>JBAMCI010000131.1:3750000-4112500 GCA_037075265.1 Drosophila nigricruria | reverse complement strand
GCATCTACTTGCTTTTACTTACTTTGAATGCATATAATCTATTGCGGAGGCCAATTGTTTAGCTATGCGCTTGCTGTACACCTCGCCCACACCTGTCTCAGTCACATTTGAAGTAAGATCACCTGAAAAACAACCAAAAATACTCTATAAATATTTTTACATATATTGGCCAATTGCATACATACCCAGTGGTGCATACTCCTGGGTGAATACATAGAAGCCAGCCGTCTCAAAGGCCACGTCGTACGTGGTCACAATGTGCCGATGGACGCCCAAATGGAGTCCGTAGTGAAACTCGCGATAGAAGTCGCGCAAGGTGACATAGGGCTTGGGTACTGCCTTGAGCACCATTTCTGTCTGAGATCCGCGATGTTCCACCAGCAATATTTTGCCAAACCAGCCCTCGCCAACGATTTGAATGATATCGAACTCATCCACCAGTTGGATCTGAATGCAGCGAGAAATGAACACAAAATTTATTACTTTTTCTGTTTTGTTTTCCGTGTGTTTTCCGTTAGAGCAGATGTTTAATACCTGCCCCAAATACCGTCTAACTGCAGCTCCATGACACGGTTCGATAATTGCCCAATATATGTATATATATGTATAAGCTATAAACATATATCGCAGTCGTGAGACCAGACATATTTAATGTTACTCTATTTTTGACATTCGCTGTTTGCTGCCCAATAAAATGAGTTCGTTTTCCTATACTTTGCCTTCTGGCTCGGGCCGCGTTAACTATTAGCTGAGCGAAGAGATTTCTGGCCTTGTGCCAATTGAAACAAAATTCTAAATTTATAGCCTAAACCGAAGTTCGAATGCCCTACAAAGGGTAATTTAATAAATGGGGAAATAAATCTTATAATAAAAATTAATTTTTATAGAGATTTTTTTTGGTAAAAAAGGGCTTAAAAATAATAATAGGAAAATACATTTTTTTAAATATTTATATTTTTCAAATAAATATCAACGATTGAGTGTAAAAAAAACATAAGCAAAAACACGTGTGCATAAGAAAACAATACAGAGAAATAATTATTTATACAAATATTATATTTTTTTTTCCTAATTTGCCTCAAATCCCATTCAAGTGTATTCAAAATATTTTGTATTATTTGCATTACTGAAAATGCAAAATGTTTCTCTTTG
The DNA here is from genome assembly GCA_037075265.1 of Drosophila nigricruria. Lineage (NCBI taxonomy): Eukaryota > Metazoa > Arthropoda > Insecta > Diptera > Drosophilidae > Drosophila > Drosophila nigricruria. The sequence goes on along the minus strand of JBAMCI010000131.1, from coordinate 4,111,348 downwards.
GCCAATGGATTGAGTCAATACATTTATATGTTAGCCTGTCTGGTTATTCATTTATCAATCTTTCCGTCTGATTATTACGTTTCGCATACTTTGTTTTACGCAATTTTATTGCAGACAAATGAATACATAAGGAAGTTCAAACGCACAATAATAGGCAATATGTATATAATAAATTTAATTATAAATACATATAAATATACATATAGATTTATATATATATTTATATTTTATATATGTTCAGTTTTTATAGTAATAATCAGACATAAATTGAGTTTTAAATGAGATATTTGTTTAATATTATTTATGATTATATTTGATAGATTCAAAACAAGCAGATATGCTGTCTATAATTGTTCTATATTATTTTATGGTTTATTTGATTTTTTTATCATATATATTTCAAATATATATATATTCTTGTTAAAGAATTAAAGCTAATACTAAAGAAAGAACTCCAGTTTTCTCACTAAAAACTCATTATTCAAACGATTATAGGATAAGATGAATATTTCTTCTGAGGAACTCTCTGATGTAGTTATGAAATGTTGATTAGAATTTGCTTATAATTACAATATAATATACAATAATACATATAATTTTGTAATCTACTGAAACTATAGTGTATATATATCTGAAACTATAGTGTTATATGATATATAAAGCTATATAATATATATCAAAACAATCTAAACAAATTCATCAAGACATATGAAGCTGGCTCTAGTCTTAGAGATGAGCTTGCGTAGAAACAGAGAAGGGAATAGATAAACATACATATAGTAGATGAAATAAACATAAAACTATATTTTGAGTCTTTATTTAATATAAAAATATATATATATATAATGACTAACCTTACCTAAAATGACAAATTTCTAATTACTTATAAAAAAAAACACAATGAAAAATCCCATTTCAATGATGCTCCAGCTGCTTTTAACTACCTCATTTATATACCTCATCTTTGTGGGGGGTTTGTTTCTGCATAATTTCATTTGGAAATGTTTCGAGCACTTTTGAAACATTTACAACAAATTTAGGAATAGATATATATGTATAGTCTAGTGTGCACATTACCTTTTCCAATTCGAATTCACGAATTTTGTGTATATGCCCTCGTGGTCTCTTCGACATTCTGACTGCAGTTCGTTCACATAGGTTGGATTAGTTATTGTATTGTGAATGTTTTTGGAGTGTGCCGGTCTAATATAGTTAGTTGACCATTTAGTTTTTGCTTAAAGAACTTGTATAGTAGACGTACACTAGACAACAAAATAGAGAAACGATTTTCGATTTTAATTTGATTTTTTTGTTGGTTTTTTTTTTCTGTTGTTTGGTTTTCCGTATTAACAGCAGCAGCAACGCGTTGTAAATATTTATAGCGGCTGCACAAAGGCAATCAGAGTACATATAGACCAGCCCATGTATATCTTTGTCGGCCTATTTGTATCTTTATGCATTGCCTGCGCGTTTCTTAAAAAAATGCAAAAGATAAATTTCTGGCGAAGCTTTGGTCTTTATTGTTCGACACTTCCTGGAAAATGGGCGCCAAATTGCATTTTTTTTATTAATTAATTACATTTAACAATATATTTACTTAAAGCTATATATATACTATATATATATTTGTAGCTCACATTAGCTGCCAATCGGCTTAAGTTCAATGTTATTTCGTTGCTGATATATATATATAGATATATAGTTTTAGCTGCCGCAGCTATTGTTGTTGTAGTTGTTGTCAAACAAATATTTAATTGAACCGTCTACACACACACCAACACACTCACACACACACACTCACACACACACACTCTCACTCTCACACACACAGCTCTGTCTCTTACAGTTGCAAATAGAAATGTATTTTGTTTAGTTGAGACAACGTTTTGCCTAGGATTTTGGTTTTTGTGAAATTCGTCTCGTTTCTTTTCTATTCTTTTGCCTACACATTTGCATATTATCAACAGCGAAATTAAAAATAATGCTCGTTGCCTCTTATATAAAATAACATAAACCGACAGTTCAGCAACACACATGTATATAGCTATCTATATAATTTACAAATCATTTCTATATCAATCACTAAATTCATTTATTAACTGTTATTTGGAACTGCATTTAGGATTTTCTTCAGCTTCTCTCTTGATATTTGTATTAAGTAAGTGCGTTGCACGGATCACAATGCGTTTTTTCTTTTCTTTTCTTTTTATTAGTCTTTCTATTTAGTTCTGCATTTTCCGTGGCCGCATTCGATGAAAACCCGTTGCCAACTGCTCTCCGAGTCGTGACTCTCGCGGCTTTTGTCGCTGGCCAGCAAAATGTATTGAAAATGTTTAAAAAAAGACATTTTGTTTACGCCGTTTTCACTTGAATTCTAGGTGTGTGAGCATTTTCGAAATAATTTTCAGTTTCAGTTCGAAACATTCTCGAGCTTTGCGAGAGCAAAACATTAATAGTTCTCATGCCGCTCATGTATGTGCTGATCTTTGATCGTTGATCTTGCAAGACTTTTGATCAAATCGCATGTGTTCTACATAGATACAAATATTTGTGTTTGCTTTTGTCAATATTTATAATCTGATTATTTATTTATATATATATTATTTCTCTTTGAAAACATAAAACAGTTTACAGGCATGCCCAGATATCAGAACAATTTTAATTTGCTTTTTAGTTCTCTTATAAATTCAAAACATTTCCATTTAATGCATTTCGTGCTAGTTAACAGCGGCAGAGCAATGCACAAGTGCTAGTTAACAGAGCGCTGTTAAAAAAGCTCAGCATCTGGCGGGCGCACAAGCTTCACGGCTAACATAAAGCATGTTAAGCTCACTGTACATATGTACACATGCATACACCAGCACATGCAAGCTTCATATACACACTCACACACACACGCACACACACACATACATACTTACATAGTTGCGTACATACGCACAAAGGCAACTCTAATTGGTCACTTCCGTTTTGAAGACGTTTCCTTGGCGCATGCGACGTTCAACTTCAGCAGTTGCTGCGTTTGACACACACACACACAGACGCATACACTTGTAGCTATATATGGGTGTGTGTGTGTGTGTGAGTGTAGGGAGGGTGCAGGTGCAGCCAACCACTTGTCGCAGGCTATAAAAGTCAGTGGCATAGAGCACTTGCCTGCATACGTTTGAATGTTACCGTTAGCGCAACAACTGATTTTTATTTGGTGTTGCCCAATTCCCAGTTCTGTGAGTTATATATTAAATAGGTTAGAAGTTCTACGGACAGTGCAAAAATATGTGTAGTTATTGAAGTGTGTTTAAAGAACTCGGTATTTTCAGGCGCTTTTCATTAACATTTTCAGCATAGTTTCTTTGTGAATTTTGAGAATTGTTGCAAAATATGGATTGGCAAAAGTGTGTGATTTAAGCTTTGGGAAATTAGCAGGTATGTATGCTTAAGGTGTGTTTAAGCTAATAATTGTAATTAATTTGGATAGATAATTTTATTTAGTCTAAAATTTGTTGTTTGCGTAAAAAATGTTATTAAATATGACAAAAATTCTAGTGAAAATATGAAAAATGAGTTAATTTAAAAATATTTAGTTTCACAGATATAAGTTTAATTTTTCTATATTCAAATAGAGTTATATATGTACCATATTCATAATTTAAATAAGATTTGAGCTTTGAGACAATTATTTTTCGCTTACAAACATTATATTACTTTACAAAGTTTGACATCAGAAAAGATGTAAAAAATATAAGATTTAATAAAAAAAATATATATATTTATTTTGTATTTTAAAAATTATATCAATTTTTCATTTTAATATTATAATTATATTTGAATAAAATATTTAATTTTTATTTTACTATTTTGTAATTCTATAGACCCATTGAAAACGGAAATTTCGGGGCATAATATTTTTACCTCTGTATCGACTTTAAGAAAGAGAAAAATGCACTTTATTTAATTAAAATATATTTATTATTTTTAATACCTTAATTACCTATAGACTATGTATAAAATGCTCTCTTAGAATACATAATTTTGTTTGATAAAGTAAGTTTACAAATTTATTTACTGAAAAAACACATTTTATGCTGAAATTTCTAGAGATGACCAAAATTTATAAGACTTATAAAAGTATTAAAAAATTTTAAATGATTTTAGCAACTTGATAAACAAATTTATTAAATGTTTTAAGCAGCACTAGCTTCATTATCAACAGCCTAATATCGTTTATATTCATATTCAGTACGAATGATTAAAACTATTCAGAAAAGCTGGGTTGTATGATGTAGACCTAAAATATAAAAATATATAGAGAAAAGTTTTCCATTTGCCATTTATTTTACTTATTTTATTCTTCTCTATTTTTCTTTTATTTCATTATATTTTCTATTATTCTATTTCCTATTATTTCTAGGAATTCTCACGAATTTCTATAATATTATATTTAATATTTGAAATAAACTTGATCAATGCTTACACAAGAGATGCTACAGAAGAGAGTCTGAAACATTACATGAAGGGAAATGAAGTCCACATCATTTTAGAAAAATAGTATCAGTAGATTTAACATATTTTATATTCAGATTTATAGTCAGATGCGAGATCTTCAAAGCTGTAGTTGTGCTAATTCTTTTAATTGAATCGTGCGACTTGCTTTGCCTTCAATTGAGCTCGGCTCTCGGCATTAAATTAAGCTAATGCGCGAACATTTAATTGGGGCAATTAATTATGTTAAGAGTTGAAAGGGAAAAAAATTCATGCATGCATATACAAATTTATATATATATATATATAGATCAAATATGGTGTGTAACATGCTTGAGCACAATGAAAGTAAACTGAGATTTGTCGATGGGCCAACCGATGCTTTATGTGCGAATCGTTTGGTTTTTGTGCTGTAATTGTCAAGTGTTTGTGTGTGCGGCGGCCACACGTCGTATGCGTAATATACGAACAAGCACTTGAAGCTCGGGCTAGAGAGCATGTCGTGGCCAAACAGAATTCAAGTGCTATGGACATTTCACCAACACACACTCACACACAGACACATACCGAGCTCAATTGAGCATCAAGTGTCGGCTTAAACACTTAAGCAGCACATCGAAATTGTCGTATGCCACAAACATGCGAAATATTTTCAATATGTGGCAAAAGGTGAAAAACATGATTGAGGTTTAATCTCACATTTGCAATTAATATGTAATCTAAATAATTTTAATTTTGCAATTTATTATTCTGTTTAGATTTGGCGTGCGACGGCGACGGCAACTAAAACGACGACGACGTTTTGGCCAGGGATTAGGACATCGTCGCAACGGCGATGTCACCGACCGGACAAATAGCAAAGACGCCCACGCCACACGACAACGATAACAACAGTAATAACGATCAGCGTGAAACATGGAGCGGCAAGGTGGATTTTTTATTATCGGTTATTGGATTCGCCGTCGATTTAGCAAACGTCTGGAGATTTCCCTATTTGTGCTACAAAAATGGCGGTGGTAAGTGGTCGTCAGAGTCAAAATCATTAAATCTACATCTACGAGAGTTCACTTAACCCAGCAACTGTCCCTTGGCCAATTAGGGACACACAGTTGCCACTGAACAATGCCACAAAATCATTTATAAGGCTTTACACATCATTGAGCGTCAAGGAACTCACTCGAGTTGCTGCTGCTGCCGCCGCAGCATAACAAGTGACTTGGCCTTGTTAACACTTTGACAAGTGCTGGGAAAATGCGTGCGAAGTGCTGCCATTAAATGCGGGCTACTCGGCTTGGGTGAGAGAGTGTGGTTGGGGTGCTAAGTGCGTACTTCCTAGACGAAATTACCCAGAGTCCAAGGCATACAGAGAGGGAGAGGGAGTGAGAGAGAGGGCATAAGTTGATACATATGCTTAGACTTGTGATCTTCGTTGGCAACGCCATCATTCAAAACAATTTCAAAGTTAAGTGCTTTTGTATGACAACTAAATCTGGCAGTCATAATCGCATTTGGGCTCCTTTACCTCCTTTGCCGCAATCTGACAGCGAGTGACTAAGCATGGGGCAGGACATGCTTTCTAGGCTTTTATTGTTGCCGACACACAAACGCACACACATGCACACATGCACACATATAAATATGTATCAGGCACATCAAAATCAAGACATATATATATATATATCATAATACGCATTGTTGGAAATTCATGTGCGGCACACGTTTTGACGGCGGCACTTAGGCGTTGAAATGAATTTTCCATTCGTAAATCAGGATATATGTGGTCTCTCTCTATGGTCTCTGTGTGTGTATGTGGAATGCCTTTGCTGGTTGCCTTTTCCTTTATAGTTTTATGACTATTTCATATAGTATTTTGTTGTCGTTGTCGTTGCTGTTGTTGCTGCTGCTGCTGCTGCTGCTGTTGCGCTGGCCTTTGCCACAAGCTTTTTTCTCAGCTCTTAAAAAATAAATTGTTATTTCATACGCTTCATTGCACTCAATCAGTGACAGCTTAGTTTTCATTTTCATTTTCATTTTATATCATTTTTGTGCTGTTGCCGTTGCCGTTGCCGTTGCCGTTGCCAGGCTTAACTTGCCGTCGTAGTCGACGTTGCAGCAACAGCAGCAACAGCAGCAGCGGCAGCATCAGCGTCGTCCACAGGTTGCGATTATTAGCTTTTAATGCCCTCCCAGCTTAGTGGGCATTTAATTTTTCCTCTCCTTTTTCAGCGCAGCAACAGATGAAATACCTCGACTTTATGTAGTTGACTATGCGCTGACATACATTAAATATATGTACATACAGTTTTTATATAATCTGTGCTTAAGACAAGACTTCTCATTTGTTAAATATGATCGTTAGTTATAGTTGTTTAAGAAGAGAAGCTGGAAGCTACACAGGTAGTAGTTTTAAGATTCTCATTTTAGGTATATTATTCAAGCATGAGCATGGTATTGACATCTATTTCTTGATGCCGTGAAGTGGACTGTGAAAGAGTATTGAGAAGTCTATGACCATCAAGCTCAAATTACATGCCTCGGCAATAGGTATACGTTCTTTTTATACATAGAAGAATTTCTAATAGAAAACGTTGCTCTTCGAAACAACAAACAGTTCGGTACAGACCTCTGTAACTCCAACTGAGTTCATCACAAGTTCGAGCCTCACTGAGTATCCCCCATCAGAAAACGAGAGCAGTTCAGCGCAAACTGTTGTAACTCAAGCAGTATAAAATTACGATTTTGTGTATATTAAATAGTTCCATTTTTGCAGTTTGACCACAAACAGAGCTTGCTCCTTCGAGGCTAGAATAATATCACACTTAAAACTATTTTGAGCTAAGTCTGCTTTTCTATTCCGATTCACTCTTTATCCTAATACATGTTAGATTAACTAAGTTCTTACTCTGTTTTAGCCTTTACTTTAAAGTCACATCCAATCACTCAAATGGAAATAGTTTTAACGCTATTTGATTACAGTATATATAAAAATATATCAAATTTGTCTATACTCATAATAAGTTGATGGCATATGAAAGATGCATAAATATAAGTAAATTTATTAATATATATAAATATAAATTGAAGATATATTGTATATGGCTTGGATTAGATATCCATAATTCATAATGTGCTAAGGCTATTTACAGCCCTGGCTATTGAATATATTTTTTATTGCTATTAATATTACATGATACATAATGAATAGGAATGAATGAATGAATGAATAAATGAATAATACATAATTATAAGAAACCCATTTTCAATACAGCAAACGACTTTTCTTTTATGAAGGCAGATAACTATAATCAAATCAAATCAAATCAATAACTAGTAATCTTAGATGATCAAGTAGACAATAATTCATAGCAAATCAAAGTATAATGAATCAGAATACAATATTAATGAAAAGTTACCTGAAGAACCTGCTGTCATAAGTATTATTTTGGTTTATTAAATATATGAAAACAATCATATCAAATAGATATAAGTAAGTTTCATACCATAAAACATATTCATATAAAATCAGTCGATTTGAAGCTCTTAATGCGATGTCAAAATATTTGCACTCTTCAACTTCAATAGATTTATATTTCTATTTGGAAAACGCTCTTTAATTGTAAGTTTGTTAGGGTAATCAATTTTGTACACTTCTTTGTGCTAAAAATAGCCATGGGAAAACCGGAAGTGGTGGGCGAGGCGACGGAAATTACAGCTTCAGCAACAGAGCTGCATTTGATTTTAAGATCCTTATCTTGTGAGGTATTATTTTACGTTTTGTTTTACATTTTCTACATAATTGACAGCACAGTGTTCGAGCGACTTTTTTTTTATAGCTATACAGACATAGATGTATGTGTGTGTGGGTGTGTGTGTGTGCGAATATGCATAATGGCCGTTGTTGCCGTAGTCGTCGTAGTTGTCGACGACTTTGTCGCCCACTTTGCCTGCTAATAGACATAATCAAATCATAAAACGCCCCGCTGTCACTCAACAAAGTATCGATGGCACTTTAGCAATTGCCCGGACAGGCAGAGCAGGCGGAGCAGGAAGCCAACCGACCACGTCGACTGCATGAGACAGCCAAGTCGAGCCAGAGCCGGAGCTGAAGCAGACCAGACCAGGCCAGAACAGAGCAAAGTGGAGTGGTGTCGAAAGGAGAGACATCTCTCTCTCTGTGTGTGCCCATGTCCTTATGTACGTACGTGTGTATGCTTGTCCCATTGCCAGCCGGGATGCTGTTAATGTTTTTAAAATGTCCTTAGAGTGGCACTTGTGAAACAATTTGATTTTGTGTGTATCTGTGAGCTGGTGTGTGTGTGTGTGTGTGTGTGTGTGTGTAGAGCGACAAAAACAGACACTGACACGGGTCAATCACACACTTATACACACACTCTTTCCCACACACACACAGACACACACCCATCATACACATTGTTATTCATAATATTTATAGTGCCTCGGGTGTTGTTAAATATTATAAAACTCGATTGCGCTTTAATCAAAGCGGCACTGCCCAATCGAACTTTGTTGCTGGCAAACTCAGTTTCCTAGCTAATGATTGTTTAATAATTGAACTTAAGAGCGGTCAGATATTGAAATATGTTAGGGTAATAAGATTATTGTTATTATATTGATTGCTGCTTTAACTATTATAATTATAGATAATAAAGATGTAGTTCATGATACACTTTCATTGATAAGATATATATAAAGTATAAATATTCTTGATTTGGCCAATATTCAACATTGATTGGGCATCTAATATGGAAGAGAAGGCAGCAGAAGATCCATTTTATATATTTTAAATATATATTTTATATCTTAAATATATATATTTATTTAATTTTAATTTTTTACAGGCGCCTTTCTTGTGCCCTATTGCATTATGTTGGTTGTGGGTGGAATACCCCTATTCTACATGGAGCTGGCCTTGGGTCAGCATAATCGTAAGGGCGCCATCACATGCTGGGGCCGTTTGGTGCCGCTGTTCAAGGGTAACTATACAGGATTCAGCCTAACCATAGATCTGCCCATGCTAGTCAAAGTTTCTTCTCTTAGGCATTGGCTATGCGGTTGTGCTTATCGCTTTCTATGTGGACTTCTACTACAACGTGATCATTGCGTGGTCGCTGCGTTTCTTCTTCGCCTCCTTCACCAGTGTGCTGCCCTGGACATCCTGCAACAATGTCTGGAACACGCCCAATTGCAAGCCGGTAAAGTCAACTGATTATAGCTTCATTTTACATTACTCACTTTGAAGTATATATATATCACAGTTCGAGGGCCAGAATACACGTCCTTTGGTTGGCAATCTGAGCGATTTCTATGCCTTCAACAATCAGAGTTTGTTCTTTGCGAATGAATCGTATACGAATGTTACATTTGCCAGCTTGGCACCCGTTGTGCCCGTCGAGAGATTCCAATCAGCTGCCTCCGAGTACTTTAAGTGAGTGGCACACACACCCATACACACACACACACACCTCGACGCACACTCATTCTGCACTTCTATTCTCAGCCGCTACATACTTGAGTTAAATCAAAGTGAGGGCATTCACGATCTGGGCAAGATACGTTGGGACATGGCACTGTGTCTGCTCATCGTCTATTTGATCTGCTATTTCTCTTTGTGGAAGGGCATAAGCACCTCGGGCAAAGTGGTCTGGTTCACGGCTCTTTTTCCCTATGCTGTGCTACTCATACTGCTGATACGCGGCATTACCTTGCCGGGCTCTGCCATGGGCATACAGTATTATTTGAGTCCCAACTTTGATGCCATCTACAAGGCGGAGGTGTGGGTCGACGCTGCCACTCAGGTATTCTTCTCCCTGGGTCCAGGATTTGGTGTGCTCCTCGCCTACGCGTCGTACAACAAATACCACAACAATGTGTACAAGTAAGTGCTGCTCTCAAGCAGATTCTCTTCTATCCTAATGCTATCTTTGTATGTATTAGAGATGCGCTGCTCACTAGTTTCATCAACTCTGCTACGAGCTTTGTCGCTGGCTTCGTAATATTCTCTGTGCTGGGCTACATGGCGCACACGTCGGGCGTGAGAATTGAGGATGTGGCCACCGAGGGACCAGGTCTGGTGTTTGTCGTCTACCCAGCTGCAATTGCAACCATGCCAGGCAGTATTTTCTGGGCGCTCATCTTCTTCATGATGCTGCTCACGCTGGGGTTGGACAGCTCGGTAAGTATTGAGCTTGAATGAGAGATATAACAGAGAAGTTAACATCGTTGTCTCTCTTGCTGACAGTTTGGTGGCTCGGAAGCTATTATCACTGCATTGAGCGATGAGTTTCCCAAGATCCGGAAGAATCGTGAGCTCTTTGTGGCTGGATTGTTCTCATTGTACTTTGTGGTCGGCTTGGCCAGCTGCACTCAGGGCGGCTTCTATTTCTTCCATCTGCTGGATCGCTATGCCGCCGGCTATTCCATTCTCGTGGCGGTGTTCTTCGAGGCGATCGCTGTCTCCTGGATCTATGGCACGAAGCGCTTCAGCGATGACATACGCGATATGATTGGCTTTCCGCCGGGCATGTATTGGCAGGTGTGCTGGCGCTTTGTGGCGCCCATATTCTTGCTCTTCATTACGGTCTACGGGCTGCTGGGCTATGAGCCGCTGACCTATGGGGACTATGTCTATCCCAATTGGGCAAATGCTTTGGGCTGGAGCATAGCCGGCTCCTCGGTCACAATGATACCGGCCGTGGCCATCTACAAGCTGATTGTAACACCCGGCAGCTTCAGGCAGCGACTGCGAACACTCACCACTCCGTGGCGGGATCAGCAGGTGGCGGTGAATGGCACCGAGGTGACTGTCACTCTGGTCCGTTTGGCCGACACCGAGGCAAACGATGCGGCCGATGTCTGAGCTCGACCGACGGCACGTTTTCAAATTTACTACGTGTAGAGATTTGAAAATTTACCAACAACTTCAGAAATTAGTATTAACCTTAACTTGAATGTGTGAATCTATGTGTGTTATTGCAGCAGCAGCAGCTAGAATTGATTTATGTTACACTTTCAGCTTAGCTCTTAGGCAACAGGCACTAGGAATCTAATGCAAATTTCGCATACAACGTACTTACTTAGGTTTCGACACCAAACAATGTTGTAGCTCAAAACCATAAGCCTACAGTTAAGACTAGCCAGTAGTTTCATATTGCGCTGTATCTACAGTGATGCCAATAAATATATATACACGCACTCTACTCACAAATACACACATAAATACATAAACATATATACATACGATATATATATTATGCATACTATATGACAGTATGTTTGTATATTTACCAAAACGCTGTGTAGATAATACAGAAATATTTAAGTAAACAATTGAAATTGTTCGTTAATGTAATTGTGTGCATATGCAACAGGGAATTAAAGGTACGATTAGCTCAAAGGACCCTCAACTGGATGTCAGAGTTCGTATTTGTATCTACATACACACATAAATAGCTTTACTATATAGTCTGTGTCTGTGTAGCCGAAGCTTTTAGCCAAAAATGTGTTATGTACATAAGGCAAAGCAATCAATAGCTTATGCCACATAATTGGATAAAAAACAAATACATAAATATACATAAATATATATATATAACATATATATAAAGCCCTGCCAAATAATTTATACGCTTAAAGGTGGAGCAAAGTCTTTTTCAAACAGCCATAAAAAGATTTTGCCCCACTTATAGTATTTACACATAAATATATTCAATCAGTTTGTTGTTGCGTTAAGTCTCGTTCTGTTCGATTTCAAAATCCAGCTAATCCCTAAGTGTTACCTTTGATAATGTTTAATCAAAAGCAAAGGTGGCAGCCATCAACTTTGCTTTGACTCTTTACTTAAGCTTAAGTTGATCCAAGTGATTTCCAATGCATTTTCACGCAGCCATGTGAAAGTGCAATGTGATGAACAAATATCAAATTATTAACTACTTTTATTCAGTTAACTTCAATTAAATAAATGTATTTTAAGTTGGTATTACAACACAAATGTGTTTTATTTTGGAATGGAAAATAGTTGCCAAATATCATCAAATCATGATGAGGAGAGGTTGGACCATCTGCAGCTGACTAACTGCTGGATTTGTTGTGTGTGGAGCTTTGCAAGAGCTGCTGATGAAGAGTTTGCTCTTGCTTAAGACTTGGTGCTGCTAACATTAAAACGGGTGAAATGTTTAATGGTCGTACAGCAGACAGTACAACAGACCGAACATGTATGAAATGATGATACTCTTTTCACTCTGTAAATGAGTAAAAGGCTGCTCATATCAGCTTATCCAGCTTCCAGTCCACTTTGCTACGCAGCCTACTCTTCTATGAACTCTATTCTTATACATATATAGCTTACTCTTCTATTCGGCATTCTTTGCGCTTATACAGCTATCAGTCCACTCTGCTTCTCTGCCTACTCTTCTGTGAAGTCTATCCTTCTACATATACAGCTTACTCTTCTATTCGGTATTCCCTGCTGTGCTTGTTCAGCTTCCAGTCCACTCTGCTTCATAGCCTACTCTTCTACTCTAAACTTCTTCTGAAGTCTAATCCTCTTCATATATAGCTTACTCTTCTATTCGGTATACTCAGCTCTGCTCTACAGCCTACTCTTGTATGAAGCCTATTCTTCTACATATACAGCTCACTCTTATATTCGGTATACTCTGCTATGCTTATACAGCTTCCAGTGAACTCTGTTACATAGCCTACTCTTCTATGACGACTATTGTTCTACATATACAGCTCACTCTTATATTCGGTATACTCAGCTCTGCTTGTTCAGCTTTCAGCTCACTCTGCTACGCAGCCTACTCTTTTGTGAACTCTATTCTTCTATATATAAAGCTTACTCTTCTATTCGGTATACTCAGGTCTGTTTCCAGTCCACTCTGCTACATAGCCTACTCTTGTATGAAGCCTATTCTTATACATATACAGCTTACTCGTTTCTCCAGTCTACTATTCGTCTTTTTCCCTTTTCCAAAATCAACAAGAATTAATATCATTTGCATATTTAAGGGCATTTTATTATTATTATTATTTCATAATTTATTTATGCTTAATTTTCTTTTACATTTATAAAGTTATATAATATTTGTTGTTTTTTTTTTCATCTTTTTAATATAAAAATTGCAAATCAATTAGAAAATTTTTATAAATAACTAAATGTTAATGGGTAGATTAACATGACATTTATATAAACGAAATATGAACGCTATTTAATATGAGAATCAATGTATTTTTGTGTTAAAGCTAATCGGCTTGAATTAATGGAAATGCATCTGATTGGATAAGCAGCATTATTTTGTGCGTTATATTTGGGCAAAGTAGCCTCAATAAAATATGCCTCGATGTAATATTTATGTGTGATTGTGTAGGTGTGCTATGTATGTATGTATGAGTATGTGTTCAGGTGTGTGTATGTGTGTGTGTGTGTCATGTCATGTCATATTTGTATGTAAGCATGTATGTATATGGTATACAATATATTCCAGGTATAATTTTGAGTATTTGTTTTGAATTTATTTTATGCCCTTGCAGAGACTTCGGTATTTTTTGGTATTTAATTGAATGTTAGCTTTTGTTTATAGACTAATCAGATACCCAAATGAAAACTGAATTGAATTATAGTTTTCATCAAAATTCACTTCAAATTATTATGATTTTCTGGTATACAACTTTGTAGTTATACCTAGCAAACTCCGGATATACTTATATACCAGTTGCTATACATAAAATACCACAAATTTGCATAAGTATATTGAACATTTAATATAAATCAGAATTACACTTAAAAAAATCTGTCTGCAAGAGTATTTAATATTCGGAATGCCGAAAATAAATAAATTTTTGTGCTTTTAAAAAATATTTTGCGTTTATTTTCTGCATTAAACGGCAAACAATTAAATGTCTGGACAATTATTTATTTATTTAGGTTTTTTGTGCATTTTGTATTAATATTTATTTGTAGTGCATTTTACGTATTTTTGGTCTGTTTTAGGTGCCTTGAGGGGGAAATTAGGTACACATTCCACAGGAGTGAACAACGAACTGGAACTTTAGCTTCTTCTTTATGTACGTGTATGTATATATATATATATAGCATATCATATAACACACATACACATGTATTATAGAAACTACAAATTGGAATTGCCTGAATATGCTCGATTTAATATATATATATGTTTAGTATATATATGTACATATATGTTTATATATATTGTTTTGTAACATGGTATACTGTAGTATATTTTTTGTTCAGTTTATTTTTGTAAATATGCTTCAAGCTTGCTATAATATCTGATCGTTCAGTTAGCATCTATACAATAGCATTATTTGGTTTACTTTTCGCTGGTTTTTCTTACTTTTTGGTTGTAAATTTGCATTCTACTTAAATAACTTTGTTGTTGTTGTTGTTTTTTGGTATTCTGCTGTATGTATGTATGTTTCATATACTAATTATGTATGGTAATTGCATATTAAAATACCAATGCCAAATAATAGAAGCTTAACACGGACTATTTGTTTGTGAATCAACTAAAAAAGGCAGCATAGGACGGACAATGATTTTTGTTCTTAAAGAGAAACTTGAAGTATGTCGACTAGGAGATACCCTCGACATTTCCAGGGCATTGCTCCACTCGACACACCCGTTCATCTTTAAGAGCACAAAATATATAGAATCCTTGCACTGGTATAATACTCTTCGGCAAGCCGAAGTTCTATTGTTCGGATCATGGCTTTAGTATATACTATTATGAGTAGTCTAATCTGTGTAATCCTCTAATATTCTGTCACATTGAGAGCTTTGTCCTGGTTGGCTATGTATCTAACTGTGTGCGCATGTATGTGTGCACAGCTACGTGGGCTTGATAATTGATATTGTTGATATGATTGCGTTGTATGAGTTCAAGTACGAATATATATATATATATCATATAATATATATGAGTATACTATATCTAATATAAGTAAGCTGCTGCTGTCTGTCTGAGTACATTTTGTGCTGGGCTAAGTATATTCGTAAAACTGATTTTGTGTACAGTAAATCAACCATTTGTTCCATTGGAAAAGCTTAATCAATATAAAAGCGACAAATTGTTGTTGTTGTTGTTGTTGTTGTTGTTGTTGTGTGTACAGTGATCGCTCGCTTTAAAGACACATTTGAATTGACATGACATATGCTAATGAGTCGTCATATTTACTCGAGCACGAGTATATATATTTACAATGGAATCACTTAAATATATATATATGTATATATTGGGTATTATATGAGCATTACTATATATGTGTTTCGATTTAAAAATCTATTAAAATATGAATCGCGAATTTCGGTGGCTGTCATTCATGTCGTTATGCATTTCGATTAAAATTAAATGAAATTTGAACTTTTTGTTTTGTTCTTATGCTTATGAAATACTGAGAAAAAATATATAATAAAATGATTTGATTCGATTTAAAAAGCGCAACGTTTATTGAATAAATATCTAGTTCTAACAATAGCATTTTCATTAAAATTGAAAATTATATTTTCACTATAATGCACATCGTTTCCATTCATTTAAAATGTTGTAGTTGACCAAAAATGAGATTTACTCAATTCGATTTCGATTTCGTTTTCGATTTCGAGTTCGATTTCAGATGATTTGTGAATTAGTTTTTTTTTGCTGAAGCCTAAGATTGTTAAATCAAATACGTATCTAAATGTAATTTCTAATTGTTCAATATATATTTAGATATATATATTTATATGTAGATAATGTATTCAATCATATTGACAACTTTAACTGATTATAGGAAAGAAGCCTAGAGCACGCTTAAATTTACATCTGTTGCACCAAGAGATTTCACATTAAGTTTATCATTCCGTTTCGTTCTACATTTTCATTAAATATTATATTTTGTGTGTGTGTAAGTTGATGTTTACATTAAGTAACTATATCAGTATATCAAATCTAACTCAATATTTAAGCTAATTTAACTAATTCCACTTACGTTCGCATACAAGATATATATATTTATATATACTTACAACTGCATAATTATAGCTTGCATATATTGTATATCCGATAAATTACTTATGTTCTCATATAATTGATGTGTATTTTTGAAATACGACTTTCAGTTGCTTAGCCTAAACAAAGATTACTTTTGATTCTGCATATGAGTGTGGGATCTAGCCAAGCTTAGGTCTGCTGTATGGAGCTGAGGAATGCCGGATCCACAGATGCCACCTTGGCGGTGAGGAATGCGTGCATGCAAAAGAGTAAACTCTGCAGTACCTGGCACTCTAGTTCCTAAATAGGATAATAGCAAAGCATGAGATAGGTTTATTATATATATCTAAGTTTTACTTTGATTTGGGGTTGACTAAGTGAACTTTCGGTATTTATTTATAGCACTTGCCTTCGTTTCGATGGCCCGCGTCTCGTTGTCCTGGAAATGTAGCTTCAACTTTGATTTGCCATCGTCGCTGGAGCCGCGCAGCTGTGAGAACTTGTACTGCCAGACCATGGTGGCATCGGCGCCCTCTGTCAGTGAGAAGCCCGCCTGCCAGTCAAGTGTCAGTCCGCCACTCTTGCCGTGATGTGAAACGGCAAAAGTCTTGCGCTGCAGGTATGAGTGATAATATATATATATATATATAAATGTTAGATGTATTTATCAGCAGGTTATGCGAGAGAGCTGTGGCCCATTCTGTCAGCCGCATTGATTGAGGCTTCCAATAATATTAAGTATACGCCCCATGCAACACTTTCGGTGTGCTGACGCACTCCTAAGCCCAATAATAACCTCTGGCCATATCCATAATAGCTATGGCAAAACAACGGCAAACACTGGTTCAATAATCCCTTTATGTCCTGTCTGTGTGCTCGACT
Source organism: Drosophila nigricruria (assembly GCA_037075265.1). NCBI lineage: Eukaryota > Metazoa > Arthropoda > Insecta > Diptera > Drosophilidae > Drosophila > Drosophila nigricruria. Next base: position 4,093,970 of record JBAMCI010000131.1, on the reverse strand, counting down.
AAACGCTCAAAATTGCGAACCAAATTCGTATCGATTCGGACGTTGGCCAAAATCTACTTTTTTTTCGCCTTCCTTTTTTCTTCCAACTTTGTGCGTCGCTTATGTCGGTCATTGGCTTTGCGCTGACTTTTCGAAAAGCTAACAAGTGTTGTGTAGACACACAACATGTCTGACTGTGTGTGTGTGTATGTCTGTGTGTGTGTGTTCAGGCAAAGTTACATTAAACAAAATATCGCAAAACTTTTTGGCAATGTTTGTTTGGGAGCGCACAGGAATTTGTTTTGTTCTTTCCTTGGAAAATCAATACGACATCCTTTATAATTTGTGCTTAGCAAAAAGCAATTAAAAAGCATTCATAATGAATGAGTATTTTTATGTTTTGTAATAAAAGGAACTGCCCGACGTTGCCTGGCCGAGAAGTCATAAGCGTAAATGTTGAGGGATTTCGTTAATTAATTATGAATTATTCGAAATTTTAGCTATAATAAATATATAATGAATATATGTATAATCTATAACCAACAAGTACAGTTGGCCAGTCTGCTTGTTGCATAATGCAAGCATTCAATTGTTGTATCTTTATATACAACTCCGACATTTGAATGTTCACATGTCTGCCTATATATTGATTACCCTTTGGGCTGAGCAGCCCTGACCTTTAGTTCAAGGCTGAGCGGTTGGTGGGGGCATGTTTATAAATTAACAAGCAATTGGCAATCACGATAATCGCCGTTTGCATTGCGGCCTAGCCCCGGCCTAGCCAGCTAATTACAAACAAACATGCGAAATTATCAACAAGAAACGAACGAACGTGAACTGTTTATATACTCCTAGATACATATACATATAAAGGCCTCTTAATGGAGGTCATGGGGACAGTCAGTCATATATGCATGTATTAATGTCTGCGTATGCATGCACTTACCCCTAATTTAATAACACTGGTCACTATGGCCGCATTCCAGCTGTTCTCGATGCGCAGCAGCTCTTGGCGCGTTTCGACGCTCAGATAGCGCGGCTCGTGTCCGGAGCTTTGCAACAGGAAGCAGTGCTGTCGACTGTCCACGGTCTCCGACTCCTTGACGATGCGAAACATGGTCTGATAAACCTTGTAGACCACCAGCGCCTTGCTGATGCCAGCCACATTCAACTGCAAGCACGAATCAGTTATATCAAATTGTCTGTGTTAGAAATTTATAAACCCAAGTAGGCAGCTTAGCCAAGTAATATAATTTTTAAAGCGCATTAAGTGCTCATATCTCTGCTGGCAATCAAGGGAGAAATGCCGGCACCAAAAGCAGAGGGCGCGGCAGCCAAGCAGCAAAGCAGCAAAGCATCGCGTATGCCGTGGGCCAACATTTTTATGAAAGTTGCATTTGCAGTGAGTGCAAAGGCTGCTCATTAGAGCAAAAGTACAATTTGTATGCACGTGTGTAGCTCTTTGTGTGTGTGTGTAGGGGTAGCTGCTTGTGCGAGGGTAGGGGCAGCCACATACGCCACCATGTGGGGGACTTCCAACTTGACACATAAAATTAGCGCAGCATAGAGCGCACAGTTGCTTTGAAGAACTTTAGGCAAATGAACACGGAACAAAGCTGACTGCAAATGCTTCCATATCCAATTACATATGACTTCATAAAAGGGATGACAATTTCAGCTGAACAACTGAATAAATCTCATATCAGCTAATCAAATAGGACGCGGTTTGTGTGCTGAATTAATTAAATTAAAAGCTTTTATGCAAGTTTTTTTTTAAATGAAATTTAAATGAGTTTCAATGTGGAAATAGTTGTTGATGGAATATGTTATAAATCGTTCATAAATTGAATATTGAAAGAAGATCTTCCCAAGGCTTGAGTAAGGGTATCGGACACATCCATTTAGCCCTTACTTCCTCCTTGGCTTTGCATTCTTATAAGTACTCAATAGTTCTACTTACTGGTGGAGTTTCGAATAGCATTACTTCTGTGCCTTTGAGCAATAGAAATCGAGGCTTATAGCTCTGCCATGATATATTGTTATTGATAACGCCCTCGTTGACCCAGCCCATGTACTCGATGCGCTCGCCCACAGCAAAGTTGCGATTGTAGAGCTTCATCTGTAAGTGAATCTTAAAGTGAATCGAGACACTTAAGACTAGTAGTTAGAGTGTAGTATTACCTGCAGATGTGTTAGGCCCACGACATTGTCCGTTATTAGCTTGAGCCACTGGCTGAGTATCGCCAGCTCATCACAGTGTATGACCCCGGTGGTGACGCCGTTCAGGCCGCGCACCTCAAAGGCATTGGGACGCAGCTTGTCCGTTCCGTAGATGTAGCGCGTGACATAGGCCATCATTAGGGGCACTACAAGTGAAAATAGCCAGAGACAAAGAGAAAGAGAAAGAGAGAGGGAAGGGGAGGGCGGGTAAGGTTAGCGAGGCCAACTTGAGAAGTATCTTTAGCTGGGCTCCTTTATACCTGCCACCACGTCGGTCCAGCGCTTCTCGGGCTCCGAGCAGATTGACATTGGCCGACTGCAGCTGCGGCTGATGGTGCCGCTGTTCACGGAGGACTTGTAGCCCTCGTCGGCCTTTAGCTCGGCACAGGTGACATCGTTGTCGGAATCGGGTGTATCCTTTGTTACTATATATTGATTGAATTGATGTTAATGGAATACGTTATTCATGTGCGGTCAGGTCTTGTCATATTTCTGCTCACGTTGCTTCTGCAGGAACGGAGTTGCGGCGCGGTAGTGCTTCACAGTGAGGACGACAATGTCGCCGGCATTGCGCAGTATGTTGACCGCATCGTCGTGCGGGCATGCCGTTATATATTCGCCATTCACCTTGATGATGGCATCCCCCACAAACAGTTGACCCGTTATGTCGGCCGCCTGATCCTTGTAGATGCGCGATATTAATATGGGCAATTTATGCTCAGCGCCCCCCTTTATGCTCAGTCCCAATCCGCCCTGCTTCTGCCTCGTTATTTGCACCATTCGCTCCTGCAACGAAATACCAATATACATATACACACATATATAAGGGTATACATTCGAGGATTGTTGAGCATGCTCAAAGAGATTACAGCAACACTTTTGGGATAAGTGCTCTTAATGAAGCCAAAGTTTATTAACATACCTTGGATTCCATTGGCGGCCCATTGTGCTGTGAGCTTGTTGGCGTAACAATTTCCAACTTTTGCAAGGTCAACAATTCCATTGTTAGACTAAGTCGGAGGGGCTCTGGTCTGCTTTTGCCATCGCTGACATGAACCATGCCAGACCTCACCTGTTGCACGTAATTTCAAATTAGTTGTTTTTTTTTTCTTAGGCATGATTAATGGGAATTGTATTTGTTAGCATTTTTGGTGTTTTTTTTTTTTTGGCTTACCTTTAAGTTTTGATCGAGTTTTTCCTCAATCGGTGTAGCCATTGTGTCCGAGAGCTTCATATTTTTATGTTTAACTAAAATTGCTGGTGAAATGGGTAGGGAAATGAGAGATACGAGATATAATATATTTTATGTATATACAAAATATATAATATAAATATGTAAAAGGAAGTTTATTTACTGAGGAATATAAATATAAATAATGATAGAATTTATCTATCTATCTTTCATATTGAACTATGAAGTCCAATATGCCCCATCTTTGATATAGAATATCATAGAGTATATTTGAAGTGGACTTCATAGAGTATAGTTCAATATATCTCTTCCTTGATATTGGGTTTCATAGAGTATATTTGGCTATTCAATATTCCCTATCATTGATATTAGACTCAATAGACTAAATTTAGTTAGCTTCTAGTTAAATTCTGTAACTTAAGCTCAAAGAAATACTTGAGTGAAAAGCTAAAAATACTTGAACATCATTAAAGGAAAATCTTGTTACGATTAATTGAATTTTCTTGAAAGTCTTGAATGCCAATTGGCCAAGCATTGATTACAATTTTAATTAGCTGCAATGCTCGCAGTGCGACCTAGTTAATAAGAAACATATAGGTATGAATTATACCTGTATTTATTTATACTTAAAAGACATCTATGAACTATGCCATCTATAAACCAGTCATAGAGTATGCTAAGCATAGAGTATGTTAAGACACACATAGATATGTATTATACCTATATTTATTTATAATTAAAAGACTCATGTAATGTACTATGACTCAGTCATAGAGTATGCTGAGCACACAATATTAAATTTAATTTAATTTAATTTGATAACAAATTTAATTGCTGTCTACTTTATAAGCACAAACAAATCAGACAAATGTCACGTATTGCATTTTATTTTGCGCATTAAATTTCCAAATATATTTCAGCGCAACCACAACATAGTAAACAATTGACAGGGGCATAGAACAAATAGACAGAGAATATTTGCGGACAACTCAGCCCACGCTATCTAATCAGAAATTACATGAATATTTTAAAAATAATTCAAATATTTGTATTTAGATATATATATGTATGTAAGTACATATGTTTTCAATTAAAAACGAAAATAAATATGCAACCGGAAAACATTATATTACAAATGACTGAAAAAACACACACACACCAACACACACACACACATACAGTTTAAGTGCTCTGGCGATGCTTGAAGTGTGGCTGCAGCTGGCGAAGGAATGAATAATACAAATAACAACAAGAAGAACTCAAGTGCCGACATAAATACATAAATATATGTATGTACGCGCAGAGGTGTTGATATGTCTGACTGCCGTATGGCACAACACTTTCACTACCCTTCCCAAAACACACACACACACTCCCACACTCACACTCACACACACTCACTCTCGTATTGAGCATGAAAACAGATCCCCTCAATCTATTTGAGTGCTTGTGCTTAAAAGTGTTTCTGGGTAAAACAGGTGTTATTTCATACGTTCTCCATCAAATGCGGAAATAAATAAATATATAGCAAGAGAGAGAGAAAAGTGATTTTTTCTGATTTTTCTGATTTTTCAATTCCAGCAAATTTTATCTATAAACAAATGAATATATGTATATATATATATATAACTATGGTAACCTGGCCATCAAAGCGAGTGTGTGGGCCATAATTACTAATGGTACTATGCCTGGCAACCGACTTTAAAAACAAATAAGCCAACTTTCAATGACATATATGTACACATATGTTGTTGTTGAGGGCGAAGTTCCCCTAGCCTAAGCGCGGGTCAGAGATGCTAACCCTAAAGGCATAAATATTTCATTTGAGCCCGTTCGCTGGCCCCGTAAAACTTGCCAAGTACCATCGAGATGATACAATTTATGCACTTACCACAGACACACACGTGCGTGCCAGTTGGAGCTGTTGACCTGGGCTACGGCTACGGCTACTGCTACGGCTACGGGTACGGCTACCTTTGATTATGGCTGTATTACGTGTACTTTGTCGTGTGGCGTGCGTGTCTTGAAACTCGTTACGTTAGCCAGCAGGCGCAACTCAGTCACTCACTCACAGAGTGGTGGGGTGGTGGTAGGTTGGTGGGTGGTGCCAATGGTGGTGCTGCTCTCTGGCTCAAACCAAACAAGCCAACATGTTCGCTGAAAGCTATGCTGCTCTCGCTTGACAATCAGCTGTGCTGGTTAAAAGAGCAGCCAGCTAGGGTAACTTTTGGGGCTGCTGCTGCTGGTCGACTGAAGTATAACACGCACACACTCGCACTCACTGTCGTACATATTTATGTTCCACTGTAATTGTTGTAGTATGCACTAAACTGCGACAAATGCACACAAGTTGAGCAATTCACATTTCACGTACAGCAATCAAAATTGTTAAGTTTTATTGTTGCGACTGCTCGAATCGCATGTCGCCCGAATGCAAACTAAATGCAAATGCTGAAATGCTGAAATGCATTTATGACATTCTATTGCCAGTCAAATTTACTTTATATGCACGCCGTATAATCCCGCCTGGAACTGGGTCATATTTTCCGTTCAACTATTTGTGGTTGGGCATTAATTCGTTTTGATATTCGCCAAGCAGTCGTTGATTAACTGGCATTGTTCAGTAGTGAGTACTCGAAAAAGTATGCTAACATTTTTGGATTTTCCACTGTTTTCTTTTCTTTTGCTCAGCCCTCCTCTTGCCTCAGCGTTCACAGTGCCTTTGGCTCATGTAGTTTTCCTTCTGGCATCCGCTTCCGTTCATAGCACAACGTTTTGTAAGGCTGTTCGCGAACGCACTAAAATTCAATTCGAAGCGAAGTCAAATGCGTGCCAAGAGAGCAATTCGGGCACAACCTCTCATTCTCTCTCGCTCTTTCTCTCACACCACACACACACACACACACACACCCACACACGCTCGCTTATCGCATAAACAGAAACACAAACACATGTGAGAGAGAGGCCATGCACATGATAGCTTTGCAGCCTTGCAGCGCACATGATTAAAATGCTGACAGCGTTGCCATATCAATAATTTGATATTTTATTTAAATAATATTAAATAACTGTTAAATATTTGAATTGCATTTTATTTTATAATTCTTATAATAATTTTTTTTAAATTAATACATTTTTGTTAATTTTTTTCATCAAACAATGCTATTTTACGTTTCGTTTGCTTTGCTTGGCTGCTCGATAAAAGTCCCGAAAGCTTCAGGCAAACTTAGGTCTAAAGCTTTTGAGTAAGCAGTAAGGCAAACGTTTTTGAGTGTGCAGTAAAGCAAAAGCTTTTAGCTTACGTTTCCAATCTATTATGAGTATATATAAATTATAATATAAAGCTTTGGTATTGCCAGCATCATTGCTAAATTATAGGATTTAAGCTTTAAGTATGCGAGCAAAAGCAAGGTTCGGTATGAGCTTTTAAAAAATATATTAAATACAAATAAAATTGTAAAATTGTATGTATATATAAAAATTTATATATATAATATATACGTAAATATATTAATTAAATTATCAAAATGTAATAATTATATATACAAACTAAAATTTATTTAATATCAATTATATTATTTATCAGTTTTGATTCATTTGTAATTAATTATTAATATTTACAATACTGTCCTTAAGGATAACAAACAATATAAATATCCTTTAGCCTTGTTGTCATTTCTTACTCATATGCAATGTTAATTATGAGCTTTCAAAGCTTCCGTGTCAAAATAAAGCGCTCTTGCCTTTGTTTAGCTGCTGTAGTTCCCATATCATAACACAGATGGCGCTTTTCAATGAATTATTGAGCATATTTGCTCAGCCGTTGATCTAGGCTGCTTATCTATTGACTATTCTTATAGAAAAGTTTTTCAAATTGATGTTTTTTGATGACTATTCTAGTTCCAACAGCCATATGTCTTAATGTGGAGTGGCATGTGGAAAGTTAAATGGAATTTTTCGTTAAATGTTAATTAAAAGGCGAGCCGCGCCTACTTACCTGTGTGCCGGCAGCTCATTAAAACTTTGGGATTTCGACACTCGGCCCAGTCTTATTATTGTTTTCTTTTTGGTCCTTTTTGCACAACGGGCACTCGGGGCTCAGTGATAAGCCGAGAATAAATAGCATTCGCAAACAATGGCAGCAAAGTTAATTAATGAGTTAGCACAAGTTGCAAAGATTTGGCATTACAGACACATTTCCATTTACGTATACAGAGTCATTCGGCTGGCAAATGGCAAATGGCAAATGGGCTGATGCGAGTGCCAAGGAGCACATATGAGGAAGTGAGGAAAACTTTTTAATAAACACTCTATTGATGGCAATCGACAATTATGCAAATGGGCAATAAGAATAATATGCAAGAAGCTGACACAAACTTGAAATGATCAATTTTTTGATTCGCAATCGCCTTGGCACTTTCGCAGTTGCGTTGCGACATCTATCTACCAATCGTGCCCCAGAGCAGGGGCACACCAGGCCAGGGCCAGGCAACGTGCTGATGAAGTGACAACAAAAACAAGACAGACAAACTTGCAAACACACAAAAATTGCCAGGGGCTAAGGGAATGTGCTGAGAAGTTCACAATGCCGGCAACGACAACACAGAAAAGGTGACACCCAACTTAATAAACTCTGCCAGCAGAGGCAGCAGCAGCAGCAGCAGCCGGAGTAGCAGCCGGAGTAGCAGCAGTCGGGGGTAGCTGAAGCATCCGGAATAGCCAAAGCAAGCCGCCAGGTGCATGGATCATTTCTAGCTTGTGCTCTTTGTGTTTGCGCCTTTGTCTTGACACCGGTACTCCGGGACTCCGACAGAGCAAGCCATCGGTATGGGTATGGGTTTTTGGGTTTTGGGTTTTGGGTTTAAGGCGTCGGCATTATTGACAAAAGTTTTGCGTGTGTTTTTCGAATTCGTAGGGATAGAGATGGAGGCGTCGGGCGCTACACATTTTTGTTAGCTGATTGAAATTAGTTGAAGCATAAAAAAGTTTGTTTGCTAACAATTTTATACAAAAATATTTCGTTGCAAAGTAAAATTATGACTGCTTTGCATATTTTTCGGTTACCAATGTAAAACTTTAGCCTTTCAACTTATTGGCAAATGTTGGAATTTATGGGCCTGTGCCGGGTCCTGAGCCAATGTTGGTTTTATTTTGCCAGCAATGAGCTGCGGTTTAACAAGCCAACGTTTCACCATTTCTCCATTTTGTTCTATTCTCCTTCACTTCACCTCTCTCTCTCTCTCTCTCTCGGCCTCTCTCTGTGAGCCTTTTGCAGGCGGTTTGAGGTCTTCTAATGGCATTAGCAGCCTGTCTGTTGACTTTGTTGAGTCTGTTATTGACTTTGCAAATGCGACGCCCTTAAAGCCAAAAATGATGCACTCTCCACTCTCCGCTCACCACTTGCTACTTGCCACCCAGCACTCAGCCCATAGACGCTGCTACAATCTTTTCAGAGGTAACTCTCAGGCATCTAAATAAAACAAGTAAGAGTGCTCTAGTCGAGACGACTCGACTACGAGATACCCTGAACCCTGCGAAGGTCCAATCTTCCCAACATGCTATGCTTCTTTTACATATACAAAGATTGCGAGCAACGCACACACACACACACACATGCATACGCACGCACGCATAAGCACGCGCTCTGCTGACTGCGCAGTCAGCGCGGCGACTGCGCTCGGACTGCAATATGCCTATTGTATGGGAAATTAAATGTTTAATAACTATTTTTGTGGATGGACTTTCTTGATCAAACTTTTACAGCATGATTATGTTATTCATATGTGTGTATTTGCCAAAGCACAAGTCTCTAGTATTTGAATTACGAATTTTTCAAATTGGGGGCGAAGAGGGCGTGGCATCCAAAATCCAAAAATTACAAATTGTCCGCATTCATTACACGGATCTACACAGTGAATTTGGAGTCTCTAGCTCTTACGGTATGCTTAACGGAAGAAAAGTTATCGATTTTTATCGATAATAAGGAAACGGGACGAGTTATCGAAAATCTAAAAAAAACTCGTACTGCGTAGGCTAAAGACGAACATTCTCTGAAAATTTCAGATCTCTAGCTTTTGTGGTTTACGAGATCGCTGCGTTCACACGGACGGACGGACGGACGGACGGACGGACGGACGGACGGACGGACGGACGGACGGACGGACGGACGGACGGACGGACGGACGGACGGACGGACGGACGGACAGACGGACAGGGCTATTTCAACTCAGCTCATCGAGCTGATCAAGAATATATATACTTTATGGGGTCTGCGATGTCTCCTTCTGCCTGTTACATACATTTCCACAAAAACATTATACCCTGATTTCCCATTTTCAATGGGTTCAGGGTATAATTACGTATACGCCACACACACACACACACATAAACAAGCTGAAACTAAGGCGTTGTGGCGCAAATTGTAAGTGAATAATTATGTTATATTCTGTGGCCCTAATGAACTTAAGAGCGCTAGCTGGCAGCCTAGACATATCGTGTCCTGTTCCTCTATATCCATAGTCCCAGCTACCCAGCAGGAACAACAAGCATGAAGAAAAGGCAGCAGAACAAGCTGAGTTTTCACTATGTTTAAGTTGATGTTTGCCTTTCCATATATTAAACAGATAAATTCATTCACTCAACTTTCACTCAGTTTTTCTCTCTGTACTCTTTGGTAATTCGTTGAAATATTCTGTTAAGTATTCCGTTCAGTCTCTGCGACTGTCCTAAGTTCATGTTCTTTGCTCCAACGCAAATATTTTTCTTTTTATTATGGCTGACCATATGTGGAAGTTCTCTTCTGTAGGGTGTCCAGCGCAGACATTGTGCACACACAGAGAGAGTATGCGATGGCCTGCCCGCGGCTTTTTGGCATTTTCTACTAATTTGGAAGCACGACCCTTTAGAGAAAATATGCTTGAAGTAACTGGATAAGAATTTAATTAAGTCCGATTCAGTTTTTGCAGCACGGCTCAATGGCTCGGCATGAAAATTGAATTAGTCGAGAGACAGCGAATAATTGTGATTTTCAATCGAGTGTGATTGGCATTGGTTTGGTTTTGTGTTAAGCACTAAATAAATTCACCCGAAATTATATAAACGATTCGATGTTTTGAGGCCAAAGCAAGTGGCACCGCAAAACCGAATGCATGCACATATTTTGATTGTACAACCGCAATCCAGACCCGGCACGTCCTGTCCTATCAAAATATTTGACCAAAATCGGGCGCCATGCAAATGCAACAATCATGGGGCATTTGTGAATGTCGAAAAATGTGTAATGAGCGGCGGCCGATGCGTCGGCAAACTGGTGTGGGAGGTGTTGTTTGACCAGACGACATAAATCACGTACAGCCACAAATATACTAAATATATATATATATATATATAGGTATTATAGTATATATATATGTATATGCTCTCTGCACGTGTCCATGAAAGCCACATAGATTTGCAAAATGTTTTTGTTAATTCGATGTGGTGTCTTTGCAAATTGAATATAATCTGCAAAGTGAAGCGAACACACACACACACAGTTATACAGGCTATACACACCTGTGGAGAATGAAGTCTGGCATAAGCTGAAACATGCTGAGCATTTGTGAGATATGAGAAAAGTGCTAAACAAGGCAACAAATCAAACGAGCGACAAGCAGAACAAACAACCCAAGCAGCAGCGGCTGTAGTCCAAGTCGAAGTTGAAGCTGCAATCGAGAGCGGCATGGCATACATGTGGCAGCAATGGCAACAGCAGCAGCACCATCAACAGTGCCTGTGGCACACATGCAAAGCTGGTGACGGCTTTTTATCCGAATCTACGGCACGGAAAATGCATTCAATTTGGCGCGGAGCACGATTCGGGCGAATGCATAGCAATCAAAATGCGGTTAGTTGCGTGTGGCATTGCCGACAACAACAGCAACGACAGACGCATGAGAAACAGAAACAACAACCGCGGTAACAACACTGACAACACACAATGCCAACAGCAGCAACAACAACAACAACAACGGCAACAAGCAACAGCAGCAAAAAATGACAATTGTCAACAATTTTAATTTTCATATACACGCCACGGGGAAAAAACAACAACAACAACAAGGATAACATTCGCGTTATAACAATGGTCGCAGGCCTTAGCACGCTCTATAGCCTGCACACACACACACACATACACATATGTACATACGCATACATATGCAATATACAAATGGATTCCAGCTAGAGCCTTGGTAATGGAAGTTTATGAGCTCATGTTGGTCCAAATCGAACAATACGGCCCGTAACTGTAACGGTGTTGAGTCTCTCTGTCTCTCTCTCTCTCTTCCTCCCTCTCCGGCTGTCGTTTGCCGTGTCCGGTCCAGCTGACCGCATTTTGCAGCTGACTGCGGGTAAATAATTTTGCAACTGATTTCTGCGCTGCATTTCAACTGCATTCATTATCAACGTGGCAAAAGCCTGCACAGTTTTAGCGGAGATGAAAAACTGTCAATCCCCAGCTATAGGGAAATAACTAACTTTATCTAATCATTGATTTTAATTAAATTTCGTTTTGCCATTGGCAGCGTATCTGAACTCTCACGTACTATTAGCTAAAATTTGGAAAGTTTTATTGAAGTATTTTGGGAAACTTGAAAAATTAAATTTGTTTCTTATATGCATTAAAAAATAATAATAATAGTCAGTTATTTTAAAATAAAATAAATTATACATTAATTTAGTAATTAATTATAATTAATAAATATTAAAAAATATTTATATATACAATTATTTCAATAATATCTTATATTTAAAATAAATTAAATTATTTTTTTAGCCAAATATTCGAATTAATAAAAGAGCATATCAATAATATTTGCATAATTTCTTATATTCATAAAAAATTAAATTATAAAATGCATTTTAAAATAACTATTTTATTTCTATCTGACAAAGGCTCATTGATTTTCAATTAGCTCCATTAGTATAAACCCACACAATTATTATTCAAAAATGAGTTAATTTCATTGAGTAGCTCATCCCAACCAGTTGTTAAATATTTTATAAACAAAAGCCATGCATATATTAAAAATAGATTAAATAATACAACAAAAAAAAAGTCTTGAACAAGTATTTAATGTGGAATTAATTTTAATTGCAGCTATTAGTATAAATCTAGTATTAAATTTAGCAATTCATTTGATTGTGCATCTGGTCACACTGGCTGCATTTTAATCACATCCGCACGGCAAACGGCATAATTGCATTTTGGCGGTTTTGTTTCAATTCCCATTTTCTCCAATTCATATTTCGTTACGTTTCATTACGTTACGTAACGTTTCATTTCGCTAACGTTTCGTATTGGCTGCGACTGCGGTTTGTTAATTATGAATAATGAAAATTTGATGAGTATATTTTTGTGCTGCAGCGCACTTGTCTACCCGCTGCTGCATGGCCAAGGGCCACTGGCCACTGGCGAATGTCCTTTATTGTCCATTTTATGGCTGTTGGTTGGACCGCAGATTTAGTTAATATTTAAAATGCATGCATATTTGAGTGGCTGCACTCAGAGTGTTATATAATTGTGCGAAAATTGTATTATCAATGCGCCTCTATGCCATAAATTTATTGACTCTGCTGAAAATCAAATAAAAATCGCATTCACAGCTCTTTGATTTATGCACTCGCATTTTTAATCCATGCGCAAAATTGCGCATCTGGCGGCCTTTGCTGCTAAGCGTATTAATTAATTAAAAATGAGCATAAATAAGTACATAAATCAATTATCAGATTCAATAAGATGCTACAGTGTTGCTGCTGCGGGCTGCACGCTGCAGGCAGCAGGCACCAGACAGCAGTCAGCAGGCGGCAGGATACAGGCTGGCGCTAGCTTTGGCACCGGGCAATTACTTTGCTGAAAGCCCTGCAAGCGACGCGAACGATAAAAACGGCAACATGGCGTTCAAAGTGCACAAAATGGCGGTAATTCACGCTTTGTTGCTGCGCGGCCATAACGAATGAATGAATGAGCGGCCGCAAAAGAAGTGGAAAAAAAATGCAGCTCAACCTAAAAAGGATGCCGCTAATAGAAGTGCGGGCGACGAGGCAAAACAGCAACAGCGAATAGCGAATTGAGAGAGAATAGGAAGAACCAAGCAAAGCTCCTATAAACTATAATGATCGATTTACTAAATACCTCTTGATTAGAAAATAAAGTATTTGAATTTAGTGATGGATGGATTGAGGGTGGATGGATGGTGATGGATGGATGTAATTTATGGATGAACATGAACGGATGATGGATGTATGATAGATGGATGATGATGTATGGATGATGGTTGATAGATGGATAAGGAACAGATGATGATGTATGGATAATGATGGATAGATTAATGGATGATGCAAGGATGGATAATAATGGATTGATAGCTAATCAGTATATTGCACTTCCTGATTAGCTTCTGTACCTAGTTCTCGCTTTGAAATATTTTTTAAAAATATATTTCTTTATTATTAATTTTTATTATATAATTTCTGAAAATACAAAAGAACAAATTTGTTTAAAATTTACTTGCTCAAATATATTTTCCATTTTATTTCAACTAGGCAAACCAATTTCCTTTTCCATTTATGCACAGTAGCATACCCCATTCCATATTCTATTATTAGAGGGTATTAAAAACGCGGGCCTGGCCAGAAAAAAAACTATGCAAGCAGGCTGCACTCTTAACTGCTCAGCGAAGAAAAGATATTGTTAGTTTTTTCTTCAGCTTTGTTCAGCTTCATTTCCCGCTGTCCGCCGTACGCCGTTCGCCTTTCGCCGTTCGCTTTCAACAGCGTGCTAAACTTTTCCTTTGCGTTGCGCTTTTGCTAGCTGTGAAGCGTGAATTGTTCATAAAATGCGATATTTCTGAGAGTCCTTCGGTCAGCAGCGTGGAGTGGCCATGTCATTAATGATACTCTTTCGTGTGGGTAATGCAATTACTTTTCCCATTTACACATAATTATTAAAGAAATATGCAGCAAAGAGAGAAGGAGAGAGGGAGAGAGAATAAGAGACAGTTGTCTTTGCTTGAAATGATCTGCAATTTGTCGCACTTGAATCAAATACGAACTTGGTAATCAAATCAGGTGCAAGCAAGAGTTGCAAAGGTACCCAAAGACCGAAGACAAATTTTCACATGACAACTTTTTCGAGAGTCAGTCAAGCATATTTGACAAATTCACTTAACGTGTCTACGACCATAAATAATATTCAGTTTGAGTGTATGTGTGTGTGTGTGTGCGTGTGTTTGGGTTTGTGGGTAACATGTGAGTGAATTTGTTGTGCTTGACTTTCGGCAAATGAAAAACCAACAGCAAAAGTTCCAGCAACTGCTGAGTGCATGTTGCATTTTGAATGAGCCAAGTGAAAGTTGATGAATAACCACAACTCAATCTGTGTGTGTGTGTGAGTGTGTGTGCGTGTGTGTGTGTGTGAGTGTTAGCATTTGATGATGCGCCAAGCGCATATTTCAATTACACGGCAGCTGTACCAAAAACCAACTGCCAACTGCCAACTGCCAACTGCCAACTGCCACATTTTGCGCTTAATTTCATTTCCGTTTAAGTGCCGTTACAAATGGCACACCCAACCAGCCACCCACCCACTGGGCAGGCAGGCGGTCATCTTTGTGCAAAAGGCACAACAATGGAGCAGTTGCTGCCATTTGAGTATTGAGTTGAGCAGTAAATTTCATTTTAAAAGCATTTCATTTACATTTTGTCCATTTATGTTGCCATTGAAATTTGAGCCAACAACTTTTTGGCCAACAACAGCAGTGGCAGCAGCGGCAGCTCACGTTGCGCACTGTTAGCCATTTTATTGTTTTACCATTATTTCAGGTGTGTGTGTGCGCGCGCCAAAGATTTTTATGACCCGAACGTAGCATGCCCAGCTTCTGATCCTGTTGCCTCTGCCCACTAATCCGTCTGTGTTTTTAGTGCCGAAAATTTTAACGACGCGTCTTTGGAATTTGTTTAAGGAATCTATAAGCGAACGCCCAATGGGAGTGTGTGTGTGTGTGTTGCTGTTTCCTTCGGCGATTTTTCACTTTGTCTGGCTCCGGTTTCTTTTGTTGCAGCCGTTGTTTGTTTTTATGCGCGACCATTGGTTGAACGCTTCGCTGCTTTGATTTGCCAGTGCCAGTGCCAGTGGCAGTGGCAGTGGCAGAACCTCTGCCCTTTGCCCAGCAGTGTCTTTGCCTTTGCCCTGACCCGGGACCTGGGCCATCAACGACTCCGTTTCCAATTCCCGATTACTTGGACAGAGCCAAAGATAGACTAACAGAGACAGAGCGAGTGAGAGAGGGAGAGCGAAAGCAAGGCGCACTCGTGCGCTCTTCGGTCTACAAAGCAACAAATCGAGTTTGCGAATAAATGAAATTACTTTTCGGTCTAATGACCATCATCTGCTGATTTTATTAGATTTGTTTCCTTTGCTCTGTTTGTTTGCTGCTTCTGCTGCTGCTGCTTCTGCTGCTGTTGCTGTTGCTGCAACTGCTGAGTTCTTGAGCCAGCGACTGTCTGTGGCTGCAGTGAACGAACGTGAACGGTAACGTAAACCTGGCCAACTTTAAATGACTTTTGTGCCCAATCGCTGTAAGCAAATGGTTGATAAGGCAACCTTCAGCCATCCCCCTTCTGGCTTGCGCCCCACTTGGGCCCCACTTGGGCCACCAGTGTCAAGGGTCAAGCACAGTTGTTGACTACGTTTAGCATAATTTCTATTAAAATCTAGCAGACTGAATGACACGAGTTGAGTTTGGATTTGATTAATTTTGAGTGGAAATGTTTATATATATGTTTATATGATTAAATATAGTATTACAAAATTAAACAAAAATTAAGTTAAAATCAATTTCACTATATAAAATATATATTGTTTATATAAAATATATACCATAAAAAAAATATTTATATATTATATAAAAATATTAAAAATAATATAAATTTAATTTTTTTTAATTTTTTTCATTAAATTTGTATTTATATATGCTAAGCTATTGGCTCTCTCTCTTTCTTTCTCTGATATGTTTCAAAAAGAATTTAATTTTATCAAATTTTATTAAATATCATATTATGCCTAATGTCTTACTTAATCGTATTTTTTCAGCTAATGTCATTTTCTTTATTTCGTTTTTTTTTGTATTTTTCTCAATTGCCTTTGCCTGTTAGGAACATCAATGTCGTTCAGTTTTAGGCCAACTAGCAATTTAAGGGCGAGCAACATTAAACCAAAAATCCGTGTCGTCAGCTTGTTTTTACTTTATTTGAAATATTTTTGGCTACGGATCTGTTTGCTAATGTGCCAGAACCCCCGCGGCTGCTGCTGGCAGTCACCCTGCCAGGCTCACCTGTTGTGCCAGTTGTTGTTGTTGTTGTTGTTCGCCTTCTGCGTTTGCCTCTGACATTTCATTTTTTATGAAACATCTTATTTTTCTAATTTGCAACAGCAGGTGTCGCCATTTTGTGCCATTTTGTTTATAACACGGTCTCTGGCATTGGCAATATGAGAGGCCAAAAGAGCTCGCTGCGTTGGCCCCATCCCCTGCCCCTGCCCCTGCCCCGTGTCCCCCTTCAATTTCAATGTCCTGGCAATTTTCATGCTGTTTAATAACGCGCTGTACTCTCGCTTCGTCTTCTGGTTGCTTGGGTGTAAATTCAGTTTACTGTAAAATTTAATAGAAAGGAAATTTTTCGCACAACTGGCGCATGTGACTTTATATGGCAGCATGTGTGTGCATGTGTGTGTGTATTTGCTTGCAAATTGGTGTCCTTTGTTTATAGTGTTTCACATGTTTGCATATAAAGTGAAAATTCTTGTTAAGCGTGCTGTAAAAATGCGTTTAATAAGCTGAACGCACAATCAGACGCCTTCTTGTTGCCGTTGCTGTTGCTCTCAGGATTACCAAAAACCCATTCCACACACACATACATCTGCAAGATTTGGGGGCTTTCGTCGGCGTCTTTATTAATTCATAAAATGGCGTCGACAGGTGTCGCCGACGATTTGCTATATGTTGGCTGTTTCCTGTTGCGTTTATGGTCGCGCGAGTGCCCAGATATACATCCGAAAACCAAGGAAGGAAAAACCAAAGAAAATTGAAAAATTCTGCCATAGCAAATGCACGTGGCTGTGGCCAAAAGGAAGGGGTAGGGTGTGTGTGTTCGTGTGTGTATGTGTGCAGCCCAAGGATCAAGTGAAACAAAGGCAATACACGGCAAGCAAACAAAACAAGAACAAGGAACAAGGAACCGGGAACAAGGCTATGCACTCACTCCCGAGGACCAACTCATACCAACAATAATTCGTTATCTCTGGGGCGTATCAAAATCACGCTTGATTAACTTTTTCAAGTCATTTAACAAATAAGCAATAAAATCCGTACGATTCTCGCTACGGCTTGAGCCCAGAACCCAAACAGCCAATTGCCTGTTACGATTTTAGCCAATTGCGAGCTGCTTGCGAGTATGTTTTTTAATTTGCCTCCATTGATGTCCTTATGCACACCAAATGGCCAATAAAATCCTTCAATTCCAGCCATTCCAAATAAGTATCTATATAAATTATATTAAATATTAACGGCACATATAGTCGCCTGAGTACAGCTGCAGAGCGCCTTGAGGGACTTGCAGTTCTTAAAAAAAATAAGAGAGACATTAGGAAATGTTAACTACACGAAATAAACAACAAGCACTTAATAAAATTGTATTTTTATAAACTTTGCATATGCAAATTGAGCGAAACAATGGATAAAAACTTATTGTTATTTTTATTTTGTTATGAATTCTCTCCCAGTAGGCATTTTAGACTTCGAGTCGCACTTCGGTGTTGTCTCTTCTCTTTTCATATGCCGACTGAACCTCTCGTACTTTACACTGTCTTTCAGCTCATGTCTCACTGTGTTGAAGTAACTCTCTCTCTAATCTAAGCTGTTTTTCTGAGCAGTTTTTGCAGTAGCAGCAGCGCTACGAGCGCCAGCTTAGAGCTTAGTAAGAGCGAAAGAAACGTGTATATAACTTTTTAATGTTGTCCTTCTCTTTTCTTATACTTACACCGTCTCTCAGCTCGTGTCTTACTCTGTTGAAGTAACTCTCTCTGTAATGTGCCATCAGCTGTAGCAGCGCATGAGCGCCAGCTTCACATGATCAAGGCTATGCGCTGTGAGAGCGAAAGAAGCGTGTATAGAACTTTCTGATGTTGTCTCTTCTCTTTTCATATGCCGACTGAACCTCTCGTACTTTACATCATCTCTCAGCTCATGTCCCACACTGTTGAAGTAACTCTCTCTCTCTAATCTAAGCTGTTTTTCTGAGCAGTTTTTGTGTCCGCAGCAGCAGCAGCGCTATGAGCGCCAGCTTAGAGCTTAGTAAGAGCGAAAGAAACGTGTATAGAATTTTTTGATGTTGTCCTTCTCTTTTCTTATACTTACACCGTCTCTCAGCTCGTGTTTTACTCTGTTGAAGTAACTCTCTCTGTAATGTGCCAGCAGCTGCAGCAGCGCTACGAACGCCAGCTTAACATGATCAAGGCGCTCAACGCTGTGAGAGAGAAAGAAGCGTGTATAGAATTTTTTGATGTTGTCTCTTCTCTTTTCATATGAAGACTGAACCTCTCGTACCTTACATCGTCTCTCAGCTCATGTCTCACTCTGTTGAAGTAACTCTCTCTCTAATCTAAGCTGTTTTTCTGAGCAGTTTTTGTGTCCGCAGCAGCAGCAGCGCTACGAGCGCCAGCTTAGAGCTTAGTAAGAGCGAAAGAAACGTGTATAGAATTTTTTGATGTTGTCCTTCTCTTTTCTTATACTTACACCGTCTCTCAGCTCATGTCTTATTCTGTTGAAGTAACTCTCTCTCTGATGTGCCAGCAGCGTTACGAACGCCAGCTTCGTATAATCAAGGTTATGCGCTGTGAGGGCGAAAGAAGCGTGTATAGAACTTTCTGATGTTGTCTCTTCTCTTTTCATATGC
This sequence comes from Drosophila nigricruria, assembly GCA_037075265.1. Lineage (NCBI taxonomy): Eukaryota > Metazoa > Arthropoda > Insecta > Diptera > Drosophilidae > Drosophila > Drosophila nigricruria. Next base: position 4,074,589 of record JBAMCI010000131.1, on the reverse strand, counting down.
CGACTGAACTTCTCCTACTTTGCACTGTCTCTCAGCTCATGTCTCACTCTGATGAAGTAACTCTCTCTGTTGATATGCCAGCAGCTTTAGCAGCGCTATGACCGCCAGCTTAACATGATCAAGGCTATGCGCTGTGAGAGCGATAGAAGCGTATATAGAATTTGCTCTATGCCCTACAAGCCTCTGTCGCTCTCACAGCGCATCGGCTTGATCATGCTCGGCCAGCGTTCGTATTTCGAGCATAAATTAGAATAAGTTAATCGTTCGTGAATGCTGCACGACTGAGCACAATCTCTTTACAATATATAAGTCTCTTACAGCTTTAAATCTACTCGCTCTAATATTAAAATGCTTAACATAGCGTTGGTCGCTGGGGCTCAATAATGTAAAGCAAAGTTGACTTTTTATAAGAGAGCTCAACTGAGGTGTTTGGGTAAGGCATTTATATATGAACCCTTGACCATTACTCAGTTTTATAAAGTCTGAGTCTTAGTATGAGTCTTCTCAAAATACCAACAATTCATAGATCAGCTTTAATTGCCTCATCGAAAGAGCTGAGAGCCGCTCACAACCAGATTTACCTACTTACATACACTTGAAGCTGTTGCTGTTGCTGACTAACATATTGAGTTGAAGAAATGAAATCAGTCTCAACAAACGAGTTCCTGTATCCAGTTGCTACTGTCATGATAGCGATTATCCTGGCAATGGAAATAAAGTAACTGACATTAAGTAGATTCAAATGAAAATTGTTTGTTTTTGCTACAACTAATCCTGATTAGTTTAGAGGTCAGCGCCAGCAAATTGAGTTATTCGGAAACAATAGTCGCATCTGAGCTAGGCATAAATTTGTGGGCTGCTGTTGCACAACCAGAAACATGTGTAGATATCTCTCTCTCTCTCTGTCTGTGTGAGTGTGTGTGTGGCAGTAAATTAAACACACACAGTTGGGCAGGATATGGATGCAGACGGAGCCAAGTCCTTTGCTGTCTGCGTGTGCGTGTGTGTGTGTGTTGTGGCTCTGGTTGCGGCTAATGGCCAAATGGAATTTTCGTAAATTAGCATTAATTAATCAATGTAGCAAATGAATTTGTAAGCCAGATTTGTCCAAGGTGAGCAGCAGCCAAGTCATTAAATAAATAAAAGCCTCAGTTTGTTTAGCCAGCCAGCCAACCAGCCAGCCAGCTAGCGCAGCTGAAGGATGTGCCCCTTTCAAAGTGTAATCAAGCAGTTTCTGATTTGACATTTGAAAGCGAGATTAAATTTGATTGTACACAAATGCCACAGGCATACACACACGCACACGCACACACGCACACACACAGACTCGCAATTTTGGTGGCAAGGACAATGTTGGGCTCCAATTGCAATTGCTCCGTTGACTCTGTAAACCTTTGCCAGGCTGCCAGCTGCCAGCTGCTTGCAGTCAAATACTATGCATCCGCATCTGCATTTGCAAATACAGCTAACAAACACACACACACACTCACACACACTCGCACACACATGGATGTGTGCATTTTGGCAAATTAAATATTGAGCCAGAGCATGTGGCATTTCGGTGCTGCCTCGACTGTGATTAGCCCTAATGTTATGTGGATGACTGCGTGGATGCCGAGCAAATAATGCAGCAAAGGCTAAAGGCGGCAGGTGTGTCGACAGCCAACAGCCATCAGCCGACAGCAGCAATAAAGGACTTTAAGCTAATTTCATTGACAAAAACAAAAAAAAAGTCAAACAATTTATGCTCAATAATAACATTCAGCTAACATCAAAGAGCAATCAAACAGGTTCGAGCTGACTGGTTGACTGACGGGCTGGCTTTGGCAGCTTTGCTTGAACTTGATGAGCTGCATGCTGAGGTAAGCTAGCAGTCAAGCACACTCACACACACACACACACACAGCTGCGTGGGGATCAGGCACAGCTTAAGACACTCAATCAAATGTGAAAATCAATTGCTGCCACACGCTAATCAGACAACATTTATATGGCTGCTAGTCGAACGTCAAATCAAAAAAAAAAAAGGAGAGGCAAAAGAGAAAGACGGAAAAGTAAAAATAGAAATGGAGCTGTCAAGCCATACACACACACACACACACTCGCACACACTCGCACTCATATATGCTTTGCATACTTTTGCGCGTCGCTGACAGCGTCTTAGCTGAGGAGCTGCGAACGTTTATGGCCGTAAATTCGATTTGCGCTTCAATCAACACCTGCACACATCTCCAGCTTCATCTCCAGCTTCAACTAGGCAAATTGTCTGTTGCGTAATTGAAAATGACAGCACAGACTGTCTGTCTGACAGCTGCAGCGCGGTTGACAAGCGCCAAAGAAATCAGCAAAAAATAAAAAAAAGCAACAACAACAAATTCGAAATAAGTAAATAAGCTTAAGTAAGCCAGACGAAAATTCTTCAATATATAGCATAACTCATGGGCTTATAAAAGCAAAAGAAAACAAATCAATTTTGATTTACAAATGTCTTCACATTTTGACAATCTTCGAAATGTAACAAGTTTGAGTGTTTTGGTGGGGAGTGTCCGACTATGAGATACCCTGAAGACTGTATATTATATACCTCCACATAAATAGTAGTATATATTTAGTTTTTACATACCTTTATTCGCCTTTCTATGCGGTTCTCATCATCATATGCTGCTTGAGGACAGGCAATGTCGAAATCTTATTCAAGCCAAATACATCATAAATATATAATATAATATACAATATAAATATAATATAAAAGGCAGCAAGATTGAGTCCAGTTTTCATCTCTTTAATCCCATTTTCATGCAAATCCCATTACATTTACCGAAAGGAAAGTCATTCCCTTATTACCCATCGAAATGAGAAACCGACAAAACGAAAATTTTGTAGATTTCGACTTTTAATTGTGTCACTCTATCTAGCGCTAGCTTGTCCATTTAATACACGAGAGCCAACGTACATATCGGGAGGAAATACATATCAAACGAAAAAAAACACCAACAATCGAGATGTCTGTCTTAAGTCTGGGCGCAGGCTAGCTGATACATAAACTGAATGATCGTGCGCGTGGGCCGACCAGTCATACTGTCTTTGAGTAGATAGGGTAGGGTATTGATCTTTGTCAGCATGCCGGTGCCGCGGATATCCAGATGCGCCCAGTCCAGGCAGGGCACCATTGTGTGCAGTATGGCGGCAGCCAGACAGGACGAGGCCGGACCTCGGCCGCAGTTGCTCATGTCGTAGGTGGTGTTCGTGGTGACGATGTGCCTGAAGTAGCGGAAGAGCGGCATGCGCCAAACACGATCTCCAGTTAAACTGCCCGCCTTGCGGAACTCCTTGGCAACGTAGGTGGAGTTGGTCCACAGGCCGGTGGCACTGCCGCCAAGGCCACAGTTGACGCCGTCGCCAATCGCGCCAACGCTAACAATCATCTTCGGCTTGAAGTTGGCCTGGGCGTAGAGCAGCGGATCCGCTAGCATTACGACAGGCGCCTTGTCCACGTTCTTGATGCCGAGCGTGACGCCGTTCAGCAGTGTCACCACATCGCCACACTTGACAGCCATGCCGGAGGGCATGTGCTCGCAGAGCGGCAACACTGCCGAAATGTTCATGGGCAGCGAGAGGGCAGCTGCGGCACGCAGCACGCCCACACAGACGGCCGCACCGGACATTGAGCCCCGATATTCGTCCATGCCGGTCTTACGTTTCAAGCAGAGCCCGCCGCTGTGGAAGGTCAGCCCCTGGCCCAGCAGCAACACGGCCTTGTCTTCGGGCGCTGTGCCGCAGTAGGTGCACTCGAGCAGAAGCGGCGGCTCGCAGGAGCCCTTGGCAATCATTAGGAAGGAGTTGAGGCTCATGTCCTCGATCCAGTCCATGGAGCGCACTTCCACAGACACGCCGCACGGGCAGAGCGCATCCACGGTGGCCTGGGCAAAGCTGGACGGCGTCATTTGGTTGGCCGGGGTATCGGAGAGGCGACGAGCCAGATTCTGTGATTCGGCCTTGAACAGGCCACGCACCCAGCCGTCGTGGTCGCCCTTGCCATACATGTGCAGCTTTGGTGTGGGCAAGCGGTTCTTTTTGCGCTTATTGGCGTTGTAGCGCCATACGGCCAGTGCCGCGCCCTCTGCTGCCTGCTCTGAGAAGTCCATACCGTCGACATGCACCTCGCTCATGCGTTGTAGCTGCAACGCTCGTGCGCCAGTTCCGGCGGCGATGCGCGTGTTCTCCATACCCTCGTCCAGTTCCTCGGCTTCATTGTAGCCAGCGCCATTGGGGCCCATGCCCACGACGGCCACCGTTTGGAATTCTCCCTCCAAGCCATTAAAGAGCAGCCCCTTGCCGGGCCGTCCGTCCATGCCGCGCTCTCGCACCAGGCTCATTATTTTACCGCCAACAGCGTCGTCGAGCAATACACCGTTCTCCGAGGACTTGATGGGCTTGTCGCCATCCTTCTGATAGATGCCGATGACAACTCCTTTGGGCTTGTCGCACTTGCTCGAAAAGGCGCGACACCGCAGTGCAGCCGGCTCGTACCCAAGCAGGCGACGGGCTGAGTTCAAAATACGCAGTTCACGATAAGCGGGCATTATTTATATTTTGTTCTTCGGAACAGCGAGGGCTCACAAAATGTGTATATATCTATATATATATATATCTATATGTGTAACTTTTCAATTTTAAATCACGAAAAATTTTTAAAAAAAAGTTCGAAAATTATTGTCCCAATTTATAAATGATAAATATTTTTTTTAACGAGCTATATCTGTGCTCAATAAGGCAAGCAGCACTAAAGTGAGGTTTTTCGGCTCGACTACGCTGCGGCTCAGAGCAAACTCGAGAATTTTAAAGCAACAGCTACTGCGTGCTCGAACTTTATTTATTTTTTGTGTAGTCAAAGTGATTTGAAGTCTTCGGCCACTTTAAGCAGCTTAGCGCAGATAGGATTTATTATGCAAACTGCATCCATATCCTTGTTGAATATCATATGAATTTTAATTTGTCGCCGGATGCCGCTGGCCAAGTGCACAACCCACAACGACAACGACAAGGACAACGACAGCCACAGCCACAGCAACAACAACAATAAATATAATTATAATAGGTGCACATAATTAATTTTCCAAGCCAGTGAATCAAGCATAATTTGGCTTAATTTTTTGGTGCGAAAAATGCGCTTGAAGCGCGCTACAGAGCGAGCCACAGGACTCGTTATAAGGCCAAAAAGAACATTTTAACTTGTGCATATAACGAGAGTCCATAAAGGGCTAATCGGGAGATCCTTTAAGCAAACTTCATTTCTTCTGTTGATAATAATTCTATAAGCTATGCAATTAGCTGAAATCGAGTAAGCTTAACTCTTTTTACAAACAGAACTCTAGAATACAAAGAATTCAGATCAGTCAAACATGTCAAAAAATTTTATAAATATTTATATTCTACATTTATCACAGAAAGAAATAAGAGACACCCGGACTAAAACATTTCTCATAATTTCTATAATCTCTCTCATGTCAAGAGGAAAACGATTTCAAATTCAACTAAAATAATTTCAATTTGATTATATAATAAATTTTACTCTAACTAATTAATCTCATACTTCATCTGTAAGCTTCAATATCAAAACTAAGTGCCATCAGAGTCGTGCATGTGAACGCAGAGTAATAAATTGCTAGAATTTAGCAATTAAAATTGAGCAACTCATCTCTCTCGTCTGTATTCACATATAATTTGTGTAGTTTTAATAATGCTTATCGTGCTGGCCATGCACAAATAATTACGATTTGTATTTGTCAAGCAGCAAATGGAATTCAATTTTAGTTCTGCAAAGTGTGGACTTATCTTTGGCAAAATGTTTGAACACGAATACAAACGACGGCCAACTGCCAGCTGCCAACTGCCAACTGAGAACTGAGAACTGTGAACTGGCAACTGGCAAGTGCCAGCAGCATAAAAGTGTTCAAATGGAAATACGAATTTGTAGCTGGGTATTTGTCTTGCATGTGTGTGTGTGTGAGTGTGGACATATCTGAAGCAGGGCTTCGTTGAGGGTGTGCAAATTAACCCAATAATCCTGATGCAGCAGCAGCAGCAGCTGAAATGCCCGAAACCAAATTTGAAATTTTGTTATTTCTCACCTTTGCGCTTGACCTGCTCGCTTGATAACACAGGCAAACGACCAAGACAGATAGACCAGCAAATGGATGCCCTGCAGCTAAGCACACACACACACACACACACACATGCAAACACACACACACACATGCAGAGCAATGCAAACAGAGACAAAGGGACAACAGAGAGAGAGGGAGAGAGTGGGAGACGAAGCTTGTGGCTTAGCTTTTTGGTCCAACTGCTTGCTTGCTCTTACAATCATAAATGTCGCCTTGTTGGATGATAAAATATTTGCTTAAGTTGAATAGTTCAAAGTATTTCATTTTAAATTAACATTTGTCTTTGCGCACTCAGTTGGAATTATGCAATGTGGTCGCCGATAAGCTCATTTCAAGCGATTTGCCCAAGGCGCAATCTTTGCCTTTTGCGTTTTCAGTTTTGCACTCGAGCCAAATTAAAATGGCATAGAAAATATATATAACTAAGTGCACTTTAAGTGCAGCTTTAATGTGTGTTGTAGCTGAGGCCAGGTAGCATGCGAAATGGCATAAAGCAAAGTTTAAGCCATAATTTAGCTGGCTCGCTCTCAACTTTTGGCCATGCACTTTGTCTAGCTTCAGTTAACACGCTCGCAACGAGTGTAACCTCCCTCCCTGAACCCTGGCCTGTGACCCATGTGGGAGGGGTGAGTGTGTGTGTGAGTGTGAGTGTTCGTGTGTGTGTGTTTGTGTGTGATGCTCACGCATGAACACATTTTCGGGTCGCATTGGATGCTGCAGCTGTGCTAAAGGACTTCTCGCAGTCCTATTAAGCGGCTTACAAGTAAAATGCTGCCAGATTTTAATTGTCTGCACGGAAGAAGTCGAACAGTATGAGCACAGCAACAGCAACAACAACAACAATGGGAAAGCACGTAGCACACATAGGGGCCACGCTGCGTATGCGCAATGTGACATAGACTGCTGCGGGCTTATTTGGCATGTGTGTGCGTGTGTGTGTGTGCGTGTTGGTGTCTCTTAAGTAAATTTCAGTGTAGTACATGAGCCTGGCAAACACTCACGGTCTGTTGCGCATCAGTTGCTTGTCATGGTTTAGCAGCCAACCAAGCCGACGAGCAATGCTGCACAACCTGAATTAATTGTACCTGACGTAATCGCCAAGACTCGGCTATATTAACTGATCAAATTTCAATGCAATTTCAATTGCAGGCGCCAAATTCAATTAGACGGAATAGACAATTATTTTTCTTTTATTTTCACTCTGCGTGCGATAAAGTTTAAATTGTTTTTTAATGCCATTTGCCATATAATCGAAATAACAAAAAACCAAAAAAAAAACAGAACAGAACACAAAAAGAGATTAACTGCTCGAGGGGTTTCAGCTAAAATTTGCAATTTGGATATTCAACGTGCGCTGGACACAATAAAATAATGAGCACCGAAATTACACAAAGCGTGGAAAAATGGCCGCGAGCACCATTAACCGGGCCCCAGGAGTGGAAGGCGCCGAAATGAATTCTAAAAGCTTTTGCGCCAAAGTGTTGACAACCATTTTTGGTAATATGCTCAAGCAGGCAGGCAGGCAGGCCGAGCTGGCTGGCAGGCCGAGCTGGCTGGCAGGCCGAGCTGGCTGGCCAGGCTGTGGCACCCTGCTGGGAGCAAAAGGATGCTAAAACAATTACAAGAACTGGCAGGGAAGCAACAGCAACACCAACAGCAACAACAACAAAGACAACGACAATGACAGGCGCAGATTCCAGCAAAATTTATTTGCTGTGCGATAATTTTTAAGAACAAAGACGAACATTTTCCTAGAGCTTCAGCAAAGTGGGCAACTTGAGAGTGTGAGAGCGAGCGCGCTCGCTGCTGCCCTTATTTTATTTTGGACGCCGCGTCGACCTTTGCATAAAGCCAAAGCGCTTTAATTAGCTCCGGCCAAACGAAGGACACAAGACTCTAAAATTTCTAATCAAACGCACAAAATTTGGAATAAAATTCAACTTCAGCAAAATTGTGCAAAATTAAGTTGAAAACATCTACTTGACCCAGATGTATCAGATATCATATATATATATATATATATATATATATATATATATAAATTTGATGTAATATTTCATTTGGCTTGCTGTCAAATTAGCTGTGGCAAATTATTTCAAGTACTTTTTTTTTCTTGTTTTCATTTTCATTTTTATTTTCTTTTCATTTTCATTTTTATTTTCTTCGCTCTCCTTTTTTTTAACAGACTGATTTAATTTCTCTTTCGGCAACTTTTCTAATTCTTTTGTGATTGTTATTTGCGCCTTAACTTTTTTCTTCTCTTCTTGTCTTTAATTCCTTATTGCCATTTCAATGTGTTTGGCGTTTTGTTGCTGCAAAGCCAACAATTTGGGGTAGTTGCGCATGAAAATGTGCCTTGGGCTGTGCGATTCTGATAAGAATTTGTAGACAAGCGAAATGTGGCATGACTGACTGTGGCATACTCTGTTTTTGGCTGTTTACTCGGGCTGTTGGGTACTTATAATTTGAGTGACTATATTTTTACCTATATTGTAACTTGATTGAGATAGTTGTAGTAACTTGTTCGTAAGGATAAACATCAAGAAGTTGACATTAAAAAGTTGACTTCATACTTTAACTGAAGTATCAAAAAAACTTCCTAGTTAACAATATTATATTCCACTTTAACATGTCTCTATATCTCTATACTTATCACTCATTCTAAATAATATCTTCATTTTAAATATGTATTTATTTGCCACTGCCAAACTAATATGCCCATTTCTTACTCAAAAAACAGTCCATTCCATATTTAAAGTTAATCTAGAAAATTAAGTTGATTATATGTTTTTTTTTTGTCTGCCCACAAAACTCAAGTAAATAAACACATTTTTTGCTTACTTTATAGATAATTTTTTATTAAAATTTAATTTTTTTTTTACAACTAAACGCTTAGAAACTAAAATGTCGTCGATTTAACTTAAGTACAGATAGAAAAGTATGCTAAAAATTCATGTTTTCATAATAATTTCATATATATTGCGCTTGGCAAGTCAGTGGAAATATCGTAAAATAAAATCGAGTAAATTTAGAACATGCAACAATTTTACACACATATGTTAATAATGTTTTGTTGATTGAGGATTGAAACTAGTTTTAGAATTGAAACTGCATAAATGACGAAATGCTTTTGCTATTATATATAATATATATATATATTATTATGTCGTATATAAACTATGGACCGATTTGATGTAAATTGTTTGCTATATATATTAGATTTATGTGTAAATTACTTTTAAATAATTCAGCTTCAATGTTTTGTTTTGCTTTGCTTTGTTTTATACGATTATATTGCTTATTGATGTTGTTCTTTAAGTTCAGTTAGCTGAAAAGCAGATTCTCATTGATATATATATATATATGTATATTAAAGCATCGACTATGTGTATGTGTGCGTATTCAATGCGGCAGCTGCTTAGCATGTTTGTTAATTGTTTATGTATGTTTACAGATAATGCGAATCAATTGTTGTGTGTGGATATCGTTTAAGTAGGCAATTAATAAATTTATCAAAACTTAACATCACATTGCTTCTCCGATTACATATAGTTTTATAGTTCGATATAATATTAAATATATTTGTTGATTTGTTAATGAATGTTCAAATGCTTGAAATGTGATTTATATATGTATGTGTTAAGGTTTATGTACTTGTAATACTTGTTCGTTTGTCTTCTTTTTAGTTGTGTTTTAAGATAGAATTACATATTAACATTTTGAAACGTTGCGTTACACTTTTAGTTGCAATAAGTATGCTTAATTAATTGTATTTACTTTAATTAGATTTAAATGTTTATAATAACGATATGAAGTGATTTGATTTCCACTTAAATATTGTTTGCGTTTGCGAGCGGCAGTTGTAAATTGTTTGTTTTTGTTTTTGTTTAATGTTTTTTGTAGCTAGCTATGTTTAACTGTAACTGTAACTGTAAATGTAAATGTATCTGTATCTGTATCTCTATGCCATAGACAAGTGTCTCTTGAATTATTTATTAATATCTCATCAGCTCTCATCGATTAATCGAGTATGTTGATTAAATGCACTGTACTGGAAGTGGTTTCTCTATACATATGTACGTAGATATTCGTGTAAATGCAGTTTCTAGGAGTTCATGCTTAACTATGATGATTGATGATTGACGATTGATGATTGATGGATATTGATCTATGTAGCAACTTAAGTCAAAGTAGGCGGTCTATTATTATTATTTTATTAACTCCAATTCGATTCGATTCGATTTGATTTGATTTGATTCTTGTATGGGAACTCTTGACGGTTTAGTAGAAACGCTTAATGGACATGGATATGGGCATGATGACCGTGACGCTATTGTGCTGGTATCAAACGTTGTTCTTGCGGAAGATATCATTGGGATGCTGATTGCTGCTGAAGTTCTGGCGCGTCGAGCATTGCTATAAGAAACGAGAAGTCGAAAATAGACAAATGTTGTATTAAATGCGTGCCGTAAACAGCTGTGTTAAGTATTATAAGCATATTACTACGTTGCCCCGATATGACGGACAGCAAATGATTGCATTTTAATTGCTTGTTCCGGCCATATGGCGCCAAATGCCTGCCACACCGCCACACGCCGCCGCCACGTAGGCAATTACCATCCATTGAGGTCGCACCTGCACACACACACACACACACACACGGATACATATGTAAAATTGCTGCGACGGTCAATCGAACCATATTGAGACGCGACCTGGCCGTGGCAGCTCCGACCGAACAGTGCCAGCCGCTGGACGTTGGTGTTTAGATAATGACAGCTTAACTACTTTACACTGTTTGTGATTTGACGTTGTGGTGTCAGTTAGCCAGCAGGCTATTAAAATAATTGCCGGCCAAATCATTTATTATGGCATGTGCCTGCCCCTGGCGCAGTGCCTGGGTCTATCTCTCTGTGTGTGTATGTGTGTGTGGCGCTCATTAGCGCTGCCTGCGGTGATAATTTCAATCAGGATAATAACTTACCGCTTGCTTCTTTTCCCAGGACTTCATGGCTGTTTTATATTTCTCGAATTCGTGACACCAATCTGAATAGATTTTCTGATAGTCGTTGCTTTTGTTCGGTGGCGTGCATCTAAGGGGTAAGCGAAGCGACAGAAATGGCTTGGTAATTAGCAGTCAATTTAGGGATATTCAGCGGCTGGGGGCACTTACCTGTGTGCGTCGACGGTTATGTTGTAGCTGCATAAAAGCGAGCCACCCAAGTGGCAATCGTAGCGTCCGCCATCGGCCTCGTTCACCGACACCACAACCAGGCCGCGCTCCGTTGTCTCAATGTACTTGGTGGGACTGTATTTGATTTCATAGCTGGCCAGAAAATAATTATATGTATTGTTTGTGTGTACGCAGAGAACTTACTCATAGTCGATTCGACTTACCGTCCCCTGTCCTTGGAGTGATGATACCAGGTCACCTGCTCGTTCTTCAGCACCTCGGGTATCTTGACAAAGCAGCCCAAGTGCACGCTCTGGCCGTAGGTGACGACGATTTTCTTCTTCAGCACACTCGAGTCACAAATGTCGCTCGTCTCGTTGGCCACATCCTGCAACGATAGTCGGTTGAGTATAAGCTCAATGCGCTCAATGCTGCAGCATGCCACTTACCTGCAACAGATCCAATTCGTATGGTCGGCACGTGTTGGCCTCCTTGTCCCAGCCGCAGTACGGATCACGCACACAACGGAAGCAATTGTCGTAACGGCGATTGCACATGGCCAAATCGATTTGCTTGATGCGATGATCGGTGCCCACATAGAGCGACTTACGTGTCTGGCTGATTTCCATCACCTGGATGGCCTCGTTCGGCGCCACCTCGAAGATGTCCAGCAGCTTGGACAGCGACTCACCATTCCGATAATACTGCACGATTTTGTAGATGCGGCCCAGATTGGTGCCCACGTAGTATACGGTGTACTCCTGGTTCAGTATGTCGATTTTGATTCTGACAAAGGAAAGTCGTAAATTCGAGTGAGCTCTCAGATTTAAATATGCATTATGTGTGTGTGTGAGTGTGAATGGGTGTGTGAGTGTGAGTGTGTGCATCATTGGCTTTCTGCTGTCGCATTCAGTTGGATTTCAGTTATGGAAATTAAATGCTTATTTAATATGATAAATGGCCTGCATATTAACGAATTAAATAGCCGCATCTGTGTGCATGCTACTTCTTCTTCTTCTCTGCTCTCGCCCTCTCCCTCTCTCTCTCGCTCTCATTAATAACGAGCTTGCAACACCTGAACGTGTTGCTGTTGCTCTTGCAACTGTTGTAAATGCAGTTATTAAAATGCATTGCATGATTTCAGGTAAAATATTGCACTGCAATTAATGCACATAGAAACTCACATCTTGTTTAATGCGAATATAATATTTAATAAAAATATATATATTAATGTTCAAATAATTCTTTTTTTTTTGTGTAATTTTTTTATTTGCACATATTAAAAATAGATAAATAATTTTTAATATGTATTTTTATATGAGTGTTATGATGTTTTCAATATCAATAAATTAACCATAATAAAAACGATTTATTTAATGAAATGAGCAGCAGTTAAAATGACAAAGATTAGTTACAATTGGTCAGAGAGCGCTTAAATATGATATAAAACTGATTGATTGAGGCAAAAGTCGTTAGTTTAAATTAAGATTCTAATAAGTTCTTGAAATAGCACAATCATTTGATTGTTTCTGAAACAGATTCATTGCATCCATGCTCTGCTAATATCTTCTACTTCAAGTTACACAATTCTTGACAAAACTATATAACTCTCTAAAAGAGTATATAAACTAACTTTAAAAGAAATTCTGATTATTAAACCTGATTCCAAAAGAATGTGCTTCGAGTATTTCATACTCATATTTGAATTACAAAATTGAATAAATACACAAATATTTTACCAAATATATAAAATGCATCAATTTAAATTTCAAATATATTTACTCAAATATTTTTGTTTATGGCTCATAAATTTCTTTGCTAAAGAATTATTTTATTGTTAGCTATGTAAACTTTTTCACTTATCTCCATGGAATGCTAGCAGAAGCATTAGCTAATTGCTTTGATATATATTTATAAACTAAAATTGATTAATTTAAGTCAGTTTTGTTATTGTCATCAAATATCAGATCTAATCGAAGTTATTTTTAGGCTTTTATTCTGGCATTGAATAGACAAAACTTGAAATACTACGGAATTCACTCGACACAAAAGATATTTTTATTTTTCTTTTTTCTCATGAAAGCAGTAGAAAATGTGGGAAATTCGAAATTTGTATTCAATTTGGCAACGAACAACACTTGGTTTATTTAAAGCAGACGAATAAACGAAAAATAAATGTTCGTACATTGATTTTCACTTTAACAGGCCAAAGCCACAAAAAGGAACGAATCGAAAAATGCAAATAAATTAAAAAATAAAAAGTGTAACAGAGTGCAGTCTCCGCCGGACATACGGCATGTGTGTGTGTGTGCGTGTGTGTGAATAAATGTATGTACATTTGCAAAGAGACAGCCAGATAACAAGTCGAAATAAAACTTACTTGTCAACAACGAGCTTTGTGAACACCAAATCCCTTTTATAATAGACCGGATTGTTGTGCTCGTGATTTACGGCTTTGTCCATAAGTGGATGCGAGCGTATGAAATTGAGGACGGTATCTGGCAGATTTGAGGTATCGTTGACACATGTGCCGGGTCGCGGATCTGGCACGCGGGAGTTCAGCACTGGCAGCCAGGCGGAGTTTGAAGAGGATTGCTCCTTAAATTTGCCTGCAAAAGTGAGCAAAACAAACAAACATAAGATAAGAAAAATGAATATGTATATGTGTGTATCTATATGTCTGTATATATGTGAAAAGGATTATGGTTAAGAGTTATGCACTAGCAACTGGCGTAGTTGGATACTTCAGGTGCACGCAGTGCCGTGTGCCGTGTGCCATGTGTGTGTTTGTGTGTGTGGCAAGTGTTTGCAATGAAGTTTTAAATCTGCGACCCCAAAGTGTCAGCTGTTGTGCAGCTAAGCGTTAAGCGAGCGAACGAGTGTGTGTTGGGGCTATAATCCATTCAAATGGATTTTCTAATACGATTTATGTTGCTCCACGGCAAGCGAAATTACAAAACACTCAACACTCTGAGTGCTATGTGTACTATGTGCTCTGCTCTGCTCTGCTCTGTTACTATTGGATCTATGCAACCTATTGGATTTATTGTTAAACTCGAACTGTCCCCGTCCGGTGTGTGCGCTGTGAATCGCATAGGGGCCAGCTGTAACCCAAGGTGCTGGCGTTTGCAAATAAAATTTGCCGATAAGTTGCATTTGCCATTTCCATTGCTGTTGCTGTTTCAGTTGCTGTTGCTATTTCTATTTCTATTTCTATTTCAACTTCTATTTCCACTCAAAGCACTTGGGGAGTGGGCGGAAAACAAAAGAGAAAATTGCACATCACTTGACGTTGACAGTTGACAACATTGTGGCCAGGATAACGTTCGTTCATCACATCCATTTTGCACACAGCACTTAACATACACACACAGAGTCTCCCTCTGCTCTTTTATATACATTTTTATATGTATTTATTTATATATTTAAGAGTCGCACTCACCATTGAAAGCGGCCTGCACCTCGTTGATGTGGAAACTGCATACGGCTGATCCAATCAGGCCATTGGTGCTGGTCGTGAACGTGGCATAGAAGCGGGTCTTGTCGTTGGGCAGTTGGTAAACCGATTGTATCTCATTGAAGTAGAACGGAAATTCGCCCGAAATGCTGCAGTTTAGCCGTGCCTTCAGATACGTGGCCCAGTTGTGCGCCAGCAGATTCTTGCCACCCACATCCTTCTTGCAGACGCGCGCAATACGCGAATAGACCGCCTTGCCGCAGTTAATGTACTCCACGGCCGTCTCCCGGAAAAAGAAGTACACGTACTCCCCGATGTCGAAGGAGCCCACGAAATTTGGTTCTGCAAATAGAAGAGCGCGTAGCAAGAGATTGATGACCCTCTGTGAGTAACGATCTACATAATTGGATGGCCTAAGCCGCTTAGCCCTAGTCCTCTTCCACTTCTGTATCGCTTCAGTAGACAACAACAACTCCCCAGTGTGCGTGCCAATACAAACAATGAATCCCATGCGCGAAATCATTTTCAACGCGCCACAAAATCCTTTTTCTTTTTTTTTCAATTTTATCTACAGCAGCAACAGAAGCAGAAGCTCAAGCAAAGGCGGCAGCTCGTGGCTTTTCTCTCCTTTTTTTTTACTTACTGTCCAACCACTTGGAATCATATTTGAGCGTGCGCTTGAATTTGTATTCCAAGCGCTTTGCTGACGTATTATACAAATCCGTCCGAAAGATCACAGTATCAGCCTTAGTGAATTCCGCATTTGTGCCCGAGTACTGAGTGAGTAAAGGATACAAAACACAAGAAGTGAGCAAACTGAGTGTGTGGTATTTATTTGCATGGCAATGCGAAGTTGTGCATATGAATAGGTTACTTACCAGGCCAGGCAGTCCACCAGGATTACCTTCCTCCACATAAATGGCCGTTGAGTTGTCCAAGGGATCGTAGGGACACTTTGCAATGCCAAGCCCAACACCGATCACATACTCCGAACGTGGCAAGTGAGTCAAATTGGACTGAATTCGAAAAGGTAGCAAAGATTTAAGATGAAATTAATTAATTAAATTATAGAAATGGGACTAGGAGACTTAAACTATAATTGATAATAAAATTAGGGAAATTATGAATTACTAAGAGAGTTTAAATCTTAACTTGAAAAGTCTCTTTGTCATCATCATCTCACCTTATGATGCCAAACGAAACAATTTAAGCTGCTTTTTACCTATTTTTTTGCACTTTAAACTAATCATTTAATTACTTTATGTTTTCGTTGCTTTTTTCTTTATATTATTTCAACAATCTCTATTGGAGCTCACACACACACACAGACACTTAATGCTTGTCCGAGCACGTTCAACGAAAGCCCGAATAAGTTTCTGCTAATTGTTGAGCTGATGCCATCTAACGAAATGCTGAATACAAAGTGCAAAAAACTTGCCAAATATTGTTTTTAGTTTCGTTTTAGTTCTGGTTTAAGTTTTTGCCAAATCAAAATGCAAGGTTTATTGTGCACCTGACATGATTCTGTGCCAGTGTCTGTGCCTGTGTCTGTGTGATTTGTATGCGCTGTGGCTGCACCTGCTGCACACTAATGACTATTTTCACAACAAGTAGTCAACACAAAAGTTATATAACTTATACATCCATATATATATATATATCTGGTTTATATGCCAAGAAAGAAAGACGTAAAAGAACAAGCTCTATTCAGTTCATATATACAAAAGGCCATATGCGCGTTGCTTTGTGTTCTCTCTCTCTCTCTCTCTGTGTGTGTGCGGCTGTTCCTGGATTGCGATCTAAAGTCAACAGCCAAACACTAACACACAAGAGCTCGCTTCATATTTGTGGCAAGTCTTTTGAAAAGTTGCGTAGCTGCGTTATCATTGCTACAAAACTTGTCCTTGAGCACCAACAGAATACATATATAGAGAAAGAAAGAAAGCATGTTATGTACTTACATAGATGACATAATCCTTGGGATTGTGTGCATTGGTGCCACAAACATAGAGCCTATCGCCTTGCTGCATTGATTGTATGACGCGCACATGGTTCTTGCAATCAAAGACCTGGAAAGAAGCATTGAAAAATAATTGTAAAAAGAGATGATATCGCACAGCGTGGCTTGTGCCACAGAACTTGTGGCACAACAAGCTTACACACACACACACATAAAACTAAATCAAAACTTGTGCGTGTGTGTGTGTGTTGCAGAAATAGTACAATTTGTAATAGCACGCGTCGCTGCAGCCACTGCCGCTAAATCAATTGGCAACAATGCAATGCTGGTAAATCCCTGCTACAGACGCACAGAGCAGCATTATGATGACTTAAGCAACACACACACACACGCACACACACACACTGGCAGATAGAGCGCAAGTGTGCACCAAAAACAGTTCAATTGACATCTAGATACAAGCCACAATCAGATAGATACACACACACACACACACACATACTGTGTATTTATAGCATATGGCGAGCTAGCGACTCTGTGTGTGGCATGCAACTGAAACTGTAGCGCACGAAAAACTCGCTACAAATTGAAAAGCCACAAATAAATTGAAAGAGATTTCAAATGAAAGGATTTGCTGTCACATTATAAACGAGTTACAATAACAGCCAACAGAAGCGTCAGAGTCAGAGCCGTGCCGTGCCGCATTTGCTGCATTTGCAAAGCGCAGCACTTGAAACTGGATGCGTCAGAGGATTCCCAAGTAGAGTAGTCGGCATCCATATAGAAATAGGAATCGGATTCGGTTTGGAAATTGGAGCAACTCGCGTGCGCTTTCCAAAAGAAATTGATTCAGCCCAGACGCTACTTCTACTTCATATTATATATATATATAAAAGTATATATATTGCTTGCGTGTGTGTGTGTGTGTGTAATCAGTAGCTGCTGCCACGGTGCCAGCATATGATAAAAAAAATCAATCAACCATTGAGCATGTCACATTGCAGCTGCCATTAGCGACTTATGGAGTCTTGCCATAAATATTGAGTTGATACAAATGCAAAACGTTAGCTCATTGATTGAATTTGTTTACCATATAGCAAATGTAACTGTAGATTGTTGTGAACTTACCTGACTTTTGCCCTTGGACACACAGCTGACGACATCATCGCGAGTTGGCTCCAAGTTTATGACATCGCGCTGTAAAACAAAAGGAAATATTTAATTAGAGAATTTAAATAATTTCTATATAGATATTTATAATATTTAAAATTTATAAAATAGATTAAAAGTTAAGTAAAAAAGGTTTATACCTAAAGGCTTATAGCCACTATAGTAATATATATATTATATTTACTATATATAATAGATTTAATGTCAAAAGCAATCACTAAACCAGTCAGAAAGTTCAGTAATGCTCGACTAGTTAGATATCCTGAATGCTGCTCACAGCTGCTCATCCAATCATTCTAATCTAGCTAACACTAAGTTAAATGCTTTCCAATTCTGATCAGCTCTCCTGTGTACAGGTGTTAATCAATTACAAACTCAATTGAATATAAACTGTGAATTGCAATTCAACGTCATATGGTCCATATTAATGGCATTTGCTGTGGAACGAGTCTCGAAACTGAAATTTTAATATGAAAACATTTGTATGCAGCCTTCGCTGGAGGCGTCTAGGAGCAGTTTCTTAGGCGAAAATGGTTTCTCGATTTCCATTTTTTTTTTCGGGCTACATTTGCTGGCGGTGCGCGCATAAACTACAACTAAAGGCGGTGGCTGTGGGCGAAAAAGAAGAAACACCGCCAGCAGGCCAAGCGCTGCTGCCTGTGGCATGCTTTCAAGCAAATTGATTTATAAATCACGTAATGTAACGAGCACATACGAAATATTTTCAAGCGAAATGCGCGCACGCACCACACCAAACCACATCACACCACCTATCGAGTAGAGCAGCAGCAGCGCCGCACTGTGCGTCCACATAAAACCAAAATCATGTATTATTTAGTAAAATTTGCATTTGCCGCATAAAGCAGCCGCAGTCGCAGCGAGCACCTTGCCACTCCTGTAGGCCACTACCAAATGATGCCCAGGGCGAACGCAGTTACTCGCACTGTGTGTGTGTGTGTGTGTGAAATAACACATAAAATATATTGACAGATGCCGGTTGGCAAGCCTGGCTGACTGCGCGGCTGGGATGGATATGGTTGGCAAGCAGGTGGGCAAATGGGCAGGTGGGCAGGTGGGCAGATGGGCGTATGTCTCGAAATGGCAGCAAAAAGTAGCGTCTTTCGGTTTTATGATACGTTTGCGACCAGGTTTCAGCTGCTGCAGGTGCAGGCAGACGCAGACGCAGACGCAGCCACAGCCACAGCCGCGCACAACGTTTCACTCATAAAACAAGCTTTTGTATGACATAAATTCATAAACAGCCTCCCACAGGCGCGCACACACTGTGAGTCTGTGTGTGTGTGCGAGTCTGTGTGTGTTATCGACTTTCATGAGTTTCGATAATTCGCAAGTTTTGGCATTTATGACCAAATTACTCACACACAGACACATTCACACCTATTGAGGCAACAGCTAGACACTGACATTGCTCAAAATATGAAATTTTATAATATATTTGTCATGTAATTCTTCTTTATGAACATAATTACGGTTTAGTTTTATAGTTCTTCTACTAATCTATCTATTGATTCAATTTTTAGCCTAACTTAATCTTAAGTATACATAATTTTTAGGATTTATGTTTTCTTTATGCATGAGTGCATATAAATCATATTTTTAATTTCTGTAAAAGCTCATTCACTGAAACAAACATAAATTTAACTTAAGCGAAAAGCTAAAAGAACTGAGTTTATTTATAAGATTGCCAAAATATTTTAATGTGTGTACACACTGGCTAATGTAATGTACCATTAACTGGCAGTTAGTTAAGCAATCAAATTTATTTGATATGAGAGAAACAAAAACTTCTTTTAGAAGTTGGTTAAATTGTCTCTCTTCTAAAGCATTTTCTCTCTAACAACATGCAGAATACATTTGTAAAATGTTTTTCGCTCAGTGTACATAAATTATGCGGCACTGAGCCATTACCACACGAAAACGTGGAATCTGGGCTCGTGCATGGCAAAGCGAAATGCCCATAATGCAGCCCCCAGAGCGCATATTAAATATGCTTCTCTTCTCTTTTTTTTTTGGGGGTCTCTTTTTGTTTTCCGGCTGCGGTAGGTGGACAGGGACACGTTGGCAGTTGGATTTTGGTAGCTGAGTAACTAAAACAGATATTTTTCACTCGCTTACATCGGGGAATCGAAGATTTGTGGCTCGCATTTGATGCGCTCGCGCGGCCCCCATGTCCTTTGACCCTATGAGCCGAGTGTGTTGACAACGTCCGACGATAAAAAGTATTAGGCTAAAAGGACAGGCGGCTTAAGCCAGCAGCGGCTGTTTGGCAACTACACACTAGTGTGTACGCACACGCACACACTCATAAATGTCTGCACGTGTGTGTGTGTGTGTGTGTGTACATGGCAAAGTTTGTGTGGAAGGCGCGTAATGAATTTTTAAAAATGTGCCGCAGCGTGGCATAGCTTGTTTGCCTAAAAGCGTGCTACACGTTTTATGTGCGCTCGCTGGTTGTTAGATTTGTGGCCAGGGGAATTGCGAACAGCAACAGCAACAACAAGAACAACAAGAACAACAATAGCAACATCCAGTAGACCACTCGACAAGCGAGCAAAACAAACGGAGCTCGTGGGAGCTTAGCCTAAAAGCAAATGCCAGGATTATATATGCTTATTGTTATTGCTCTGCATAGTTGTTGTAGTTGCTATAGTTGCTCTCGTCGCCGTCGTTGTTGTTGTTGTTGTTGTCAGTTTATTATAAATTAATAGGTAGCAATAAATGTATTCATACTTACATCACAATAGGAAGAGGATATATTTTGCAAATTCAAACGGAATACACGATCCCTGCGATTAGAGAGAATAAAGAATCCGATTTCAGCTTGGTCAGCATTTAAGAATTCGGCTTACATCGTATACTTACATGGCGCCAACATAGAGCGAGTCGCGCTCCTCACTCAAGTGGAACGTGCGGTAGTAGAGCTTGCCGCATGTGAATTCGCGCACATGATCTGGAAAGGAAAGAAGAACATTCACATATATTATTGTAAATAGTTAGCATAGTTTATTCTCGTTCAATATTTAGACAACAAATTTTCTTAAGTGGGGGGTGTGCCCCCCAGATCTCTCTGCTCTGCTCAAATTCGCATTGCAATTCAAGTCGAAGTCGGAGTCAGAGTTGAACTGAAAGTCCGGCACAAATGAGCGCCTGTCAACAAAGTTTATGCAGAGACATTGACAAAACGCAAACACAGTCCAAACAGTCCGGCCAAAACGCAGAGGGGCAGGAGTACAGGGTGTCTGCTCTATGGCACAAAGGACAGTCACACGCACACACACATACAGACAGAGACAAATATGGCAAAGGAGCTCTGGCTGGCGGGCGCCTGTGAGTGAGATATCCCATTTCAATCAAATGACATTTTGACATTTCTCTCTTTGCTGGACACTATCGCCGGCGTCGGCAAATGTAGCCAAAGTGCAAGCTTTAAATGTTGTTTATTTACTTTTAACTTTGGCCAACACAAATACGCTGCACTCACACTTGCAAACACCAACACACACACACAACATATAGAGTTGCTTAGATAGTGAAATGTAGTGAGCAGTGCGTAAAAGGCAAAGCACTGCACTCGCTCTCTCTCGCTGCGAAAGTAACTTAATATTTTTTATTTCAATTTAAAAACTATGATCAACTTTTAACGGTGCACGTTACCATTAAACTGTAAGTTAAAACTGTAAAAATCTGTAAAAGTTGCTCATATGTGAAGCAAATAAACCAAAAAGTGGCTGCCCGCAAAAGTATGCTATGAAAATTGTAAACTAAAAGAAAACTCAATTTTATGAATTTAACGAATAAATTGGCGTTTTTTTAGTAATTAAAATAAACAGAAAAAATTAAAAAAATAATAATAATGTTTATTATATACATTAAAAATAATAATAATAAATTTTGTTTTAGAAACTTTTTGTTTAAACTTTTTCTTTAAACTTTTTCTTTAATTTTTATTGTTGGCTCAAAATTTTTATAAATTTTTAATACCAAATCGCAATTTAATTGCAATTAAAATATTATACTTTATTTTAATTTATTCTTATTATTTATTATTTATTACATGACTTTAATTAACAATTATGAAAATGCTAATCAATTTCTGTGTGTAAATTGTAGGCAAAAATTTTTTGAATTTCGAACAAGTCAGATTATTTGTATGTAATCATGTTTTTGTATGCAAACATGTATGTGTATGTGTGCGTGTGTGTGTTTGTTTATTTGCTTGTGTGTGTATACACACACACACACACTTATTATGTTAATTTCATCGACGACGCGTTGTCTGCGCGTTGTTTGCACTTTGGATGAGTGTAAGTGAGAGAGAGAGAGAGCGAGGCACAAAGCGCTGAGCACGCATTTACTTAATTAAACTAATTAATATTTGCTTAGACTGCCTGATGTGCTGGTCTCACATACACATACACACACACACACTCAGGCACTCACACATATATATCATGTACTTTAATGTGCCTGTCAGCCAGTAAACTCTCAACTTCGATATCATGTCCAATTAATTTGCCGACACTTCTTACAATTATGCGCTTTCAGCTGCACCTATTGTTGGTGTTGTTATTGTTGTTGTTGTTGTTGTTGTTGTTGTTGTTGTTGTTGTTGTTGTTGTTGTTGGTGTTCATATCTGTATGTCCAATGCGAACAAATTGTCAGCTGTCGCACGAATTGCATATGTATTTGAATAAATTGCATTTTCCATTAAACTGTCAACCGCAGCCCATTAAACAATATGAACAAAAAGTGCTTTAAAATCTTCACAGAGCAAAAACAAAACATTTATTTAATAATTAAAATATATAGAAATGATATTTATATATCTTTATATATTTATATATCATAAGTGAAATGTCTTATTGGAAAATTAGGTATTGAACTAATTTATAAGTTCTAAATACATTTTCACAGAACTTTCAAATGCATTATTCTATTATTAAGTTTCTGCATGTGCATTCATCTGTCAGTCAGTCAATCATATCAATTTTATACATACATATATATATATATATATATGTGCTTGTATGTGTGACTAACTCGCACGCAACAATGGCAAATGCAAATGGCTCGTTCCAATGACATTGTCTGTAGGTTTCCCGCTCCCTGTTGCCCACAAGTGCAGCTATTTTTGATTTCCGATTTAAAGAACATTTTGGACAAAAGCAAACACTGAAGCTTTTCCAGCAGCAGCGTCAATAAAGGCAAAAAATAAAATAAAAAGTAAAGGAAGGGAAAGGAAAAAGGAATCTGCGTCTTTTGTTTGCCAACGGGAAAAACAGCTACAACAGGAACTACAAGCACTGGCGACAATACATATGCATGCATGTTAGGCTCTCCCTGGGTGTGTATGTGTGTGTGTGTGTGTGTGTTTGTGCTTTTGCATATATTGCGCTGAATTCGGGTAAATGTCCTTGCCAAACCGGAAGTCGACTTGTATACGCTTGAATTGTTATTGTGCCCATACCTCTTGCACGCTGTGTACTCGCATTTTGTTTGCCGCTCGCTGTCGAACTTTTTCCGCATTCTGTACATTTTTTTTCTTTTTATTTTTATTTTTTTTTTTGAATACTTTTTATATACATTTTCTTTTTTGCTTCTTTAGTTAGTTGTTGGCCACTTTTCCGTATATTTATATACATTTTTTTTTGTGTGTGTCTTTAAGTCTATGGTTTTTAAATCTTTTGCGCAACTCCCTTTAAATTGTTTGCGTAAAACTATAAGAGCTTTGTGCAGCTTACAATCGATGCGAGTGAAACCAAATAAAAAACAATCAAATTGTTGATTTTTAAGAAATTTGACTAAGAAAGAACTCGAATTGTAGTTTATAAGTATTTTCTCTTTATTGTATTTGTCTAATTGCAGTTAGTTTGCATTGCATTAGGAAACTTAATTAATTGATTGATTGAATTCAGTTTCTTTTTCGAGATTTTGGTTGGCTATAATTCAATTAGTTTTGACACCTTGCTTGCAGCTGTGCTAAAGCTTAATTAAATTAAATTAGCAATTTCTAGCACTTATGTCATTTCTCCACATCAGTTTCTATGGCAAATATGTTTGGCTACTTTGTGGCGCCTGCTGCCAATAATTCCATGAAAACAATATCATAAAAGCCACAAAATCAGCTAACATAAATATGCACATACATATTAATTGGCTGTCTCAATATTGTAAGCAATACGCTTAAGATTTGTAGTCAAATACTTTATTGGGGGAGAAAACAGCTTCTCAATACAACTGCGGCATATTTACGATGGCAATTGCTACAACATATTCGCTAGTTCCATTTGCTAGTCTACAATTGTCTTCGCACAGCATTCATGACTGGGAGAGAAGTCTATAAAAATATTATGCATATGGCCATAAAAGACATCGCCAGATAGGCTGCTTCGCTGCTGCTGAAACATGCAGAGCGGCGACAGCATAAATTGTTATGAGTGTTCCGGAACTGCCACTGGCTGGCTGGCTGACTGGCTGGCAGTCAGCTCTGATGCCTATCCATGGCTTCAACTCCCTCTCCCACTCTCTCTATGAATGATAATAAATTGCAAATTGAACGGAAGCTAATCGCAGGCATATTGTTGAGGACGTCGGAAGGTCGCCAAACTTTCTACACAAATTATCAGCTGTCAGCTGTCAGTTGCCACTGAATACGGTTAGAAACATATGAATTGTGGCAGTTGCAGCTGCAGGTGCTTGCACCCCGCCACAATCGAGTCAGTTGGTTCCCCTCCTGGAAGTGGGGGGCGCCAACAAATTCGAGCGCGGGGCGCACACATTAAGCCAAAAAGCAGTCGTAAATGTGTTTTACTCAGCAAACCTTCGAAGCTTGGCATTTGAGAGAAGACGTCGCCTTTATTTGCTTTTAATCCAAGTCCAATCAAAATCAAATTGCATTTACGAGCTGCCTTTCAAAGCGCACAATTTTATGGGAGCCAAACATTTTTACTCACTGCTTCGCTTTAGAGATTTTCGGGTGGCTTTTCTTTCGTTTTCCTCTCTTTTTTTTTATTATGGACATACAGTGCTTACCGACGTACATATGCGTGGGTATTTATGACTCCATATATGTCAATAATTTTTATGCGCTTCATAAATATGCGTACGTCTTTACGACCAGGGCCTGGCCTGTCCTGGCCTGGCCTGGCCTGGCAGTCAAATCAATTTCTATAGCTCCCCTCGAGAGTTGACTGAAATGTCATTTTGAAAAACGTTATTATCGAATCAAATACAAAAGGAATAATGAGACTCAAATGCAGTAAACATATTGCGAATTTGTCTTCTGCACCGCAGGCCAACATGCCACAGACATGTCACAGGACACATGCCACACACACTCACACACACACGAGCAGAGTAGCCTTTGGTGACAGGACAGTTTCCTTTGAAATGTTACTCTTGCATAGGGTTCGGTTCTAAAGGGGTTTCATAGATGCCATAAGCAGTCACTAACCAAAACGTTTGCCAAAGCAAACTTGATGACGGTTATCAAAAAAGCGGAATGTAAAAGGATTTTCTTGAAATTTAATAAATAATTAGATAAGCAAATATTATTTGACAGTCAAATTAAGTTTCAGTTTAAAACAAATATATTTTTAATATATTTAGTATTCTGAACAACATCTTAACCCAATTTCACTGCCCCAAAACTCACATCAAGCAGTTAATATCACATCGTTAACTGAAATCCCTTTGACTTATGTCATCTTTTTATACCCTGAACCCATTGAAAATGGGAAATCAGGGTATAATGTTTTTGTGAAATGTATGTAACAGGCAGAAGGAGACATCGCAGACCCCATAAAGTATATATATTCTTGATCAGCTCGATGAGCTGAGTTGAAATAGCCCTGTCCGTCTGTCCGTCCGTCCGTCCGTCCGTCCGTCCGTCCGTCCGTCCGTCCGTCCGTCCGTATGAACGCAGCGATCTCGTAAACCACAAAAGCTAGATATATGAAATTTTCAGAGAATACTCGTCTATAGCCTACGCAGTACGAGTTTTTTTTAGATTTTCGATAACTCATCCCGTTTCCTTATTATCGATAAAAATCGATAACTTTTCTTCCGCTAAGCATACCGTAAGAGCTAGAGACTCCAAATTTACTGTGTAGAGTTGTGTAATGAATGCGGACATTTTGTCATTTTTGGATTTTGGATGCCACGCCTCCTTCGCCCCCAATTTGCAAAATTCGTATTTCAAATACTAGAGACTTGTGCTTTGGCAAATACATACATATAAATGACATGATTACGCTGCGCAAGTTTGATTAAGAAAGTCCATCCACAAAAAAAGTTATTAAACATTTAATTTCCCATACAATAGGTATATTGCAGCCCAAGCGCAGTCGCTGCGTCAACTGCGCAGTCAGCAGAGCGCGTGCTTATGCGTGCGTACGTATGAATGTGTGTGTGTGTGTGTGTGCGTTGCTCGCAATATTTGTATATGTAAAATAAGCATATAATGTTGGGAAGATTGGATCTTCGCAGGGTTCAGGGTATCTCGTAGTCGAGCCGTCTCGACTAGAGCACTCTTACTTGTTTTTTTAAATAAAATCCCATTTGATGTTAAAAACTCATAAAATATGCATATAAAATTTGATATTACCCCGCAAAGTTGTTAAATTAATCTATACTCTCAATATTTTATGCTTCTCAATAAACATTAAGAGCTTAAAAGATTAAGAAGACATTTGTGAGGTATAAGTTTTACGCATCGTTTAGATTGTGACAAATTTCCTCAAACTTTAATTTAAATCAGTTCCACACATGTGAAGTTAAACTTCTTCTCAACTAATTAAAGTTTTCTAAGAATCTTGGGAACTGTTTGTCATTTGTCATTTGTCATTTGATATAACTTGCGTTGCACTTTTCGCTATGCAGACATTTTATAAAACATATTTCGAGTCTCTAATCTCTGTTGACTACAAGCATGCGTATGTAAATTTCCCATTATTTTGCTGGCTAATTATGAGCAATGGCTTCCTCTTTCTGCAACTCTTTCTCGCTTTGTGTGTGCGAGCGAGTGTGAGTGAGTGAGTGTGTGAGTGTGTCGTGTGTGTGTGTGCACTACGTCAGCATAAAGCACTCGAAAACTGTCTAGACGTCTGATGTCTAGGCGTGTTGTTATCCACACTTGTGCGCTGATTCGTGGCCTGCGGCCCCAGTGGATCAACTTGCCAGTTGCCAGTTGCCAGTCACCATTTACCAGCTGCAAGTTGCCAGTTGCCAGTTGCCAGCTGCCAGACGCCGAAGGAGCGACCGCATTCAAGTGGTTGCCATTTCATTTGCCGAGAAATTGCATATAACAATAATTAAAACCCAGCAGCAGCGACTTGCCTTTATCTCTGGCATCACACCTACATTTAATTGTACGAGCAATGTAGAGCTTAAAATTTAAGTGGACTTTGCTCTAATTAGGTATTCACAATCCCAACTCTCAGCGAGTGTGACAAGTTTAAGGTCAACTATTGAAATACTGATCTATGTAATCGAATATAACATTTAACTCTATTCAAGTATATTTTCCATCTCCTTTGGCTCTCCAGCTGACTTTTATTGCGTTTTGGTCTAAAACATTATGGGATTGCCATCAAATCGAGCTTGAATAGTAAAATAGCTGATCTTCAGGATATGTACTTCTGTGCTGCTGTTGACTGAGCATCAAATTTCGCATAAATATTGCAAATGCAGTGCATTAAAGCTGCAGCAGAGTCATTTTTGCTGGCAGAGTGCGAAACATTTTCAACTTTATTTAGTTCATTTTATGTGAGGGGTGAGGGTGAGGGGTGAGAGGCCGTTGCGGGCAGTTGCAGCAGTAGTTGAGTTCATTTTGTTGCCAAATAGCAAATGCAAAAACAGTACTCATAAAAAGCAGCATCACCAGCAACAAAAAGGAGCTGAAAGCGCCTGGCATTTATGCGCTTTGCTGCTGGCAGGACACTGAGTGGAACAGGTCTCCATCGACGTCACCGTCGCCATCGCCGTCGCCGTTGCCATCTCCCCCTGTTGCCACTTGCCGAAAAGCAGGCAACAAAAACGCAACAAATGCGGCAACCGTTTCATTTTTGGTGTTTTGCGAGCTTTGGCAATGGCAACTTCATTTGATGAGCCTGCAGCATGGAACCCAGACCCTGAAGCCCGATGCTAGAGCGCCATAGAGTCATAGAGCACATGTGTGCAGGTTTTTGTGGCTACCGACAGAGGCTGGCTGGCTCTCTGGCGCGCTGGCTTGCTTGCTTGTATGTGTGTCCATTTGGAGCGCCATAAACGAGGACAAGCCATTTAAAGTTTTTTGTTGCAAGAGCTAAGCTAGCAGAGGACAACTCTTCAGCTCCTCTCCAGCAACGAGCAACCAGCAGCCAGCAACTACCTTCAGTCAAGGGTATATATAAACATTTTGCGGTGCGCTTAATTTCGCATGCATTCGCCGAGTGGCAAAATGAGGCAGCCGAATGAGCACTTAAGAGGTAAACAGAAACCGAATGCGGCTGATGTGTTGCGTACTTACTTGTGTATAATGCTGGCTAAATGCGACTCTTGCATAATTAAGAGCAAGTACAGTGAGCACTCTCGAGACGGCAAGTCGACAACAAACGAGCCTCAATTTGATTAACAATGCAAACAAGCGAAGCTTCGACACACGTTGATTAAATCAATTATGTCGTAATGCAATTCAATTAAAGTGGCCAAAACTAATGCAGCCCAGCCATACATATTTATAACTCTAGCGATTCAACTCGTTTCGTTTCGGCCCTCTGTCAAAATTACAAATGCAAATTAACATTAAGTGACTTGTTTGGCCTGCCTCTGTTCTCATTGTGTAATTACTTGCACAAATTTCATTTCAACATTTAGTTTTAATAATTGAGTTATGCTAACGACTGACAACACACACACACACACGCAATGACAACGTGGCCAACTGAGCTCTGCTCTGCTCTGCTCTGCTCTGATCTCCACCCACTCTCTTTATGTCTGTTAATAATACGACACTGATTGCATTCTGCATTATATAATTACTTTTGCTGACGACATGTTGCATGCCACTTATAATTGTTGCAATTCTAATGAACTGTAATATGTTTAATAGTTTTCTATTTCATCTTCGCCTCCCACTCTTTCGCCTCTGCTGATAAACCCATTCGTTTCCTTTGCCATCCGCTTTAATCAGACGCAAGCGGAACACGCCAACGCTTGAGCTCTCAGAGTTTATCAATCAAATGTTATAAAACTTTGGCAAGCGCATTCATTCTAAAAACTTTGCAACTTAATGATTTGTAAATATGAAGAAAGAACAAGCGCGAAAATGAATTTCAACTGCAAGTCGAATTCTAAATACACTTTTAGATAGAAGCAAACTAAAGTAGCTTAATATTTCACATAGAAAGAGAATATATAAATATATATAGACTGTATATATTTACCAGGCAGATAAAGTTCATGGTAACTTCTGACAGCCCGACATAGCTAATGTTAAGCCTCTTCTTGAAGTGTGGCTTTCTTATCACAATACTTGCCATAGCTGTAATGCCCACACTAAGAGTAACTCACGATGGGCGATGACAATGAACTGTTGAGCTGTTGCAAGGAAGTTGTAGGAAAGTATGTAGCAAGTGGCAAGTAGTTCAAGTAGTAGTTGCAACTACTTATTTCGCTCATAAATTCCGTAGCAAAGTTGTTGCCGAGGAAGAAACGTGATTTTGCTGTCGCTTAAAACTTGGACATAGAAACTTGAGAGCACACTTTTAATGATGACTTCTGTGTCCTTTGTGTGTGTGTGGCGCGACACTTGGAACACCTAACATTATTAATTTTTGCGTCAGGTGTTCAGATTGGAGCTCAATTTGGTGAGCTTTATTGCAAACTTGACGTTAACACACTTTGGGCCGGCCTGAATACAGCAAAGAGGCTGATCAAAGTGAAACTGGGACACACACACACAGAGAGAGGGAGGGAGGGAGGTAGGGAGGGAGAGGTATATGTAGACACCCACACATTGTTGGTGTTACCTCTGACTACCTCGGCCACTGCCAACAGCTTTTCTGCTGTGCGTTCTCAGCTTTTGAGCTAACAGCTTTTGACATTGCATTAACGCCAGTTGGGAACGCGTCGCTGCTCTGCCAGCTTGTCAGCCGCAACAACAGCAACAACAGCAACAGCAACAGCCGGCAACAACAACAATCGGTTCAGGATGCGGAGCAACGCCTGCACAGTTCGTTACTCAATTTGCGGCAAGAAACTTTCATTATGTGCCCTGCCTAACATGTGATTCTCATAAAAGTCGACCCCCAGTCAAACATACAACACACAGCACACACACACACACCCAACACACACACAGCATACACTCATACTCACATACACACATGCTTCAGCACTTAAATGAAAACGTGTCACTGAGTTTTAATTGCGCGAGCATCAACACAAACACAAACACAAATACAAATACAGCTGCATATACACTAAACACACACACACACATATATACATATGTGAACAAAAGGAACATATATAGAACATTGTTGTTGTTGGTTTTATGTAAGTTTTGTGCGTGGTCAGTGTTTGGATAACGCCTACGTTGTTCAGCTTATCATCACATTCATTTTATGGGTCAAGCATTCGAGACCCAGTTTGAAATGCTCTCATCCAGTTCAGTGCATGTCAAACTGCTTGGCTTTTGCTTATATGAGATATGGGATTTGACTTTATTGCAATAACATTTTAGCTAACAGACTTTAGTCGAAACTAATCTTATGAATAAGAATTTTATATTTCGAATTTATGTCTTTAGTTTTAAAAATATTTATATATTTTATATTTAATATATATCTGAATATATATAATAATATATAGTATTTAGATCTCTTTAGAAACAGAAATATAAAGACGATTCATAGGAAAATTTTGAGAAAGTTAAACTTTCTGGGCATAATATTCAGAGTAGAATTCTCTTAAAAGTTCTTTGTTCTAAGTATGTCCTCTATTTATATTTATACTCATTCCACTTTTATCTCTTACATCTCATATTTTACAGCATCAACTCGATAAAATACCGATTTCAATGCTTATCTACTTATCGATATTTATAGTATTTACCAACACTGTTTACAACTCGAAAGAGACAGTATATATAGAACATACTCTACTCAAAGTCAACAACTCAGCTCATGTCGCCGCCACAGTCAGCTAGCTACCTGGCAAACACCTTTCTGTCCCTATTTGTCGGCTACCTAATGAAGTCATTCTAATAATAATGAACAACTCGAGGGCGTGGCGGTGCGGAAAAGGCAGTACACAGAAACAAAGGGCAACAGACATTTGACAGGCCTTTCAGGCAACCTTCTCTCTCTCTCACTCTATCTCTCAGGCAGCTGGCCAGAGACAGGCGAAGAGTTTAAAAATAAAGATGCGAAGCATCTGCCGCAGCGCTGAGTCAACACAAATGAACTGACGAAATGAAATGTGGCAGTTCACATAGAGTCGAGGCAACAGAGGTGCAACGGCGCGTAACGTGAAAAATAGGTGGAATTGTGCATCAGTTTGGGATATTGGGACATTGGGAGATTGGGACTGGCCCATAGGCAGGCATAAATTCTGATCTAGCTCGAATGCAATTAATTTCGTTAAATCAATAAAAATAACAATTTTTCATTGCATGTGGACGAAAAGAAAAAAAACGAAGCGAAGCGAAAAGCGAGACAGAAACTTTATTTGGCCATGAAAATTTATAGTTGACATTTTATGTTGTATAGTTTTAGCTTTTTGTGGCTTTGCTCCTAATTTATGGCTTTAAACACGACCAACAAACTAAATATTTAGCCACACACACACACACATACACTGGTGTATACACTGAGCGGAAAATTGGAAACATTTTCTCTTGCTAAGAGCAAATTGAGTTGAATATTTGGATATTAATTGAATTGGAGTGAGTTTTCAAATAGGTTTTTATGTATCCTGCATAATACTGCATACTCTTTCTATAAAGTTAATATACTATTGATATTGATACTTCCAAACTTCTATTTGATTAGATTAAGTACCTCTAATACGTGCCTAACCAACTAGACCGACTTTATTCCAAAATAATCTGCTTGTAAACGTGGCTTACAAAAAGCTAAGTATCCAACACTTAATATAATCGTGTCATATTTTTTGTTTTTGCCTGTGTATCTGAGTATCTAAAGCAGCTGCTGCAATGTTGTTTTTTTTATTTCAGTATTTAAGGAAGCTGGCAACGTCGTGGCATATGGCCAGTCTGTGTGTGTTGCAGGACACTCCGGTGCATGGTGTACGGCGTACGGACACCTATGCATTCTATATTTAAAAGTATGCGCAAACAACTTGAGCGTTTCTTTAATCGCCTCACGTTTCGGCTACAAGTGCTTAGCCGGCGAGTTTACTACAATATGCGTCAACAACAACAGCAACAACAACAACAAGAGCGACAACAACAGCAGCGACAACTACATCAATTCATTGTTGTTGCTGTTGTTGTTTGCTCGTTGCTTTCGTTTTAGACGGCACGTGAACTTTTATGCTGCGGTTGTAGCTAACGCTGCCAGCAGCCGTGTGTTGCATGCCACACACACACACACGTTAATACAGATACAATAGCCGCCCCATTGGCCCCCATTGGGCAGCATCTTTGAACGTGAACTATTAGAAAATGTTTACTGGACATGTACATGCAACATGAACCTGCCACCGGCTCTGGCCATGTTTCCTTGTCCTTCTCGTGGCATGCAGCAACAAAAAATTGCTGGCAAGCATGAGGCAAGAAATTTAAAAAAGACTGCCAACAACAGCAGCAAAAAAGGTGCCAATCAACTGTTTATAGAAAACATTTTTCGAGCCATTTAAATATGTGGCAAGTCCAGAGTAAAAATCCAATAAGAAAACTTGGAGATCCAATTGGAATTGATGAATTATGAAATTTAGCATTAGAAGGAAAGAGACAAAGATTGCGCTTAGATGTGGAATTTCGTAGTTGTGTGAGGATCCATAACAATCATGAAAGATCATTGAGATAATGATGATAATGAACATAAAAATGCTTACACAAATTAACTGATGATCTAAAGATTGATGATAATCAAGAGAAGCATATAAAAAATCTGTAAAATCAATAAATATCCATAAAATAAAAGATATAAAAGAGGCAATTCCGTAATAAAAGTAATTCATATTTTATAATATTTAATTTTTTATGCATTTTATGGCAAATTGCCTTTAAAATTATATTTTTTCCCATATTTACTGATGTGTAGCAATATTGTAAAAATTTATGGCAAAATTCAATTTGGTCTAAAATTTGATTAATGAAGCGATTCGTGGACTCAACTTTTGGTTTCTCGTGCCGCATAGACAACATTTTTATTTTTGGTTAATGCAAATGACTCAATAAAGCACCTGGAAGCGAATCATACATAATTTAACCGGTTTTTCAATCAGGTGGTTAAGTTTTTTCTTCTTTTTTTTTTTGCTTTGTCTGAATGAAATTATGGTACGAGCTGAGGGAAATATTAAATCAACTCGTGGCGAAACTTGAGCTGGGGCTTTTGAACTTTCATTATTGCAAATATATATATATTATTTGAAATATATATAAACTATTAATAATTGCGGCTAGTTGAAATTTATTTTATGTATTTACTTGGGCATTTGCACAAAGCTGCAAAAATGGATTTTTTTTTGTTTGTTTTTTTTTTTTTTTGTATGAATAACAATTGGAAGCGATATTAATATGCAAATGTTGTTGATGCAGCAGAAATGATATTAAAAAAAAAGAAATATTTAATAAATAAAAATGAACAATGGCAGCGCAAAAAATAAATGTTTAAAAAGAGCTCACGCTCAATAATGACAAAACGTAAGATAAATAACAAAAGCAATATTGTGGCAAATAAATTACAATTACTTTTTATTGAATAATTTTTTTTTATTTATTTATTTTTTATTTGTATTTTTTTTTTGTTTGCGTGTAAATTGAAAAATAATATGAATGCACCGAGTGCAGATTAAATATTATTTATGCCATTTTAAAAATGCTCTCAAGCGCATTTCTCATAAATAAACAATTAAGAATTAGCAAAGCTTTCGGACAGACAATTACGATTAAGCGCAGCAGAAATCAGGCAAATACCAGTTAAGTGTTATCGCCAGTTAATAATTTAAGCGTTAATTGCATAACTGTATAATCGGAATTAGTTTACCTCGCTTGTTGTGCCGCGCATAGTTCGACGGTTCGCTGGAGGCGCAACAGGGCTGTTCGTAGTAGAAGTTCCATGTGTTTTCATAGTCGCCAGCTATTTGTCGTGCTACGCATGCCAGCAGCAGCAGCGCCAGCAAAGGAACCAATTGCACTTGCATTCTGGTTTTTTTTTTTTTGGGTGTGGGCACACTGGGCTGCCCAAACCTCAATTGGATTACTTTTTTTTTATTGCCTGCCGACAGACACACGAGTGGAAGAGAGAGGGGGAGAGTGAGAGTTTGTTGATCCAACTGGCAACCGCTGGCAATTTACTCGCCAAGCCGCACAGAAAAAAGTCCGTTTTAAATAACTGTTAACACATTTAAGTTGTATTATTTTGAATGTTCGCGAAATATTTTTACACTTGCATTGCAATTTCGATGAAATTGATTTTGCAGCACCAGCAGCAAATGGATTTTAAATAAATTTCTTTTCGTTTTGATTAATTATAAATGCAGGCACACATACACAAGCACACACACACATGTACACATAGTTTGCATTTTTACAGTTTGGCGCGTTGGTGTGCATTCAATTTTCGAGGCATTTAGCACTCAGCAATTGATAAAAAAGAATAAAAGAAGGCACACAAAATAAAAATAAAATATTTAACAGGCGACAAACTGGTTTCAGCTCTGTTGCCCACGCATCGGCAGCAACAACTGCGACCGACTGACTACAAAGAGCAGGCCGACAAATTCTTCAACATTTCCGCCAAGCGATCGGACCAGTGCGAGCGAGAGCGCGACTTGTGTAAGAGCGGTATGGCATGTAAACAAGCTGCTCAACAACAGAGCGTTGCCAGAGCGTCGGCGCACGGCGTTTTATTTGTATTTTATTTTGCAGATTATTGAAAATAAAAAGTATTAATCTTATATCGTATATCGAATGCACTCGGCAATTAAACTATTAATTAATATTTTATCAACGGATCCATTTCATTTAAAAACATCTGCCACACAATTTATGACTGTGGCAGCTCAGATTTACTTGCACTTAATGCAAGAAATATACACATTGATGTATGTGTGTGTGTGTGTGTGTATATAAGTGCAAACAGACCAGTGCTGCCAGTGCAGCTTTTTTCCAGCTAGATCTTGATTTTTTTTTGCTGGTTGCGGAAAAATTAATAAATAATACAATTTTAAAACCAGCATTATTCTCTGCTTATTTTGCCTTGGATTTAACTTTATTTTTTGCCAATCTAGCTTTCCTTGCTCACAAAATTAAGGCAGCACTGAAACAGCCACACTCACATACACACGCACGCACACATGTGTGCGCACACATAGGTCAAGATGCATACACACTGAAACGGCTTAACAAAAAATTGAATGCAATGTATAAAAATATTATTTTCAATATATTGTATTTATGTGAATCACTTTAAATTTGCATTGTTTGCACGATTGTATTACAATTGGTCAGCGGCCGACTGATATTTTCTATAACACAAATTCACAATAAAGAAAACCAAACAAAGACGAACGCGCAAAACTTCACAAAAAGACAACAACACGATCACTGGTTGCTTCGCTGGTGAATGTGACCGAACTTACTTAAGAGAATAATGTATATTTTTAAGAGCGCCCACTCTGCATAAAATATATACCAGAAAATTTAAATTGATACTTCAAATAAAATGAATTTAAACCCAAATTGTTCAATATTGACATTTATGTTGAAATAGTTTTATTGTTAGCATTCGCAAATCGAATTTTGTTTGCAATGTGCCACTCTTCTGCTGTGGAATGACACTTGTCAATTGATTATACATTTTTCAAATTCCACATTCAAATAGTTTTTCGTATGGTATTATTTATTTGAAACAATTTTGTGTGCTCTAACTGTGAATTTATTATTCATTTGCTAAACGCATTGATTCTCGGAATTTGCCGCAGAGCTTTTCCTTTGGTATTTTGCTGGCTTGCCTTTGCTCGATTTGCGGCATCTGGCCACATTGGAAAGCCCAACGGCAACAAATGCGGCCGGCCAGCGCATAATTCCCAGACGGGGTGGCCCGTCGGCCCATTGGAATGTTGCGGGACACCTTTCACAGAATCTCAGTTAGTGATAGAGAGAGAGAGAGAGAGAGAGAGGTGGAATGAAACGACTGCAGTAAGAACAAAGGGCTACTCTGTAAGGGGTAATGGGCGGGCGTCCGGCAACACGTCCTAACACGTTTGCTAGACAAAATTGTTTCAAAACGTCGAGAAGTATGCAAAAATTGCAGCACGCGTCGTCGTCGTCTGCTTGATTTTCCCATTGCATTTGCAGTTTCAATTTTGGAATGCAAACTCGTGCGGAAGTAGTTTGTGTTTGTGTGTGTCTGTGAGAGTGTGTGAGGCTGGGCAATTTTAAAGCGCTTCCATTGTCATCTCTCTTGCTCATTCTATGACTGTGTGTGCTTAATGTTTGGCGCTCATTCTAAATGCTGCCGACGACGCCGGCGACATAACAATTTTGAATGCAGCTCAAAATAAAAGTCATTTTGTTAAGCAGACAAACGCACTCAAAGCGAAACCTGCTTCACCTGCACACACAGCCACACACACGCAAAGGAGTATGAGTTGGGTTTGTGTCTGGTCTGCTGTTGAGGTTGCCAGACTTCTGTCGTTGCGCTGCTCTGCTTTCCGTTGCATACCTTTGGGCGGCAATTAAAAACAGTTTGGCAGTCACAGTTGCTGCAATTGAATTTCTTCAAAGTAAGCGAGTGGCGCTTGTTAAATACGCAGCAGCAGTGGAATATATATATTTGTCTGTCTCTCTATATATATATTTAATTAAAAGCCAAGTCGTTTATGTTTTCATTTTCGCCAAGTGCTGCGCGTGTGTGTTATTTAATACAATCTGCAATTGTCAATGGAACTAGCCTGACTGCTCTGTCACTCAGCTGACTGTCTGTCTGCCTGACTCTCTCTCTCGCGCTGTCTGTCTGTTTGCCTGCTAATGAGTTTTTGCAGCATCGCCTCGCCTCATTATGCCGCTTGCAATGTGTTTGCCTCTCGCTTACTCTTTAGCCATGATACTCTTGAACATTTTGATACACTCACTCACACACACGCACACATCATTTTGCTAGCTGCTTTGATGTCATATCCCTTTTTCTCTTGTAAATCCCAACTTTTTTTTTCGGTGTTTTTTGGCAGCTTTTCAAGTGCAGCAATTTTCTCTACTGCTGTTGTTGTTGTTGTCATTGTCATTTGTTTTCGCATACAGCAGCAAAATGTTTCTTTACACAATGTCTTTCAACAAAGGACTTTAATTAAGTCCTTAATGACAGCTTAATTTAGCGCACTTCTCGGGGCACACTTTGACACGTACCAACAATACAGGGACACATGCTCCGCCCCCGCTATCTCATTGTCTCACTCTCACTCACACTGTTGGTATGTAACTGTGGGTCTTAGTGTCTCTGTCTCTCTCTCTCTTTCCCGCTATTGTTAGTTTCTTTGCCTAATTTACATGACCGTTTAATACCCTACCCTAAGCTGCTGAAATAGCATTTTGATGATATCAAATAAAAAGAAAGCAGAGAATACTTGATGCTTAAACAACAACAATGTTGTTTTGCTCTTGCTGTTGTTGTTGTTGTCGTTGTTCGCTGTGGTCACTCAAGCTGTCAGCGGCGAAAGCAACTTTTATGCATTACATAAACAGCAAAAAAAAAAGACGTAGAAAGTTGCACAAATAAACAAACTATATAAAAAACAACAACAACAACAACAGAAAGAAAAGTAATAAAAACCATTTGTTGTGTTGTCCTTGCTGGTTGCCAGTTGTTGTTGTTGTTGTTGTAGCAGTTGTTGTTTGTGTGTTTTGTGTGTTTGTTATTGTTGTGCCAAGTTGGCTTACTCAAGTTACTTACAAAGATTTCAATGCACTTTACTCCACAACTTGTTCGCGAACCAAAAAAAAGGAACAAAAATATGGGAGCTGGAAAACCTGAGCAGCAACAGGAAAACAACAAAGAGCAGTACAATCGGGTATAGGAGACTATAGAATACTCGTGCCTAGCCTAACTTATAGAAAAGGAGAATCAGCCAATCAGTCAAGGGCTATGTTAAGTCATACAGTCAGTCAAGCAGGCGTTCAGTGTGTCAATCAGTCGTCAGTCGTCAGTCATCAGTTTCTCAGTACATTTTTCAACAAATAAGTCTTGCAGTCAGTCAATCCTACTTTCAATTAGTCACTCAGTCAATGTTTCTATGATTCAACCAACTAATGTTAGTCATTAATTCTGTCATTCAGAAAGTTAGCCAGTTTATCAATCAATCTATTAATCATTCTCTCAATCAGTCAGTCTATCAATCGTACACTTAAAATATTAGTCAGTCAGCCAGTTAGTTATTTAATCAATCAATCTGTCAATCATTCTCTCATTCAGTCAGGCACTTTGTTGGTCAGTCAGCCAGTTAGTTATTTAATCAATCAATCGGTCAATCATTCTCTCATTCAGTCAGGCACTTTGTTGGTCAATCAAACAGTACATCAGTAAGTCAATCAGTTGAAATTAAGTTTATTAATAAGTATGTCAATCAGTCAGTCAAGCATTCAGTTTGTTAGTCAGTCAGTCAATCAGTCAGTCAGCTATCTGTCAGTTATCTAGTTAGTTAGTCAATGAATATTTCACTTAATCAATTATATTGTTAGATCGTCCTACCAGTCAGTTAGTTAGTTAGTCTCTTAATATAGGCACTCATATATCTAGTGCATCGTATAGTCTGTCAATCAAACTGTCAGTCATACAGTCAGCACATCAATCAATCTCTTTTTATATCTCTCTCTATATTCTCTCTAGATTCTTTCAATTTGACACACTCACACTTTACGAACACATTCACAAATGAAATCAATTCAACATTCCATTACAACCCTATATACCCGCTTGACACTTTATGAACGGGCATCAGCCGCAACAGCAACAACAAATTTGACTTCTGCAAACTGTCAGAGCAAGCAAATGGCACTAAATATTAAGTTTGCCTTTTGCAACTTGACCAAAAGGCAGAAGAAAACGTAAACTGCTTGGGCAGGACTCCAAAACTAATGAAAGCCTTGTGTGTGTGTCAGTGTGTGTGTTGTGTGTGTTGTGTGTGTGTGTGTGTGTGTGTGTGTGTGTGTGTGTGTGTGTTGGCAAAGTTTTTGCCTTTTGGCTCGACCACAGAGTTTCTCATGAGCTAGTACAAACTATGCTCCATGCGGCACTTATTTCAAGTTCAATTAATTTTAAGTGCGGCGGCCATTGTGTTGCACATGTTTGTTGTTATACCCTGAACCCATTGAAAATGGGAAATCAGGGTATAATGTTTTTGTGAAATGTATGTAACAGGCAGAAGGAGACATCGCAGACCCCATAAAGTATATATATTCTTGATCAGCTCGATGAGCTGAGTTGAAATAGCCCTGTCCGTCTGTCCGTCCGTCCGTCCGTCCGTCCGTCCGTCCGTCCGTCCGTCCGTCCGTCCGTATGAACGCAGCGATCTCGTAAACCACAAAAGCTAGATATATGAAATTTTCAGAGAATACTCGTCTATAGCCTACGCAGTACGAGTTTTTTTTAGATTTTCGATAACTCATCCCGTTTCCTTATTATCGATAAAAATCGATAACTTTTCTTCCGCTAAGCATACCGTAAGAGCTAGAGACTCCAAATTTACTGTGTAGATTTGTGTAATGAATGCGGACATTTTGTCATTTTTGGATTTTGGATGCCACGCCTCTATCGCCCCCAATTT
The DNA here is from genome assembly GCA_037075265.1 of Drosophila nigricruria. NCBI lineage: Eukaryota > Metazoa > Arthropoda > Insecta > Diptera > Drosophilidae > Drosophila > Drosophila nigricruria. The sequence goes on along the minus strand of JBAMCI010000131.1, from coordinate 4,034,651 downwards.
GCAAAATTCGTATTTCAAATACTAGAGACTTGTGCTTTGGCAAATACATACATATGAATGACATGATTACGCTGCGCAAGTTTGATTAAGAAAGTCCATCCACAAAAAAAGTTATCAAACATTTAATTTCCCATACAATAGGCATATTGCAGCCCAAGCGCAGTCGCCGCGCTGTCTGCGCAGTCAGCAGAGCGCGTGCTTATGCGTGCGTATGCATGTGTGTGTGTGTGTGTGCGTTGCTCGCAATATTTGTACATGTAAAATAAGCATAGCATGTTGGGAAGATTGAATCTTCGCAGGGTTCAGGGTATCTCGTAGTCGAGCCGTCTCGACTAGAGCACTCTTACTTGTTGTTGTTGTTGTTGTTGTTGCGGTTGCCTGCCCGCTTGTTTGTTTGTTTACTTGCGCTCGCCAGATGTTTGGGGCAGACATGCAATGTCAGCGCCTGTATTTATGCTATAAATAATGCAACATATTTTGCATAATGACAACTCTCGACGCTCGACCAAATACATCGAAGCAAATAAACGCGCGTTGAAACTAAAAACCTTGTGCTATGCAACCGCAACGCAAAGTTTGGCTAATTGCATGCTGCAGCACACACGTGCCCTGCCATGCCCCCCATGACCCCCCCATGACCCATGTCGCCTCTAAGAATACCCTGTCGAAACCAACTATTTGGGGTACTTGTGCGCACATGCATATACATCAAATTATCGAGTATTGTTTAGGGGTGCTACGAGTCTATAATTTGTTAAATATGTGTTTTATGTTTTTATTAAATATTTAAGCAACAATTGCGAGGGGGAGGGAGAGAGGGTGGGAGAGAAGTAGAGAAAGAGTCAGTGGAGGAGAGATGGGGATAGTAGAGAAGAGGGAGAAAAGTGTTGGAGGTGAATAGAGTGGGATGGAATAGGCAGACAGAGAGGGAGATTCCTTTTAAAGAATTCTTACAGAACTAGGATAGAATTGGGACAGATGTAGGATAGTGAATGAGTAATATATATATATTTATAGTAAGTCAAATGATGTGAATTTCTCTTATGTTTATGCTCTATTTAGAATGGTCAGACAGAGAGGTAGATTCTTCCTATAGAACTCTTACAGAATTAGCTGCAGAGCTGAGATTCCAAAGATCAATTTAATTATGTAGAATAGTGAATGAGTAATATATATATTTATAGTAAGTTTCTCTATACTTATGCATACTCATGCATGTCAATTCATATGAACTAAAGACACATATATTTCTCTATATAATACTCCCATATCCCTTATTCAAATTCACAATTGAATTTCATTCCCCATAACTCTGCAATAAAGTTAATAGTAAAAAAAAAAAGAAGAGGAATCTCTGTAATTCGTTAAGCGGACTTCGAATGTGCTTAATGCGCTTTGCAGCATCAACAAAAAAAAACTGGAAAAAACTGAATTTTTCACAAGAGAAGAGCACAAATTGATGTAGTTTGCGGCGATTGTTTATGTTGTTGTTGCCTTTGTGTTGTTGTTTGCCACGAATTCGGTTAAAGTTAAAAATTCATTTAGCATTAATTTTTTATTTACTTAGCCATAAGCTGATGTTGATTTATTTTCAGTATTGATTTAATTGGATGCGTGGATTTGAGTATTTGTGTTTTTTGTGTTTTCTGTGGTGCCTTAAAGTTGCATTCGGCGTGACAGACAGACAGCGCATGCACGCGACAAGGATTAATGTCAGACAACATGACAGTTAGCGCTGAAGGACTCTTGCACTCGGGGCGGCCTATGTCAAGTCCAAAACCTCGACTCCAACAGCTAGACACAGTCGAGTTCTGCTCTTAGAGGGGCAACAACGGCGATAACAACAAAAGTCAGCAGGCAAATCTTGTCTAGCTGCCGTCTAGAGTATCAAAGTACAAAGAAACAAGCAAAAGACAGAGAGGGCCAGAGTCTAGCGGAGACAGAGAGATAGAGATAGAGGCAGAGACAGCCAGACAGTCAGCTAGTCGGAACTACGACTGACAGAGCCTAACCCGTACGTATCTAACAAAAGTTTCCTGCACTTTATGTATGTGTGTGTGTGAGTGTGTATGTGACTGTATGTGTGTGTGTGTGTGTGTTTGGTGCATAATTAAAAAAGCATTTGGGCGACGTGGTTCAACTACTTTCGGATTTATATTGTGTCAGTCAATGCAAATTCAGCAGACGGTGTAAAATTCGTTGCATTCGAAATGCGTCGCCAGCTGCCAGCTGCCAGCTGCCAACGGCTGCCACAGAGCAGAAAAAAAAAAGAATTAGAAGAAGAGAGAAAAACAAAACAGAAAAAAATAGAAAAGCGTCGCATTGAAAACACACACAATTCAAAAGAATCAACAGACTAGAAGAAGTGTTGGCAAAACTTTCATGCCGCACAGCAGCTGCCTGTTGATGCAATTTTTAGTGGCGGAAAAGACCTGCCCCAACAGCCAGCCAGCGGAAGCTTTAAGCCAACAAGCTGCTTACTATTCTTTTTATTTGTAATGAAAATTATAAAAAATTTTAAAGTATTAAATATTTTTTATTTTTATATTTTCTAAAATATATATTGAAATATTTCAATATATTTTTATATAAAGTTAAATAATTCATTTTTGAAATTTGTAATTATAATGAAAACTTTTATTTTAAATTTATATAAATATATATGATATTTTTTTAATATTTTCAAAATTTGTATTTCAATTTATTTAAATATTTTAATATAATGTTTAATAGTTAATTTCTTGAAATTTTTAATTATAATGAAATTTATATAAATTTAAATCTATTAAATATATAATATATTAATATTTAAAAAAATATATATTTCAATATAAAATTGAATATATAATTTAAATAATTATGTTAATGTTAAAGAAGAATATTAAAATTAAAATAAATATTAAATTTAATTATTTTTTTAAATTTTTTATATTTATTATTATTATTATTTTCTTTTATATATTAACTATTATTATTATTATTTTCTTTTATATATTAATTATTATTATTATTATTATTTTATTTAATATATTTATTTATGTATAAATTATATATTGTAATTTTATTGAAATTTTTAATTTTTAAAAAATGTTTTACTATATTTATTATTATTATTATTATTTTATTTTATATATATTTATTAATATACAAATTATATATTGTAACAATATATTTATAAATTGATATTTTCTTTACCGAAATTAGTGCTGAAAGTAAAAGCAAATTTCAGAAAATATTTACTTTGATAGGCATAAAAACAATTATTTCTAATTAATTGAATTCATTTATTTTTAAAACAGAAACTTCTTTCGTTTGCCCTTTTTGTGATTTTTGTTTAATTATAAATTTTTGAATTTAAATATTTGCACACACTTAAAACAAAGTTCTGCTAGGCGAACTTTGTAATTGTTGTTGTTGTTGCTCAAAGAGTTATTTGTTTTTTTCTTTTAGTTTATTTTCTTTTGGGTTTGGCAATACCTTGGAGCAGTATTTGCTTTGGGTTTTGCTGGCCTGTCAGCGACAGAGGCAATATTCCAATCTGGCACAAAGGCTCTCGGAGCCGGAGCTAAACAAATTTTAATGAATTTTAGTACATGTGGCAAACTAAAAATTAAAAATATCAACCGAAGGCCAACCCAAATATCAAAAGCTGCTGCGGTCGGTGGGCGTGGCGAGAGTGGTGAGTGGCTAGAGCAAAGAGCTGTCATCTTTGCCACAGCAAGGCGGTGCCCCACCCAACTGCTCCCTCTCCATTTGTCACTTAAGCGCAGATGCCGCAGCCAACGCAACAGCCGTTGCCATTGCCGTTGCCGTTGCCGTTGCCGTTGCCATTGCTGCAGCCCGTTCAAAGGATTCAGCCAGGACTCAGGGGCAGCCTGAGCCAAAAGCCAAAGACCAACCGCACGCTAACAAGCTGGCAGTCTGAGCTTGACGGTGGCTGCCTGCTTGCCTCTTGGCCAGAAAATTAGTTGGCGTTTTGACAGTGGGCGTGGCGGGGGTCGGCTTTAGGTGCAGGGGTAATTGCAACATCAGCAGCAACAGCAACAGCTGAAGTTGAAGCTGAAGCTGAAGCTGCGTAGCAGAGCGAGCAGAGCTCTGCAGACGTGTATATTGCACATCAGCAACAGCAACAACAACTACAACACACATACGCACTGTGTGCAACAGCAAAACAATTAACAGATTTCAATATGCAGACAGTGGCAGAGGCAAGAGTGGCAGAGTGAGCGGAGTGAGCGAGAGACGAGAGCGGCAGCCTCCCATCTATGCGCACAGACATCTGATGCATAAATCATCTGGCAGAATTTTAATTCCGAATGTCAAACTGACATAACAAAGGCTCGAAAGGCTTGCATAGAACACGTTCTGCGTGCAGTTTTTGTGTCTTCTTCGATTTTTGGTCCTGACATGTTGGTATTCAAATTGCCCCGTTTGATGACGATGGCACAGGTCGCTCGACGTTGGCAATTGTTGTCGTTGTTGTTGTTGCTGTTGTCGGGCCCCATGTCTTTGCCAGGAATAATAATTGAATTTCAAAGCCAAAACGTGGAGAGCTGTGTAAAAAGTCAGCTGCCGAGATATATGATTGCTGAACTGCAACTACAAAGTTGCCACAAAATGTCCGATTATTAATTTATCAATGTCGCCAGGCTTATTGAAATAGATTTCCGCTCTTGTGAGCCATTTTGCATTTCCGTTTCCGTTGCGCAACAAGAGTTCCTGTCGCCCAACGCTCTTCCCTCCTCTCCTCTCCTCTCCTCTCTCAAATGCAAACAAACATGTCGACTTGCATTTATGCAAATAACAAACACAAACACACTAACACACACGCACACACACACTCAGAAGTTTATTACATTTGCCCATAATTGATTGAGGAGCTGAGGCTGAGGCTGAGGCTGAGCCTTGCCTTGGCTTCATACTTCATTTTCATTATGTCAGATTAGAGCAAAAGTTGAACATTCAAGTGCTGCATTAGCAAGCATTTAGCATTTAGCATTTAGCATTTGCAATTTCACAATTCACATTTCACATTTTCCGAATTCCCAAAAATTTTAACTAGCAATTGAATATTTGCAAATCCTTGAAGTAAGACTTTCTTTTAGTTTATTATTATTATTTTGCATCGAATTGTTGTTGGCCCAGCAAAGAAGTTTACGGAATTCCTTTTGACAGTGAATCTTGGCATTGTCTGGGCGCATCCAGTCGAGTCTACAGCAACAATGCGAAAGCCAATGCATCATTAGCAAAAAAGATGGAAATTATGAAATGACTTCGACTCGTCTTCTATGTGTATATACAGAGTGTCTTTTCGGTATTGTGAGCGCCGACAGCGCATTATTAATTGCACAGACTCCAATGCCCATGGAGTAGCACTTGCTGCTTGTTGTTATTGCTGCCGTCCGTCCGTCCGACCGTCCGTCCGTCCGTCTGTCAATCCGTCTCTTTGTCTATCCGTCTGAATGTCTGGCACAAACAATGAATTGTGCCTTTGTTGCCATTAAGTAAGTAGGCTTACTAAGTTGCAGCTGCAGCAACGATTCATTGTTCAATTTTAAGCGCATTACAATTGTTGGGAATGGGAGAAAGCGCTCTATATATATATATATGTATGTATAGGTATATATATTTGTATTAATATACCCTTTAGCTGAGTCATTTAACTATGTTATTATGAAATAAGATTTTATTATGCTCAATAAGACTCTGAGAGAAAAGTAGAAATTGTCATTATTCACATAATTATTATCACAATCTATAAAGGTATATTAACTATTAAGATTATTATTACAAAATGTATTATAATTATAAAATATTTTAATTCCTATGCTTATGATTTGAAATTGTTGTCATAATTACTATTATTATAATTATCATTAGCAATACCATTAACATTGTCATTCTCATTATTATTATCCTTCTCATTATCATTGTCATTGTCATCATCATTAACATTAGTATTCGCATTATCATGTTTATTTTCAATGTTATGGTGATTGTCTTTATCCTTATCATTATCATTATCATTATCATTATCATTATCATTATCATTATCATTGTTATTTTCAATGTTATTGTCATTGTCTTTATCATTATCATTGTGATGGTGGGCTGCAATTGATTCTCATTGTTATTATCATTACCATTGGCATAGTTATAATCATTATCATTGGATTTGGGTTATTGTTACTTCTATGTATATTATTCTAAATATTATTATGAATATTTATTACAAATTATATTATCGAAGACATATTTGATACGTTGCCAAATAGAAAATCTTCTTCAGATAACACATAATCTCAAGGAGTAACTTGACAATATATATTATATATTTTTACTATGAATACTTCTTCTACACTTTAGTCTAAAATGCTTTAAATTTTTCATTATGAACTCTATAGAATATAAAATATGAACCTCTCTTAGGTAGCTGCTTTAAGTCTAATGTTTGTAGCATACTTTCAAGCGTTTTGGTTTGTTTTTGACATTTCCGTTGGCCATGACAAAGGCATAGACAGAAACTGAGAGAGGCTAGAGATAGGAAATGAGCGAGATAGCTATATACTCAACACACGGCACTCGAGTCAAGTGCAAATAAGCAATAAGGCGACGAGTGTGTAAATCATTTGGCATTTTCAATTTTGCCTTAACTACAGGCGAGTCGGTCGGTCGGTCGACAAGGTGAAGTTGACCAGAAGAAGAACCCCATCAGTCCATCCCCATATAGCAGTTCGCAACCCAACAAACCCATAGAAACTTTTGGTGGCACATGCAAACATCACTTGGGGCTGTTGTATGGCCAATGGCTACTTGAGCTCTTCTCAGTGCACTTGTTTTAGTTGTCCATTATGCGCTTCTATGCATCCCACAGCCACATGTAATTGCACTTAACAGAAGTTTTGCCTGCTTAAAATCCAGCCACCAAGCCTCACTTGGCCTGCTTCAAAATACATACATATATAGTTTTTGATATATATATACATATATATATATTTGGAAAATAAGCCTTTTTGTTGGTTGGTTTCGGTTGGGTTCGACTCGTTCCGCTATGCCAGCTGCCACTTGGGAGCACATATCCACATGCCTCTGCAATTGACGTGCTAACCAACTGCCTGTGTGTGTGTGCTCGAGTGTATGTGTGTGTGTGTGAGTATCTTCAAATGATATCAGCCTGCGCCCCCTTCTAGCTCATTTGCCTTGGATTGAGTATGCAACGAATGCTACGATTGCTACGATTGCTACTCTAATTTTCCTTTTACTCCTCTTGCCACTGTCGGCTCCCTCGACTGCCTCGTCTGCCTCGCCTGCCCCACTTCCTCCTGCAGCAACATACGCTTTGCATATGTCCGTTCTTTGTACAATTGTTGTTGTTGCCTGTTTGCTTGGTGTTGATTCCCCAGTGTGTTTGTCTATTGTTATTGCTCTTGCCTAGCATTTTACATCAAACTCGAGTGTGTCGAGCTGTCTCTCTGTCTCTCTACCTCCCCCACTCTCTCTCCCTTCCTCTCTCTGACTGTCTCTCCATCTGCCTGTCTCTTTGTTTATTTGGCGTATTTGTTACCAGGGCACGGATGCAACTTTTTGGGGCGCTCTTATGCAAAATGCATGTACGAGTTTGTCTAAACTTTGTACTCCCAGCACTCCTTTTAGCATACGATTTCTCTCGTCTCAGCCATTCAAGTGTAGAAATCGAGCTTTAAAATAACATTATAATATAGTGCGGAGTAAAATGTTGATGGCATTTGCTGGCAGCTGCTGTTGCTGCTGCTGCTGCTGCGTAAATATGACAGCTAAAAAATTAATTATTTGGGCCACAATTTGACCGTCAGCGCTAAAAAGTTGAAATCGAAAAACGTGAGTTCCTTTGAAGTGCGGACAGCACACGGCACGGCACGGCACGGGCCGCACAGCTGGCGGCCATCCAAAAGTTATTTTATTTCCTACCTGAAATTTGCACCGCGGGCAACACAAACTTCCCTTGCAACAACAACACCAACAGCAGCAACAGCAACAGCCGCAGCAACAGCAGCAGCGACAGCAGCAACAGCTTTTTAAATTACATTCAAATTTCGTCTATTTGAAGCTCTAATTATGACGCAATAACTGAGCTGCTTTATGAGATAACTCATTATTAAATAGAAATATATATATTAAAATTATTTATATATAATATACAGATATAAAATGTATTTTCTAAGTATTTTTTGAAGTTTAAATGCAGTAAAAACTGATTAATATAATTTAACACATTTTTATTTATATTATTATATTTTCGTATTAATTTATATATTTTTATATTAATTTATATATATATTTATATTTTTCTATATAGATTGGTATACAGTAAATGATTCTAGCTTGTCTTGCCTTTAGCTTTAACATATAATAAATTAAATTTGTATGTTAACCAGCCACTTGATGAAAGTAGACTCAGAGTAGAACTTAGTTATACAACTCTTGAGTACCTAAAAACTTTGGTACCATCAGCTAGCGCCACGATTAGCTCTTTAGCTTAAGAGTGGCAGTCTAAGAGACTTAAGTTGTTGATATAAAGAGATAAAGGTCACTCGCGCCCTTCTGCTTTGCCCTTGCATATGTTCATGAGATTGCGATCCCTCGCGCCCATTGGCTCTGCCCTGGAACATGCTCATTCGCTCATTTGTTCTCTCTCTCTCATTCGTACTCTCAGCGCATCGGCTTGATCTAGCTGGCGCTCGTTGTTCGAGATTAGTATTGAAGCATCGTTCGAATAGAGCAGCTGCTTATGCGTCGGCAGCTCTGCAATTTGACTACATATTATCTACATATGCATAAACATATTTATATAGAACTTGCGAGCAATTTGCAGCATTGCAATCATAGTCGTAGGCATATATAGGCATATAGGCATATAGGCATATCGGTATATAAGAATATAGGCATATAATGTGAGCGTATAGTGCTTTAAACATATATATGCATTTAAGTTAAAGTTAAGGAGTAAAAATCTTGCTAGTTCAACAAAAATATTGACAAACAAATGGTCTGTTATAATAGAGATCTGTAGCTCTTTAAAGCCTATATTAGTTTAGCACGTAAGCAAACAGATAAGTATTTCTTTAGATTTTATATAGAGCAGAGCCTGTTAGAGTGCTTGTTGGCATAGCTCCACATAAACATTACAAAATATATGAATATTACAAATTATATATTATATATACAGAGAGACCATCTAATTTAACAAAGTCCTGAGCAAGGTTAAGGCATATGATATATTTACATGCATGCTAAAAAGAATAATATTAGCTCTGAGATGCCTTAGAAGTAAGAACAAACTAACTATTACTATCTATACTATATATATATACTCAAAAACTTGACTAACTCTCTGATTTGACACTTTTCACATTTATCTACCTTAATGCAAGTAAACTATACAAAAATATTTATATTACATAATATTATCTTTTACAACTTGGCACGCTTGACATTTATGAAGTTTACCTACTTTTCCACAAACAAAAAAAGAGAAGAAGAAGAGGAAAAACGTGAATATACTTTCGGCTTTGGCTTTGGCTATGGCTCTGGCTTTGGCTAGAGCATATGGAAAATGCTCACTAACGCAATTAAGTGGCGCGCTGTGAAAAACGAATGATAAGTAAACATGACAAGGCTTTTAAGTTTATTGCGCCAGCCAGCTCTCATTTGGCTCATAAGTGAGCGCTGAAAGGGGGCAGGGCACAAGGACATTTAACTACGTGAAACGGACGTGTGTCCTCCCCCCGTAGCTGGCAGCTCTGTTCTCTGTTCCTATGCATAAGGGTGCACTAACACACATGCGAGTGCGGCGGCATCATCTTTTTCTGGTTTGTTGTTTTTATACCCTGAACCCATTGAAAATGGGAAAACAGGGTATAATGGTTTTGTTAAAATGTATGTAACAGGCAGAAGGAGGCGTGGCAGACCCCATAAAGTATATATATTCTTGATCAGGGCGACGAGCTGAGTTGATTTAGCCCTGTCCGTCTGTCCGTCCGTCCGTCCGTCCGTCTGTCCGTCTGTCCGTCTGTCCGTCTGTCCGTATGTTTGAACGCGTCGATCTCAGAATCTATAAAAGCTAGAGACTTGAAATTTTTTATGTAGGTTCGTGTATAGCACGCGCAGATCGAGTTTGTTTCAAAAATTCGATAACTTTTATCTTTTTAATGTTATCGATTAAAAACGAAATCGAAAACCAGTTATAAAATTATGGCTTGCACATCTTTCAAGCTAGAGACTCTTTATTTTGTATATAGTTGCATGTGTATTTTTTACAATTTTGATTTTTGTTATATTTTGGATGCCACGCCCCCTTCGCCACCAATTCTCAAAAACCGTATTTCACGTACTAGAGACTTGTGCTTCGGCAAATACACACATATGATTGACATAATCACACTCTGAAAGTTTGATTAAAAAAGTCCATCTACAAAGAAACTTATTCAACAATTAAGTTTTCATAATATAGCCTTTCTGCAGCTCGAGCGCAGTCGCTGCGCAAACTGCGCAGTCAGCAGAGCGCTCGCTTATGCGTGCGTGCGTATGTGTGTGTGTGTATATGTGTTGCTCGTAGTCTATACATATTAAGAGAAGTGTGGAACGTTTGGAATATCGGCTCTTCGCAGGGTTCAGGGGATCTCCTAGTCGGGTACTCCCGACTAGAGCTTTCTTACTTGTTTTTTCTTCTTCTTCTTTTTCTACCCCATCATGATGCGGGGGGATTTGGTGGTGGTGGTGGGGGCTGGGAAATTGTGCACTTACTGTCACTTTTCATATGCAAAGCACTTTGTGTCTGTGTCGCTAATTTAATAATGTGCTGCAATTTTGCCCGAGCCGAGCAGACAGTCAAAAATTTTGTTGCGGGCTGTCGGACCAGTGTTACAAAGTGTCCAATTAAATGATTTAAACACGCTGGCAGGAGAGGCAGAGACACCTGGCTGTTGTATACAGACTACAGCTACAGACTCCAGGCTCCAGCTCCATTTGCGATTTTTCACAGTCAGTGCATTTAGCAATAAATATCGAAAATTGCAATTGGCAAACACACACACACACACATGCACACACACACATGCACGCAAACTATTTGGCAAGCATTTGCGCAGCGGAAGTTGTGAAAAATCGTTGACAAGCGACAAAACACTTGACAGCGTCAGCAGCCCAAGGAAAAGCACCAAAAATCGAGCCAAAAAAAATTACAAAAAAAAAAAAACAAATAAAGCTGGAAGCGAAGCCAAAAAGGGAGGAGTGGAGGGTGGTAAAAAAAAAGAAAAAAAAAATAGCAGAACGTGTAAAAATTTGTGGTGCAAGCAAAGCCAAAAAAGGTGCAAAAACTCTGCGTGTGTGTGTGTGTGTGTAAATGTGCAATCAAATGAAAGAAAACCAATAATCGAAAAAAATGCCAATGCAGCGTACACGACTTAGGAATTATTGGCCAGAATGCTGGAAGCCAGGCTAAGCGCCGGGCTTGGGGCTTGGGGCTTGGGGCAACAATTGCAGTCAGGCAAGAAAATGCACTAAATAAAACATGAAATAGCTGAAAATCGGGCATGTGTGAGCGAGCAAAGGCACGTGGGCAGGTGAGTGTGCGTGTGCGACAGGAATTTTTTAGCTATAAATTGTTGTCACAATGTTGGAGCAGCAAACAAACCTATGAACAATAAATCAACTTGAGTGGCGAAAATGTGGCAAACAAAAGAGCGCATCTTCCGAGTGTGAGCCAAAGGCAGAGAAAACATCCAATTTTCAGATTGCTCCGGTTCCGGTTAGAGCTGCGAGCCAAAATGTCACAATGCACAAAATATTAATCATCATTATTTCAATAAACATTTATTAACATGGACTTTGCATTAGCACATAATGTATTTTCTGTCTTTGACCTTTTTGCTCGAAGTTGGGGTGGGGGGGCCAGAAAAAGGGACCAGCACACACACACACACACATAGCCAGCTAAACCACATTTTCAATTCGCCACAGGACGGTAAAGTCAAAGGACACAGCTAACCAACGCCCATCCTTCAACCCTGTCACAGGGCATGCCCTGGCCGTTTGTCTTTGTTGCGCTGCCTCTGTCAGTGGTTAGTCCCAACTCTCTCGCTCTATCTCTCTCTCTCTCTTTGCCCCATTGTGGCGCATCCTTTAGCTTGAATTGCTCTTCATTCAGCTTCAGTCATTTGTCTTTTGTCATATTAATAATTCTCTTTTATTATTTGTACCATTACGAACACCAATCTATATATATATATATCTAAGGCCACCCCCTCATTATTCGACATTTATAATTTCTCTCTGCCGCTGTGTAAAAGGTGTCCGTTACGCACCTTTTACAGCTCCTCATTTATATATATATATATATAGATTTTTTATTTCGCGCTGCTCATTAATAATAATAAGTATAAGAGGGCGACCCTTCCGTCATTTGACTGTCAATCTCCCAGCCCCAATCCTCCCCCAAATGCTGACTCCTCTGTGCCATTTTGCTGCTAAACAAAAACTCACTTAATGCCCTTTATCCTCATTTCGGTATCATCTTTAAAGTTAATCATCTCAAGCATATCCAAGTGGTCTCTGCTCCTCTGCTCCCCCGACTCTTCCATCTCTCATTCATTCTCATTTTTTAATACACACTCATAGATCATTAATATAAATTCCACAACGACGTCAAGCAATATTAATGCGCTGCATTGGTCGGCACAACAAGGCTGTCAAGCGAGTTAAGTGTTTGCCAACCATTTGCCAACTTAATTGTTAAATGAAAACTGCAAAATTAAGCTTCACTTTGCACACTTGACAGCTAAAAAGCTTGATTATTGTTTTCATTTGTAGTGCATAAAGTTAGTTAATAGATTAAAAATCAAAAATAAAATTGTTCTGATTAGTTTTCATTGGGCTGCATCTGAATGTGAAATATCATAAACTGATCTCATCATTTAAGTTCAAATTAGCAAATGGAATAACTCAATTCATATAGAATTCTGATATATTTTTACCTAAAAGTGCAAAGAGTACTTAAATATATATGATTCTCTATATGCATACAATTCTCTTTGCTAAAAATGCATTTGTGTTATCTGCTCATACATTAACATGCGAACTTCTCTATATCACGAAAGACACGATTGTTTTCAGGAGAGGAGACTCTTGCCCAGCTACGTTTCCTCGAAAGAATATTCAAGCATGAATATGGAGTTTCAGAGCGAGAGAAACACTTATGCCCTATGCTCCAGCTACATGGCAATATACTAAGTTATTAGAAGGCGCTACTCTTTTCCTCGACATTCAATACAGCATAGAGCCACTAACCATACAACACAGGCAGGCAAATGCTCTCATACATGTGAGCAACTGTAGCGGTAAGTGACTGTAAGTGTGTGTGTGCATGTTCGTCGCGAAAAAATATTCGCTATGCGCCTCAACACTTTCATACCCTTTCAACAAATAATCATGAAAATGTCAACATTTTGCATGAGCATGGCAAACGCTTTCAACAATTTGGTATACTCTTCTCTAGCAAGAGAGGACATTGGACCTCAGCGAGCAAATTTCAATTTTTGTGGGTTGCTGTTGGTGCGAACATTCATATAAATTTGCGAGAGAAGAGAGCGGAGATAAAATACATTTGAGAGAGAGGAGATCAGGGAATAAGCACACATAGTTGCGTAGAAGGGCTTTGTATATAGATTGATCATTTCGGCTGAGCGCTCGCAGCGCAATGATTTTGCAGACATATATGCTCGTTTCTTGAAGCTAACCGAAGCTAACCGAAGCCAACCGAAGCTCAGTCGTGCATGTGTGGGTTCGTAAGTTAAAACGTTTGTGTGTTAAAAACACTTGTTCCAGTTGTCTCAGTAGTGATAGAGCGCTGTACCCCACTCATCTGAGTGCAGCATAGATCACTGTAGCTCGCTCATCTGCTCGTTCGAAACGCTCTCAGTATGGCCCACTAGTAATCTGATACTCAGAGAAAAAGAGCAGTTCGGCTTAACTGTAACTCATACAACTGAGTGCAGCATAGATCGCTGGCGCTCGTCCAGTATATGATAAGCAAGCCCTGAAAGAGAGCGCTGAAGACATGAAGCTGTGAGGAGGGCATGCATATGAGCACACGCTCATCATGCTCTTCTTGCATATTCTTGCATTATCAAATCAGTTTCAATTTGAAGCTCGAGGCGGTCGGACGTGCCAGATCAGAGTGAAGACAAGCTACAGTTCTATTCAAGAATAGTTGCTTGAGCAGCTATTAAGTACTCTCTGTATAAATCACCCATGCTGCCAGCTTATCTTAATCATCTTCATAGAAATTAAGAAAATTACAGAGCATCCATCTACCATTTCTAAAACTGAAACACTCTTAAGCTAAACCTCCACAAAACCTTTACTCAAAAGAATAAATTCATAATCTGAATGAGTTAAGTTGCTAAATACTTTTGTCATAAATCAGCTCTTGAAATCTATTTTCAATTTCCAGCTGCACATGTATAAAACTTAAGCAATAATCTTTGTTTGATCTGCATTGTCTGAAATGAAACTTATAACTAAAAATCTAAACTTCAAGTTTATGGCTTTACACACACACACACACACACACACACACTCACAAGTCTGCATGTAAAACTTTAACGAATTTTCATTGTTCACAATTTGCATTGTTGTAGAAGAGCCTGAGACTCATTTCAATTCGCTTTTGCAGTTGGCAGCTTGTTAAATGTTTTCAACAGCAAACAAATGAGAAATCTTCAGAAGAACTCTGAGACTTGTTTGCAACATGTAAAACCCAAAAAAAAGTTATGCGAGCGTCTATTTGATTAGCCTGCCCCGGACAAGTTGTCTAATTCAAATCAAAATCATGCCACACACTCAACAGTCAAGTGGCATCAACGGCAACGGCAACGGCAGCCACACACACAACTCAAGTCAAATGATTTGCAATTATTATTGTTTAATAAGTGCATAAGCCGACACTTATCCGACCCAAAAGACACAGTTGTTGTTGTGCTTGAAACTTTGTGGCAGCAACGGCAGCAGCAGCAGCCGAAACAGAGAGAAGCCAACAAAAGATGTATATATATATATATATATATATATAGAGAAGTTGGGGGTAGCAGCTCAAATTATCATAAGATGGCAGCCGCACCAAGACCCAAAACCCAAAACACAAAACCCAATCCCAGCCGCAATCTCGAGCAGAGCAAGGCAAGGCAAAGCAAAGCCTCGCCAATTGTTGCTGTTGAGCGAATCCGGGCGACGGCATCATCTCATTTCAAGGGGCCAAATGATAAATTGACAAATTTATTTGGGTCAAAGCGTGGCGCATTCATCATAATTTCGCTTTCTGGTCCAATCTGCCAGCTGGGCAGGAAAATTGAAAATTTTTAGAAACTGCCGACGCTCCTGTGTCGTCCTTTTTAATAGAGTCGGTTAGGAGACGAATGCTAACAAGCAGCGCGTGGGCTGACACTTTTGGCTAATGCACTTATAATGAGCTTAAGCTACACAAATGCCAAGCACTCGACTGGAGTTGACTTGACTCGACTGGAACTAGAAGCGGGTCTAAATGCTGCTGCTGCTGCTGCTGCTCCTTCAGTAATCATTTGCATAATTAATATTGATGTACTTGTGCTTGGGTTCATTGTTTATTTATTATACGACTGCCAATTGAGCTACATTCACCTGATTGAAGTTCGCCAAAGCACAAGCATACATTATGAATAGACATAGAGTATCTGAAGCGGGGCCATTGCCTGACAGCCATTTATGAATAATCCAAATGAATTGCCAGAGCTGATACAGCGAAACAACACAGACTGTACGACTGTACAAGTATTATAGAAGTATCCATTTCACTCCTTCGGCAACATAATTGCACAATTTCCAAAATACTCAATTGCAAAGGCATTTTGGCCACGTTCAAACACTTGCCATGAATACGCAGACAATCAATTATCGGTAACAATACGAAACATGGCACAAACGATATATATATGTATGTGCGTAATTAATAAGCTCTACCAAAAGCAGAGAGAGAGAGAGAGTAAGGGAGAGAGAGAGAGAGAGAGAGAGAGTGTGAAAGAGAGAGTGTGAAAGAGAGAGCTGCTTGTTATGTGCCAAATTTCATAATTTTGCATAATTTGTTATTAATAATAATCATGCTAGAGTCATAGAAAGCAAAGTAAATTAAATTAAAATATTTATATAGTATATATAACTAAATAGTATATTTTAGATTTAAGATTCCAAATATTCTACATTATTTTATAAACATAATTTATTAAATTAAATCAAATATATACCAAAAAAAAAAATTATAAAAGTTTTTTTTTTTATTATTATTTTTTTTTATTATTTTTATTGTTTTTTTACTATTTTTTTTAATGTATTTTTTTAATTTTTTTTTTTTAATTGATCACAAAACAAATAAAATAATTTGTAAATTAGTTTGTGATTTTCTATATTTTCCCTTTAAAATAACAAATATTTTATACATTTTACTCCCAAAGCTAAATTTTAAATAATTAAATAACAAATCTTGGGTATAGAAATATTAGATTCAGATGCCATTTCTAGACAACACTGCAACATTTCATCAAAGACTCTCAATTTGTATTTGATTTGGATTTAAAAATGTAAAAAGAAAATGTATTTTTAACTGTTTTTTTTTTCCTTCTGTTTGTTATCTATTGTGAAGCTGTAAGGAATAAACAGTTATTCAAATAGTATATCCAACTCTAAACATTCAAAGTACTGCACTCTGTAAATTGTGTTTACATTCAAGTGCTGTTGATTAGAAAATAGTAGTTGACACAGATGCGAATGACAAGTTGCAGGATTATGCTACATATAACATATACATATACATATGTATATGGAGAAAAAGTGTTCGTTATGTGTTGTTTATTCTGTGATTTTTACTCTATTTTGTTTTCTTTGGCCCCAGCACTTGGCCAATCAGCCATGAAGCAGGTGGCAGTAATGTCACAATGGCTGGGCGAACATCGAACCTATTGTTGGGGCAGCATGTTGTGAAATGCAATGGCAACAGCTCTGAGGAAATGTGCAGAGTGAGCAGGGAGAGCAGGGAGAGCAGGGAGAGAGCAGGGCCGAGGTAGAGAGCAGAGGTTGTACTTGTAGCGTTTGTTTTTGTAATCACACTTGGCCACACTTACCTGGTGACAGCTCCTCGGTAATCCCTTGAATAGTGCGCGTGAACAGTGTCAACATGAGGACGATGGCAAGCAGCAGCCATTGACGTTGCTGCCACACGTTGTGTGGCATATGTTGCAGTTGCTGCAAGAACAGCTGCTTCTGCTGCTGCTGCTGCTGCTGCTGTTGCTGCTGTTGCGCCTGTCGAGTGCGAGTTGTTTGCATTGCTCCTGTCACTGTTTGCGCCCTTTAATGTGTATATCAATGTGTGTTTGCTGTAAGCTGTAAAGAGAAACAAGAAGAAGATGGCAAAGATGTAGAGGTACATTGTTAAAGAAGCAATCACGCCCTTGCTATTAGCCAAAACACTCCTCGTTGTGCTCAACATTTGTTGGGCAATTTGCTGCGCGAAATGAAGTCGAACCATTAATATTTTCAGCGCTGACTATTGACAGCGGCGTCGTCGTCGTCGTCTCTGTCTGACTCGGTGCAGGAAAAATCAGTCGTGCCACGCCCACACGCGTCGTGGCGCCCAGCTATCATTCACAGTGGCCAGCGCGCCGCAAAGTATGCAACGTCATGCGGTGCGTTGCGTTTCAGCATGAGAGCGAAAAGGAGCCAAAGCTGAGCCTGCAAACTGGCAATGGGCAGGCGGGTGGACGGGCGGACAGGCGGGCGGACAACTGGCAACTGGCAACATCACCGTTAGCCATGCTCGTGGGCGCGCCGAGGCTACACGTCAAACACATTCATCACGAGTGCCAGAGTGACAGATGGCAAATGCGCCTACAGCTCGTTTGTTGCCCGATCTGCAGAGGCCATAGCCAGTCGTCTGCCTCGCCATTCGCAAGGGCAAAAGGACAAATGAAAATTTTCCAATTATTGCAGACACTCGCTGAACTCTCGCCTCAGTTTCAGCTACAGCAGCAGCATCAGCATCAGCCTGAGCCTTGGCTTGCGGCCGCAACGTAAATTTAACGCTTTAAACTGCCGCATTATTCATGCGCGCCTTGTCGAAATTCTGATGCCGAATTTCAGCAGAACGCAAATCATTTGTCAACGCTCCACAGATCTAACTAACTGCAGCGAGCTCAACGTTTGCCCGTTTTTCAGTTTTCCATTTGCCATTTTCCGAGTTCGACGGTGACGCGGCAGTTGATCAAAAACGCATTTGGAGTATGCGTCAGCGGCAGCAGGCACGATTTTAATAAACGTAATGTGGCCACATGTGCGACTGACATGATTTGGCATTATCCTGCATACACTATGTATGTATCGTCGAAAGTATAGCACACACATTGCCAACAACGGGTCAGGCATGGATTTTGATAAATTTATTTTAGAATTTCGCTTTTCAGCTTGCCCTCGACACAGTCACTCACAGCACACATATGCTGTGTAATTACATATATGTATGTAGCTCGAGCATATTGATTGAATTTCAGCTTTTGGGCAGAGTTCGGGCTCTGTGGGCAACATATGCTATATCATAAAGGCCACTTTCAATTTCACAAACTACTCCAAACTTTCGCTAATATCGAATGTTAAACGCTCTTTTGTTTAGCAGCTCTAAAGCCACGTGTGTGTGTGTGTGTGAGTGTGTGTGTGTGTGTGTGTGTGTGTGTGTGTGTGTGTGTGTGTGTGGTAAGTTTTACGAGCGCCTGTTAACCGCGGGTATTTACACTAAGTCTAATGAAATGTTTAACAAGCACTTTGCTGTGCGCAAATCCCAATGACCCATAATATTAGCATAAAATCACTTGGCTGCTTGGTTGGGGCACTGCCTCGCCTTTGCCTCATAAATAGTTGGCGCTGTATGTGTGTGTGTGTGTGTGTGTGTGTATAACTACTTGCTTAGTCTGCTAACGTTGCACGATACGCTGGAGGGTCTCAAGCAAAATGTACATTTAAATTGCGCACTTTAAAGTTTGTGGACGAGCGTGAAAGGCTTAACGAAGCGATCCAAGACCTAAGCTATACATTATATATATATACACAGATATACAGATATATATATATATGTATCTGTAGCAGCTGGCCTATGCGTAGACTTGTTTTGGGGTGTTGCTGTATTCCCAATTTTGGGCGCATAAATTTTTATGTTGGTCATACTTTATTTGCTGCTGGGCGCTGTTTGTTTCCCACAAAATAAATTACATTAAAATTCTAAGCCATCAGCGCGCGCTGTGGAAATTTATTTTTGCACATTATCCGCTTGCCGCAAATTGTATTTGTTCCGCAACGCTCGAAGCTCTCGGCCAGCAAAATAAAACAAGGAAAAAAAAATATATATAAAAAATAACAAAAATAAACAAAAAACAACAACAAGAACAACAACAGCTGCTGACGTTTTAGTGGCAGTTGTTGTTGTTGTTGTTGTCCGCTGACCAAAGTTGTAAAGTATCCTTCAAGGCAATTAGTTTATTTGTACAATTTCATTTCATTTAGGCTGCTGGAATTTTAATGCGTTTCATTAAGTTTCTCCGTAAATTTTACACTTTATATATGAATGAGGCACGTCCACATGCCCACATGCCACTTGCTTCATATATAGAGTCTGGTAAAAGCTGACCAACAACAATTACTTAAGTTTGAGCATGTAGGAAATTACCAAGTTTTTATCTTAGTCATAAGTCAACTCTTGGCTTTAAGTATGCGATTACTTTCCAGATGTAATCAGTGCAAAACATATTTAAATATTTTAGGAAATAAATAGAAGTTGAAGAGTTTGAACTGTTTTTCTTGGAATTTAGACTCTAAACTATGAATTGCTGGACAATGTGGAGATGTGTATCTAGGATACTAAAAGTACTATGCGCAAGTATGATATTTAAGAGCAGATATTCAGTATAAGTCTTAAGTCAAATCAGTGAGTAGAAACTCAGACCTTTTATGAAAAACTGCTGTTAACAATATAAACGCTATAAAAATGTTAAAATTCTATCATTTATTGTCTTGGATTTGGTTTTTATGATTAGAAATTTAATTGCCGCGGCATTGAGCTCTAAAAATAATTTAAGATACAATTTTTAAATATTTTCTAAAAGGCATTACAAATATTTTGTATATGGGCTTAAAAAATAAAAATATAAATTAATATAAATATATTAAAATAACAACAAATAATATAAACAAAATATATAATATATACATGTATAATAAAAATTAAAGTAAAAATAAAAATATTAAAAAAAAATTTAAAAAATATAAATTTTTTTTTCTATATATTTTTTAATGTTTTTTTTTTAATATTTTTCTTTTTTGTTTAATTTTTATTATATATTTATATATAACATATTTTTTTTAAATTTTTACTTAATCTAATTCATTTGCCTCTTATTTACTTGTAACAAGTCAATAAATTGTTTGCCTAAAATAAATGTTTGCCAACTGATGCCTTAGATTTCAACTACAAGAATGTTATTTATACTTCGTACCAGCTAACACATACACACATACGTATGCGCTCAACCACACACACACACACACGCGCACGCAATATTTTTGCATGACTTTCAATGATTTGAAAAAGAAATTTCATTAAATAACAATATGAAACTTACTCGAATGTAATTTTTGATATTATATCTGAATATGACCAGCTCTTAAAGATTCGTGAAACGCATTTTTCAGCAATGTTTTGGAAGTGACAGAAAAAAATGTAAACACAATATTGTATGATACACAAATAGAAAATCCAGAAAGAGACGCGTTGAGCGCGCCGAGCGTCTCTCTGGGCGCTGGGTCCAGGCGAGGAGGACCGATTCGAGCACTGCAAACACTTTTAGCCAGGTTTTTTCATAGCTCACGCATGCAGCCACAACTAAAGTTCAACAATTTAACAATTTCTAGAGGTTTTCGAAGGTTTTAACTTAAAAATAATATGCACGAAAAATTCACAACCGCACTAATTTCTTTGACAGACAGAGAAGTCGAATTGTGCTCTCTCTCAGTTCGCTTGCCGTTCCATTCCATGGCGTTTCGTCTGGCGAGAGAGCGCGAGAGCGCAACGCAGCTGTTTCTATGCGAATGTCCTGGGCTGGCGGGTCCTGCCGGGGGTGGGTAGCGGTATTTGCCAACTGTCAAACTGACAGCTGACCTGAGGGTCTTGTGTATATGTGAAATGCGCAGACGCCGCTCTCGCATCCTGTTCCATTGCCACTTGTTTCCCCATAAGAGGCAAGCGTTTTGGGCTGTCAAGGGTTGCTCCTGCCTCATACCCCCTGGCAAACATCTTCGATACCGACAATTACCTGGAGAATTGGCATTAGCCCATTTTCGTTGCGTTATAAATTGCGATTGTCACTTTGGAGCATTTGAGAGCAGAGCGTATGCTGGTGGTGCGACAACTGCTGAGGGGACCGGCATGGTGTAGCTGGTATAACTCTGACTCCAATACTAACACTGCCACTGCACATTTGGCCTGCAGGGTGTCTGTGATGCTGTGACTTTCATTTCGTTCGATTACCATCCACACACACACACACTCTCTTATGACCCATCTTCTCTGCCGCCCACGCATATTGCTTATGCAATTACATTTAAGTTTTCGGTGTGTGTCTGCTGTCTGGAGCAGGGGCGGCAGTTGAGTTGCGTTGCCTGTGACATGGAATTAATTTTCGATTTTATTGTCAGTTTGTCAACTGCTTAGTCGAAGATGCCAATGCGTCTGACTTTGATTTAATTGAAAATGCATGAATATGCAATTTTTAGCAGCTCGAAGCTCGTAAAGCCCAGCTTTTATTGCCCGGCTCGTTGAAACGGAAGCACTCAAAATATTATGTTGACTACTTCTGGCGAGGAGGTCAACTTACCCTTGATCAACCTGACTTCACATTGTATATATATACACACACTCACAAGCAATACGTATTCACATTCTAACACACACGCGCATTATTTTATAATTTTAATAAATAAATATATATATATATATATATATATATATATATTGTGCAATATATTTTTATATGATTTTTTAAAATACATCGTTTAAACCACCAGAATGTGGGAAAAATTTGTAAAGTGCCTGGGCAAAGGTGGCAAAGGCGGTCAGGGTAAAGATTGCGGAGTTTCACTCGCAGAGCTATATAAGCGAGTACCGCCCAATCAGCACAAGCAGTTCAAGGCGTTTGCCAAGATAACCAATGAATACAAATCGTAAGTATTATCAGACGATCATATCAAAGCGAACCAAGAGACAGATAAAGAGAAAGGGAGAGGGAGAGGGAGAGAGAGAGAGGGAGAGAGAGAGTAGAGGAGATACCTTTTGCCATTCATTTGCCTTTCCAAAAGATGTTCATATCCTTTTTTTTACTAAACCATCCCATTTGTTTACAGACGCCTTGATAAGTTTCCAGCAGAATTGCCTAAAATTGATTGGACATATTATAGAGAAAACGTGCGAAAGGAAATGGTAGGCGTTGTGGACGACTTCCAAAAGAAGTACGAACAGTTGGACAATATGATCACCAATCGACATACGCTGATTGACCATTCGAAATACTTTGGAGAATCTGAAGAGCTGACCAAATGTATTCAGCAAGAGATCAAGCAGTACAAAGATGAATCGAATAAGCGCATCGCAGAGCTCCAAAAGAAAGTGGAGCATTTGAAAAACATGAAGCCGTATATCGAAATGACGATGGAAGAGTTTTGTTTTGCCCATCCTAATGAGGCACCCGACTTTAGAAACAAACCCACATTTTGGCCGCATATCGCCGAAGAACAGACACCAGGACCAGCCGAAGAAGTTTCCCATGATGATGAAGAAGAGGGAGGGACGTCTAAACCAAAAGATACGAAGCCAGATCCTAAGGATCCATCAAAGACACCACCAAAAACACCGCCATCTGGAGGTGCACCAGGTGGCAAAACTCAAGCTCCAGCAGACGCTAAAAAAGACGCCCCAAAGCCCCAGACCAAGCCAGCTGATCCTAAGGCTAAAGCTAGTCCTCCAAAGAAGGAAGAAAAGAAAGAAAAAGCTGTCAAAGCAAAACCTGGTGAAGTAAAGCCTAAGCCTACCAAAGCAAAGACTGCCGAAATGAAGGGTATCGAAGTAAAAGCGATCCAGGCAAAACCTGCGAATCAGACCGAAATGCAAGCGGTCGAGAGTGCTGCAGTAATGGCCTCTCAGGGCATCGAGTATGTCAAGTCGATGATAGGAAAAGCTGTTGAACTGTACAAAACAGTTGTGTTGAAAGTCGGAGAGAAGAGACTGCAGGTTACGGAGACTGCAGCTGCCGAAAGAATGAAGAAACAAGCTCTTTTGGAGGCTAAGAAAGCATATTCGTCCGACGATGGTGACGATGATATATCTAAGAGGGAGACTCGCTCCGACATATGTACGAAAACTATAATTCGAGGAGAAGACACAGCAAAGGCTGACGTCAAGCCTCATCATGTTGACTTGGATATCGAATCGGAAACGGAAGAAGACAAATGTGCTAAGGAAAGGAACAAAAAGAAACTGGAAAAGCATAAGGAATGCTTGCGTAAATGTGAAGAGGAAGCGGAGGACGAGTGTGAAGAGAAAAGGACTAGCTGTCCAGAACCAAAGAAAAAACGTGCTTCGTCATGCGATGCCGATTTTGATAAGTGCAAGAAACCACCGAAGAAAGATCCTTGTGAGAGAAAACCTACATGCAGCGATCTGGCCAGCGTCAATGAGCCTATAAAAATGCTTAATGTGAAGCAAGACTATTTTAAAGAAAATACAGCCGATCAGAATGAGGAGCGTCGTAGAGCCCATGCCTCACTGCTAGAGGAGCAAAAGAAAACAGAAAGTAAATACACCGATCAACCGAAGTCCAAGTCATTCCGGGGAATGACGGTCTCAAGGACAGACTTGGCGAGCATTCAGCAAGACAAAGTCAGCTCCAGCACTGATGATGGAGACAACTCGGCCAAGATGAATGCCGAAAGCGTGGCTAAATTCGTTTTCGAAATGGCCACCGGCACGGCCTCCTTGCTGTCCGAGGCCAAGAATATTATCGAAAAGGCCCAACTGGACAAAACTGGCATCGAACTGGAGGCTGCCTACCAAAAGGCCGAGAGCAAGGTAACTTCCGCCTTGAAGCACGCCCACATGGCCCTGGACTCGGCCAAGGGGCTGGCCAAGCAGACCAACGTTGGCGACCACGAAACCATCGCTCTGATTGAGAAGCACGCAATGCTGGCCCAGCTATTGGCCTATCGCGCCATCACCATGAAAAAGGAGATAGCCAAGTTGCTGACGGATCTGCGAGGGATCTAAGCATTTTCCAATTTTCACGTTTGCATTTAAACTCTAACTCAACTTTGTGTTCGAACGGAGTTTTCATTAAATTTACTGTTGGGTTAAAAGCCGTCGGTTGATGGTGGTGCGTGGTTGTGTTGTGATAGGTGATAGGTGGTGTGCTACATATGCAAATTTCAGGTAAAGCTCAAGCCCTGCGCAATAAATTCTGGTGCAAAGAGCTAAGCGAAATATCGAAACTTTTGCTCGAGTGGCCGAAACTTTGCGGTGAATTAGCCAAAAATTTCACTTTGCTCGCTAGCCGTGCAATATGTGTGTGTGTGTGTGTGTGTGTGTGTGTGTGTGTGTGTGTGTGTGGGTGTGTGGGTGTGGGTGTGGGTGTAGCCCGTTAGATTGCATAATTATGCAAATGTGTTGTTTTTCGGCATTCAAAGTGGCGCATTTGAAAGTGTTGGCTACTTGTTGGCGCTGGCGCTGACGCTGACGCTGGCTCTGGCTCTGGCGCACACAATTTTCACAATCAAACGCATTTGCATAATTATACAAAGCACACTTCCTACACCACTCACACTCTCTCTCGCTCCCTCTCTCTCTCTCTTTGTGTATGTTTGCTTTTAATTCAAGTTAGATAGTTGGCTATAAGCTTTAAGCTGCCAAATAACCCATTCAGGGCACTGGCACAATGCGTTCGCTGCCCTAAACAAAATCCGGCTTTGTTTTATTTCTATTTTGTATATATTTATTTTGTGCGCAAAAGTTTTCGGCTTTTAAGCAGCCATATAAATTCAATTTGGCAGTTACCTGAATTTCCATTTAGACTTAATCGATTTCGTAGGTGACAAAAACATTCTTGTAAGGGCAGCAACGAAGCAGAGTTCATTTCGGCATTTGTGACAAGTCTCGTTTGCATATTGGAGAGAGAGAGGGGCAGAGAGAGAGAGAGAGAGAGAGAGAGAGAGGGAGAGTGTTAGGCTGTTTTGTGATTAGGCTTGAAAAGGATTATTCATGAGAATTGTTTAAAGCGTATCGTTAACGTAATGCCAGCCAATATTCAATGGGGCTGCCCCAGCCACTTGGCACAGCCAGACAGTTCGGACACCCAGCTCCAATTGTGACTGGCAGCCAATGCCAAAAATTGTTTGGCTTGGAGTTTTTTTTGGTTTTGGTTTTGGCTTTATGGCTCTGGTTGACAATGGCCCGCTGTTTCTGCTGTTGCACGCTCTGCGCACATTTGTCGGAAATATAAAATATGGCCATAATGTTTATTGTTTTCTCTATATATATCGCAGACAGGCGGCATGTTGCAACTAGCAAGTTGCAAGTCGCCAGTCGCTTGTCTCTGGCAATTTTCAATTGCAATAGATTTTTATATTTTGGCAACTTGTGGCATTTTGAGTTTCGTTTTTGGCAACTGTCCAGGCATAATTAAAAGCTCTCGCATTTGGGAAATTCTCTGCTGTTTATCGTGCACATAGCACATAGCATCTAGCGTATGGTTATTAGCCACTACCTGGTGTAAGTACCATGTTTTTAGTGGCTCATTTGTGGCAAGTTGTTGGCATTGCGCGCATAATTTGGCCGAGTTAGTTGCGTGCCGGGTTTCGTTGCTGGCATTGTTGCCTTTGTGCCTGATTAACGTTTTTATGGCTGCGCAAATATTTGAGCCAGTTTTTAATAGCCTACTTCTGCGCCTAAAGTTATGCGCAGCAAAGCCTAATTAGCAGCGTTTAACTAAGCCTCACGGCCTTACTGTGTGCTTTTAATGCGACGTGATCGTGGTTATTAAAACAACAAAGCCATATAGCCCATACGGGCCAACCTGAGAGCTCTATATATGCCCTTGTTGCATACCCTGGCAGCCGCCATGGGCATTACCACATGAGCTGATTGTATGTGACGGTGGGTAAAAGTTGGCGACAGGCGCCACTGGCGGCCCATTGCTTACACGTTGTCCGCGCAGCATGGTGCCTGTTTCAGTTTCAGTGGCACTGGCAGAGGCAGCTTGATTAGTACAGGCTGCTGCGTTGGCGTTGTCCCTGCTCAAGCATAGGTAAAGGCAACGGCAACGGCAACGGCAACGGCAATGGCACTGGCAAGTCGGCCGCAACCCACCGCAACACACTTAACGACGTAGTTAGCGTTAGTTAACGTATGTACGTGATATCGTTAAACTGGTATAACGTAACCAGAGCCCCACAGCATAATAAGTGTCTTATTAGTTATGCCAGGAGCAGCAGCAGTCGAAGCGGCAGCAGCAGCAGCAGCAGCAGATACTGCGATTATTTCTGTTGCAGCTGGAGCAAGTGAAGCCTGGCATCACGTGCCGCAATCGTAGCTATGTGGAATCAGTGATGCCCTTTGACAATTTGCCTGTGACCATTGCGAATTTGAATAGAACATTGTATTGACACAGGCCATTGGCGCCTTGAATGACAAATTGGGCAGCCCGATATGATTGGATATTGTTGGAGTTATGGAGCTGCGGCTGAGTATCTGAGAATCGAGCACTTCAATTAGCCAATTGATGAGCGTCAATGACTTTTAATTAATTCAGGGCAAATATTGCGCAACAACAATTGAAAGTTTTTCCAAACTGCAAAGGGAAGCCAAACGAAGTCCAGAACAAACAGCACAACACGCGCTGAAATCTATTTGCACAGTTAAGGGCCAGAATGCGGATCCAAAGATGAAGTTGAGATTAACGCGCGGCGAACAGCGAAATGAAAATTAAATTCCAAACAGCCCTCGGGCCTTTCTACGCGCATGCAATGGGCGAGTGGTTGGGCGGGCTGGTTCTGGCCTGGGTCCAGTCTCAGGTAATCGCAAACGTGTAGTATTTACTTTTAACGTTGCTTGTTTATTTTTTAATTTCCTTCCAATTAAGCAACAAACAAGCCGCGCTAGCCACCCTGCCTGCTGCCAACTGCTGCCAACTGCCCACGCTGCTGACGTCGGCAATAAAAATGCGCAGGATTCGAGGAAAACGAAACGAAACGAAATGAAATCTATTCACAGTTACGTAAAAGTAAAACGTAATGAAAACACGTTGGCACAATTCATTTAAAGTCTACATGGGAGAAGCAGAACCTAAATAATTTGCCATGCCAGGAGCAGAAAGAGGCGCACGAAGAAGGCGTTGCGAGGGCCAGAGGGCCAGAGGACACAGCTGTATGCCTTTAGGCGCATTTGTGGTTAATTTCCATACGCACGACTTGCGGCTCTGCCAGGGCGAAAGAGTCCGATCCCTTCTTGTCCCAGCGGCCTCATTACTTATGCACAACTTGTACGCACAAATAATACATGTCAAACGAGTGCGAGTCAAAGTGACTTGCGGCTGTCGTCTCAGCATGGGCCATGGATACCCAGATCACAGTTACACTCATACGACGATGCGACGGACACCCACAACTGGGTCGGAGATATAAATACACAGAAAAATACATATATATATATATATATATATATATATTTGTATACATATGTGTTAGTTCTATAGGCACGCAGAGAGCTTTACGACAGTTTCGACAATTAGTCGGCAAGTTTATGGAATTTTTAGTAAGGCTTAAGGAATGCTGTGTTCTAGAGAGATGTTGCCTTTTCCTTGAATCTATTTCAACTTTCTATAAGATATACCTAGATCAGTTTTGTTTCAAGTCGTCAAAGTCGATCCTTATTAATGAACGCAATTGAATCCGATATTGAGTCAAATATAGAACCTTTCTGAAGAGAAATTCATTACGAATTGATTTTTTGGGTTGTCAAATGGAGCAGATGAAAACTTAAGCGGCATAGCTCATCTCAAATTTGCCAAATTCGATAAGCTTAACGTCGATCTAGCCTCTTCGATCCTTTTTAGAGCAGCGTAAGAATGTTCCCTACCAATTTTAACTATTCTAGACATAAATAAAAGTACATAAAATTTCTTTGTTTCATTTCGATGATTTACACAATATATACATTAACTATACACCAAAAGCTTTACAAAAACCGAGCGCAATGGCCATTGACTGACATTTACAATGGCCACTGTGCAGTCACTGGATTATTAAATTATCTGGTATCTGTTGATATCTTCCTTATCTAGACTTACTTGCATGCCTGCTGGTGCAGGAACTGGATGAGCGTTCGGGTTGGGCGTCCGGACATTCGATCGCGCATCAGATATGGTGGCACGCCGTCGACTGCCTTCAGGCCTGTGCCGCGGGTATCCAAATGGACCCAGTCGAGGCAAGGCACCATTTTGTGCAGCAGCGCCGCCGTCAAGCACGAGGAGGCGGGTCCTCGGCCAACGTTGCATAAGTCGTAGGTCATATTTGGCTCGACCAGACGCTCGAAGTGTTGCCAGAGCGGAAAGCGCCACACACGATCGCCGGTAATAGAGCCAGCCTTCTCGAACTGCTGCCACAGTGAGCTATTGTTCGTCCATAGGCCAGTTGCGGAAGAACCCAGCCCGTACTTGACGCCCTTGGCGTGCGTGCCCAGGTCCACGATCATCCTTGGCTTGTATGTGTGTTGGGCATAGAGCATCGGATCGGCCAGCATCACGCTGCCGGCACCGGATATATTCTTAATGCACAGAGTCTTTCCGCTGATCAGGGTAACAACATCGCCGGGCTTCACTGCCATACCCGAGGGCATGTTCTCGCAGAGCGGCAGCATGGCGGTCACGTTGATGGGCAGGGACAGAGCTGCGGCAGCCCGAATCGTAGCCACCACGGCCGCTGCACCACTGACGTCGCCTCGGAATACATCTTGCCCCTTCTTGGGCTTTAGACAGAGACCGCCGCTGTTGAACGTCAGCCCCTTGCCCATCAAGAGCAGGGGCTTGTCTTCGGGCGCAGTGCCACAGTAGTTGATCTCTAGCACAAGGGGCGGCTCACATGACCCTTTGGCTACCATCAGAAATGAGTTGAGACCCTGCTCTTCGATCCAGTCCATGGACCGCACATCGACAGAAACGCCACAGGGGCACAGCGCATCTATGGTGGCCTGAGCGAAAATTGAGGGCGTCATTTGGTTGGCCGGCGTTTCGGCGAGCCGCCTGGCCAGATTCTGGGACTCCGCCTTGAAGAGACCGCGCGTCCACGAATCAACATCTCCAGCGCCGAACAGTTCCACTTTGGGCACTTCGACGCGATTGATCTTGCGCTTGTTAACGTTGTAGCGCCACACAGCCATGGCGGCACCCTCGGCCGCTTGCTCCGGATATTCCATGCCATCGACGTACACAGTGCTGGCGCCCTGATACTGCAGATATCGACTGCCAACAGCGGCAGCAATGCGTGTGTTTTCCATGCCCATATCGAGCCCCTCCTCGTCATCGTAGCCGATGCCTTCCTTGCCCAGGCCGATGACAGCTATCGTCGAGTACTCTTTGTCCACATTATTAAACAGCTTGCCCTTGCCAACCGCGCCATCCATGTTCGTCTCCTTGACCAGCTCGCTGATCTTGCCGCCAACGCGATCGTCGAACTTTTCGCCATTGGCCGTCATCTGAAGCGGCTTTTCGCCTTCCTTGAGATAAACTCCAATGACAACGCCCTTCTGTTCGCATTTGGTGCGAACCTGCATATAAGCCGCTCTCGGCACAAACGCGACAATGCGCTGGAAACGAAGCAGTCCAAAAATTGATCTACCATAGCATAGAGCTAGCGTTCTGGCCATTTTTATGATGCGATTTAGAAGACACGAGAAAAAAAAAAGAGACTATACAAAAATACGAATCAACTACGAGTACTGCAATTTATAATTAATACGAAATATGACGAAAACTAACGAGTCTGTATAAAAAATATTCAGTGCTCTACGTTAAGCTTAAACCGATAAACTGATTTGTTTGGCTCCAACAAATTTTCCGTTTCGAACACACATTTTGAAGTTTGGATTTGGTGAACTTCGATTGAGTAGGTGCAAATAGACTGAGAAATTATATATATATGTAAAATACTTATGTAAGTGTGTAAATACCTGTCGACCATCTGCAAATGGTTGACAGACCGATTGACAGCTTGCGACAATTGCGACACATTTATGAATGTCCCTCCTTACCTGCTTCAAGTGACTTGAAATTTTATAGCAATGATTAAATTTGCAATTATATAAATCAGTGACGGCAACAACAACAACAACAACATAATGAGAAACTGCTGGCGCAAAAACAAAATGAAAATCAAAAAAAGAGAAAAAAACTGTGGAGAGTGCAAAAAAATGCAGCGAAGCCGCAGACGAAACACGTAAGAGCAATAAAGCAATAAATTGCCCAATTTGAAGGACTATTGTAGCCAATAATTTGCACAGCCACTTGGCTGGTTGGTCGCTTGGTTGCCAGAGTGGCCAACACGAACACGAACACACACATACATATATATAAATGTGTCTGTGTGTGTGTGTATGTGCCCATATAATTTCAACAAAAATATGCACATTTGTCAATGTCGCGTGATTGATGTGGTCGAACGCATTTCCGCCAAGCAGCCGCCGCGACGGTGAGGCCGCATGGTAAAAAAAAAAAACAACATGTAATACACACACACACTTACACACAGAGAGAGCAACAATTTTTTATACATATATATATATATATGTGTGTGTGTGTGAAAAAGGCGTGCATGCTGGCCCCAAAGGATGCTGGCGGCTGTGTTGGCGACATTACGCGATTTTACGCATGATTTAAAATTAATGACAGCGGCGGCGACGTTGCTGTTGGCACTGGCAAGAGAGTTGTAACACACACACACACACAGTACTTAATGTATGTGTGTGTGTGTGTGTGTGTATAAACAACACACCTTGGCCCCGCAGACTCGTCTCACATGCACTGGAGTCAGTCGCCATGCAGGATGTTTAATTTCCTAAATGCATAAATCTCACTAATACGCACAACAAAATCTAAGCGCGGCTTATGCGATTGCCGCTTTTTTGTGCCCAGCAGCAACAAAAACAACAACAACAATAAGACTAGCTATGGCCATGGCGACGAGCACAACATCCGAAAATCATAAACAAACTTCAAAGGACATTTACAGCGCGGACGACTGTCCGTCGGACAACTGGCCAGCAAAAAAGCTGCAAAAAAAAAAAAACGAGAATTTCAACCAATGTTGAGCTTATTACGCACAGATACGAGGCACGCACTCACCCACACACGGCACAAGCCACAACAATTCAGCTTCATTTGTGCTGCGGCTGCCGCACAATGTACACATCCACGTGCGTTACGTATACGCAACGTTGTTGCTACCTGTGCGCCGATAACGGCCTACTTGCCCCACCACGCCCTCCACGCCACGCCACGCTTTCATTTCTATTTCCGTTTTCACTGAACGCCGCCGCACAATGCCCACTTTAAACTTACGACTGTTTTGGGTGGTTGGGTGGTTGGGTGGTTGGATCAGCCTCACCTTTTTGTTGTGCTGCGAAGCCGTGCTGCTTGTTCGTTCTATCGTTTGTTTGTTTGTTTGTTTGTTAGTCAGTTTGTTTGCCGGTTTATGCTTTAACCTACGGAAAATTGCCAATTGTTGTTGGCATGCAAATTTATGGCTTATTTGTTTTGCCTTTTGTACTACACACATGTGTCTGTGTGTGTGCGTGTGTGTGTGTGCGTCTGGAGTGTGTGCGTGCGTAGAAGCCGCTTACTACACGTCAACCCTTTTCAGCAGACTAATTCGCTTAAACAGGAGCGTTTCAGCCAGCTGCCCATAACTATAAGCCTTAGAAAATCATTTGGGCCCAAATTTCTGCAAATTCTAAGAAATCAATTGAAATTTAAGGATATTAATATCAGTTTTACTGACAAATATGTGTTTATCATGATGTTGCAAAGTAACAGCTAGTTTATCGTGTATGTCAAGCAATTTGTACTTAATTTGAATTTATTATAAATATTTCATTTGAAGTGAGTCTCTTGTCTATATTCATCTCTAGCAAGGCTATTAACTTTATTTGAATCGAGCTAGCTTGACTATATTTATTTGTATTTTTATTAAAACCAAACCTTAGCTCAAGTCAGTTTTCTAAATAAACTTTCGAACTGTGTCTTACTTTCACTTAGAAAAGATTTGCTTTCATAAATAAAATATATTTTTTCATGACAATCTTTACATATATAAGTTGAGCTCCCGAGCGAAGACTTTCAAGATAAAATATTTTATATTCATCTCTTGCTCACAGTCCATTTCATAGTTCAACTCATAACTAACTCTCTCTATCATAATCCGGCCTCGTTACATTCGCCCCGCTCAGCCGCTCCTGTTAATTTTTGTATCAAGTTCTCTCTCATTGTTTAGCCGCTTTTTGACCCAAATGCCGGAAGTCGAGCGCTGGAAGCAAAACGCTTTGACCTATCAGTAGATTTCATTAACAGAAATTTAGATAAGCATTAGTGTTGATGCCGACCCAAGGCGCAGACATGGCCCTGGGCATGGAATATAGTTGTGAATGTTGTGGTTTTTGCGTCTTTGCAACAGTTTTTCCTGTTTCGTGTTTGGCGACTTTAATGTGAGTTGTGGCAAATTACAAAAGTAAATGCCATTGCTATTGTTGTTGTTGTTGTCTGGACGAAGAGTGCATTTATCTGGGCAATGGAAAATCCTCCTGCGAGTCGTAAATTTGCTAGTTGCATAAATCACGCAATTGAATTCTAATTTTTGGCTCACATCGCACACACACACACACACACACACATTGTTGATGGCCAGATAGAGTGGAGCTTATTGTGCGTCTGCCTGAGCTGAAATCAATCATGATTTTTAATGCACAAATGGGAGCAATTACAGTCAGTCGGGCAGACAAAAGAATTTACACTTGATTTATTGTTGTTTAGCCTGCAAGCTGATTGTTTATGTTTATTCTCCATGTGTGTGTGAGTGTGCATTAGTCTGAGCTGAGCCAGCCAAGTGTGCTCTAAATGCAGTTAAAGTCTTTTGTTATATTTTACAATTGCAAGTTCAATAAGCCAGCCAACAAGTCGTCTAGAATTCGATACTCTCTTGCAAAAGTGGTATCTTTGCTTTTGTTACTGACTGTGACAGCTTAATCGGATATACTATAATTACTACAAAGCAAATATAGAAATTTTGTGTGTAGGCAGTATGAAATAGTTGGCCACAAAGTGGACGAAATTAAGGTCAAGATTGGCATGAAAAGCATTTTACTAGCTGTTATAGTTATGAGTGTGGTTAAGGCAGCTGCTGAACTTGAAGATGAAATATAAAAATCTCGATTTAAATAAACAAACTCATTTAGTGTATTTATCATTCGTCTTTTCTCAAACTGAACTATTCTTGGCGCTGAGTAAACAATGCGACGACAAGTGAAAGTAAAAGCAGCAGCTAATTGACTATTTACAGTTCAATAAATCGCTTAAGCAGGCACACATCTCTCTCAGCAATCAATTAGCACCTTCGGACACTTTTTGACAAAGCCAAATATTGTCTCAAAGTGCGCGTTGGGCCAATATATAAATGGCTTGGCTAAATGCGACTTGGACAGACGTTGTCCAATTGTCGTCATGGCTAAGCGTTTGCTACTCTTCGGGCTGGTGCTCAGTGCTTTGGGCTGCTTGGCATTAGCTGATCTACGCGCAGATCTGCGCGATTTTATGGCACTGGTGCCGCGACGCCGCATTAGCCATATAGCGGCGCGTTACTATATCTTCGATCCGAAGTTTCGTCAGGCTGTGGAGTTTGTGCGCAGCGAGGAGTTCGGCAAGACGTGGCGGCAAATGCGCATGGCGCCGGACTTTGCCGATCTGATTGATTATGTGAAGGAATACGGCTCGGGATACGATGTGACCAGCGTGGTGGACAAGCTGCCCAATAGGTTGCGCGGCTTTCAGCTGTCGCGAGTTGTGCCCGTGGAGATGATGTTGCGTCGTGATCTGAGCACCTTTCTGCGTGAGGCAGTGCAGAGTCTGCCGCGCTCTCAGTTCAACAGCTTGATGACGCGCAAGGTGCGCGAGGGCGGCGACTTTGCCAAGCTGTATAGGGCGCTGCGCGACAAGGAGTTCCGGGAGCTGGTGAGCACGGCTCGGGTGAGTGCAGTTAAAGCTGCGTCTGAGCATTAAAATTTCATACCAAACAACGTATTGCAGCACTCAAAAGACCTGCAGGCGCCGCTGAGCAAGCTGAGCAAAAAGAACATCAATGTGGATGAAATCATACAAATCGTGTACGAGCTGATAAGTTGGGGTCCCTCGGTTGCTCCGGGCAGCAAGTTATAATTAAGTATTTATGAATTACCTTCAAGCACATGACTCATTAAATAACCGAGAGCACAACACACACACACAAATAGGGGAAGCTCGAAGTTAAGACGCTTACCCAAAAGAAAAAAAAACAACATGCAAAATACAGCTTAAGTGCTTTTCAAACCCAAAATGCGACCGTGTCGGGGTCAGTTCCGCTACAACAATTCAAAAACCAAAACAAAAAAAAAAGGGTTCACAAACTGGGCTGGGCCAGCCCAACCCAGCCCACTCTCTGTGCCTGGCTTTAATGTGGGTGTGCGACGTGCCAGAAATGACAAGAGCTTTGAACTTTTGCGAGTTGTTGCATCGATTTCTCACTAATTTTTCGGCTGAGGGGCGCAAAGTGGCCCAGAAGACTGCGAGAACAAAGCCTCATTTGCACATACAGAGGCTGGCAATGCACAATATGCACTCATTAGAGCGCTTTATGCGTCAAGGGAGCAGACAAAGCTGCATGCCAGGTGACGCCCTTAGTGGTGCCATCTACATATGTTATCTATGAGCAAATGAGCAAATGGCAAATGGCAAATGGCATACGCATGCCCCCCCTGTTCCTATTCCCCTTAGGAAGGCACACACTTTGACCTATGGCATGTCAATTAAGTTGCGTGGCGCCGCCGTGTTGCATGTCGGCGACATTTTTATGCTGTGCCACGCACAATTTGCCAGCATCGACACAGTTTTTATGGTTTGCCAGTTGCAAGCTGACTTGCCACAAAATGCGATCATATTAGCGCCTCAAAGCCAGCCGTTGCCAAGTTTTATTTTCAAGAAGTGAATTGCTGTTGCTGCTATTGCTACTGCTGCTGTTGCTGCTGAATATGCAACAAAAGTTGCGAGTTGCAACAAACGCCCACAACAAGCCAGCGACGACCCACATCATTTTGGCGCAGTTTTTGGCTGACGCCGTTGCAGAGGCGTCCAACATAGTTAGAGCATAAAATCGAGACGAAGCTGGAGTTGGAGTTGGAGTTGGAGTTGGTTCTGGTGCTGCCTCTAGAGCTGCAGCGGCAGCTGCTGCTGCTGCTGGCGACTGCCTGCTGCTGGCACTACTGCTGTTTCTCCATTTTGCTTGACATTAATTTTATGCTATGCAGTATGTGTGTGTGTGTGCTGTTGTGCTCTAGTTCTACACTATTCCGAATAACAAATGGGGTATATCTGAGGACAAGTGCTCTGCTCTTTAATTTTCATATTGTCCAGTGGACAATGCTCTGTTTGCTCTCCACAATCACAAAGATCATATCGACCGAAGAGAAGTCATGCATAGTTCTGCTCAGCTTAGAGTTTCATCTAATGAGTTTACTCATAGAGTATTATGCAGCTAAGCGACTAACTAGCTTGTTTGCTCTCAGTGCTGTTGTTGTGGTTGCATCACTAACAATTTGCGCGAGTTTGTTGCTGCGTGCCAGGGAGCCAGAGCCGAAGTCGAAGCCAGCGACAAAGCTAGAGCCGGAGCCGGAGCCGGAGGCTGCGCCAACGGGGCAAAACGCGCTTAAATTGTCGCATTTGTCTTGTCGTTTTAAGTTGCCGCCACGCTCGGTGACTGCTGCATTGCATAAACTTTGTGTAATCCTTTCAATTTGTTGCATACTTTTAGGCGGAAATTAAAATAACAAGCGCTGCGCCGCGGGCAAGCTGGCAAGCAGGCAGTCAGGCAGTCGTCTAGTTTATGCCTAGGGTTAGGGCTAGGTATTCGATTTGTTAGAAACTTGCTCTACACGTGTTCTAAAAAGCACAAACACACACACACTCACACACACACACACACTTGCACAATTAGTGTGTGCCACACAATGTTGCCTATGACCGTAGCCTTGAGTTGTTGCTGCTGCAACTTCTTTGAGTGAATTTCGGCAGTGCGTGCAGCCTGACTCCTGCCGCAGCGCCCTGCTGTGCCTTTAATTAAGCCAAAGTGCACCTCCATTTGCTAATGCTCTCTCAAGTTTTTA
The DNA here is from genome assembly GCA_037075265.1 of Drosophila nigricruria. Taxonomy (NCBI): domain Eukaryota; kingdom Metazoa; phylum Arthropoda; class Insecta; order Diptera; family Drosophilidae; genus Drosophila; species Drosophila nigricruria. Next base: position 3,998,056 of record JBAMCI010000131.1, on the reverse strand, counting down.
ACTGGCCTTCCCCAAATAATCAAATTGAATGAATTCCTGGTGCCACAAGCAGCGCCACAAGCCACCTATACGAATTGCTTTGCTTCCAGTTTGTTGGCTTAACTCATGCACCAGCTGCTGCTGCTGCTGCTGCTATTTTTTTGTTCCATTATGTTGCTATTGTTGTCATTTGGCATCAAGTAAATAATTGCTGCTTTAAATGCTTGTCAGGTATTGACCATACCTTTGAGTGCCCTATGTCAAAAGACAGGTTTAGATTTGTTAAGAATTTGGTAACTTTTATTGTTGATATTATTTTTATATTATTTAAATATTTGTTTATATGTTTAAATGTATACAGAATAAATAAACATTATTTACTACATTTTTAATGATTTTACAATATTATTTTAGTTCAATTGGTTTTGGCCACGTTTTTTGTAGGCTTTCAGCTATTGTCAAGTTGGCGTGCTCGAGGCTATAATTTGTTTGCTTATAAATAATAAAGAATTATAAATATTTATATATTTTAATTTTTATATATTTTTGTTATATTATTTAAAAATATATTATTAAGATAAATAAATAATATAAATATTTTATATAGATAATTTTTTAAATATATTTTTAAAACAATTTCTTCTATACAATTTAATAGTTTATAAAATATTAAAGACTATTAATTCCCATATAACTTCTAATCAATTCTCATATCGACATCCTCTGATAGGGTATACACACCTTCGTTGTGCTGTGCATTTTGACTATATTTGAACTCATGCTTGAACGCAACCAGCACTGCTCTACGTATTTGGCTTTGGCCAAATTCAATTCAGCTGCTGGGGCAGCCCTTTTTGGCTTTTGTTGTAAACATTTTTGAGTGGCCGCGCATGATGCGTCGTTTTTCTGGGTGGTGCTGACTTGTTACCGCCTTAACTGTAATATCAGTTACAGAGCCAGCGGTGCTGGGCATCCACTTCGTATTCTATTTGGAGCGCTCACTCTTTCTCTCTCTCTGATTTCAATGGCTGAGCGTTGAGTGGGTTTTTGCTGTTGCTCCTGCTGCTGCTGCTGCTGCTGCTGCTGCTGCTGCTGATACTGCTACTGGCCTTTGGCATGTTTGCTCCCGCTCAAAAGTTCTTATGCCTGTTGGTTATATTTTACTTATTTTACTTATTTTAGCCAGATTGTCTGTATTTGCGGTGGTGCGTTTGTTGTTGATGCGTACGTGATCTGGGTTCAACACTGACTCGCATGCCCTTTGCTTAGCAATTAGTTTTAAAATGGCTGCCTTGTTGGCTGTCCATGTTGATGTGCATGTTCTCCGCCTCCACAACTCTCTCTCTCTCTGTTTACTTGTGCTTCATCTCCATCTCGAGCGTCTCGTTTTGAGCTGTACGCTCATTAGAGCTGACCTCGGAGCATTGTAAAAACAGAAATGGATTTTTATACTCTGTCGTCGTCGTCGTCGTCGTCGCCGCCATAAAAGACTAGCCGGCTGCTGGCAGTGTAATCCAGCCACACACAATGCCACGACCCCTGGAGCTGGGGGCGAGCGCAAACAAAAAATCAACAACAACAATCAATGTTGGCCGTAATCAATTAACGATTTAACGTTCGCAGCGGATTCTGGCTAACTGGTCGTCGCGACCCGTCAACATTTGGCGCCAACTCCGACCCCTAGCTCCAGTTTTTCAGCTTTAACTTATTCTGCCTGCCCTAGCCTCACCTTTTGGCACTGATGTGTGTGTGTGTGGGTGTGGGTCATGTGGCTGCAAAATTGAAACGCACCACATTGACAGCGGCTGCATGAACACGTCATTGACTCACAAGGGTTTGGGACTAGCTGCGAGTAGCAGTGGGAAATGCATGCCGGAACAGAGTTGTCGCTTGTGCTGCATCTGAATCAGATTGTTTTACAAACAGATGTGATAATAGACTATAGTTGTATATGAAAAAAATTAAGTATGAAATCTTAATTTAAGTATGAAATTTAATTTTTCATAGACATTCAGATTACTTTATATTTATTTATATATAGTCTGTAACATTGAAAGTCATTTATCCATTTGTTCAATAGTTGAAAGCATAATTCAAGTAATTAATTTAGTTTCAGTTAAAGTTTGCTCTGCTTAGACTATCTTGGCTCTGCCATTTATTGGCTGAATGTGAAAATAATTTTGATTGAATTTCAATTACTTATGTATTTGGAAAATGAAAAGTTCAAGTTAATTTGTAGGCTTAGGCTTTTATGGACTCAAATGAAGCTAAGGGCAAGTTTTTATTGAATTTCATTCAATTAAGGCCACTTGACAACCCTTAGATCAGAACATGCTACGCAAAAGTTTATGCGGGGCTAATGTGATTACTCCTGTCATTATTGCGTTGCCTTCGCTCTCTCTCTCTCTTTCTCTCTTTCTGCTCTGCTCTGTGTCCTTCTCGCTCAGTCGCCGTGCCATTAAATTGACCGCTGGTTGATGTTGTCCAAGTGTGTGTGCGTGTCTGTGTGCATTTAACTGCACGTTTGCAAACTTTGAACCGCGCTGCGTCTGGCCCTGGCTCTGGCTCTGGCTCTGGCTCTAACTCTCTGTTCGTCTCTATGTGTGTGTGTGTGTGTGCATTTGATTGGTTATTGACTTTTAACAGAAAAATTGATGTAATGCAATTAGTTTTGCAGCTAAACCGTTTGATGATTGCCCAACAACAACAACAACGGCTACGCTGACGACAAGAACGTTGCGATAAACGACTCGTTTAGCCCGAATCAGTCGTATCGTAATGGGGTTGGAAATCGCATCCTGCACCGAAGCCGAGCTGAGCTGAGCAATTCTTATCTGCTACATGTGGCAGGATTCGATGACGCAAGCATTCGTCAATTGTAAATTACTGAATGAACGGACAAACAGTCCATTTAAATTGATTTGCTTACTGGGCGTATGATTAATGAATGGCAACACATTACAGCAAATTATCGCTCATCTCTTGACTCTAGCAATTCCAATTGAAACGATTTTAATTAATCAATAAGAATGTTTAGTCGAAATGCTAATGCATTTTGCTATTGCTAGCAAAGATGTTTTTGATTTTTGGCGAAAACGAAATGGGTTTTGGAGCGAAGATATATTATGAAATGCGAGCAAATATATATGTTTATGTAATTTAGAATATTAGATAGGAATTTTATAGTTGACAGGAGATTGATGAAACTTTTCTGAAAGAGAAGAGCATAAAACTTAGATTAGAAATGATATAGAGAGTGTGAAGTTTCAAGCAATGAAATTTCTCATTTATGAACTCATCTGTACCACCACTCAGACAACCAATCAATCTAACAGAACTGAGAACTACTGCAATTGAATATTATATAAAAATATTATTCAAAACTCATTCATAAATATAAAAAGTTCTTTGTGTAAGGTGAAAATAAGAAGAAAATTGCTGATTTGATATTTTTGTTTTTCTATTTTCGTTTAACAATTGTGAAAAATGAAAAATTTATAGAATAAATTTCCAAAAACTGAATTTGATATATTTAAGTTAGTTTGCAGCGGGCAAGTTTTTAATTGGCGCACAATGGCTGCTTGTTAAATTTAATATTTTATTTTAAAAATAAATATTGCCCGACGGGCAATTAAGCGATGAAGGTGGATTGGTTGGTTTATGCTAGGGCTTGAAAATGTGCTGAAATTCGCGTTGCGAGGGCGTTGGGCGTGTGTTGAAACTACGAAATTATCAATTAAGCCATGGGTGGCTATCAATTACACGCATGCTCCAAAATTAAACCATAACGCGAAATATGCAATCACAATAACAAGAACAACAGAGTCGAGATGCTGTGTGTACGGTACGGCACGGTACAGCCAAATGAAGTGAAACATTGCGAGTTGTTGGTTCGGCCGGAGAGGGGAAAGCGGAGTGAGAAGTAGTTGAAATTTATTACAGTTGCACGAAACAAAGCGTAAAACTTTTGCTGCTTAATTGAAAAATATAAATTGTGGCAATGTGCGCGAGTATGTTCGAGTATATGAGTGTGGCTGAGTGCGTGTGTATATGTGTGTGTGTGTGTGGGTGTGTGTGTGTGGGAGTTTGCGACGGAAGTGAAGTCAAAAGCAGAACAACAACATTAATAACACTGGCAGCGGAAATAATAAAAACCATTTTAACGATGACGACCGAAACATATATATATATATACATATATATAGAATTGGCTCTGGATTATGGAATTGCCAAAATCATTGTCCCCGCGGCCATAATCCATATATAGAACTACAGCAGCTAAATGCTCCTAATATGCTGCCCGCCCCCACACATAGCCGCCTTTTGGGGCAATACAAAAAAAAAAAAACTTGGCAGCCAATTAGGTGTACACGAAAGTGAAAAGTTTGCGCATAAACCGGGAGCGTGAAACTAAAGACAGCAGGGCGCCCCCAACAATTTACAAGCGGAAAAACGACAATCAATGCGGGTCAATATTTGTCAGGGGCAAACAGCGAGCGGCATGCGGCAAGCGGCATGCGGCAAGCGGCATGCGGCAAGCAAGTAGCGCATAAAAAAAGGGCACAAAATCACACAGCTAAAAGGCCAAGAAAAACAAAAAGGCAACGTCAATGCCAACACAGGGAGAGAAAAAGGCGACATACAGGTGCAGACCGACAAAAAAATACCGAATGTAAAAATACACAAGAAAAAAAGAGAGTACAAGAGGGCAGGTACTCACACACACACACACACACACTCACACAGTTGTACACAATTATCACATCGCCAACTGTTGTAGCCTTTGATGATGAGCTTCCTGCACATCAAAAGCCAAAAATAGAGCATCCCGAAAAAGGCAAACCAGTCGCATTTGGCACATCACACCGACCAACAACAAAAAAAGAAGAAGAGGGAAAAAAAAGAGAAAGGATCGAAATGAGTAAAACGTAACGAACAAACAATCAACGTGCGCTGCTGTCAGTCACACACACACTCACACTCACACATATGTATATTTCGTATATGTCTCTCTCTCCCTCTCTCTCTCTGTTCTGTTCTGTTCTGTGTGCGTGTGTTTGATAAAATCTGTGGCCTCTGGTAGACAGCGGCAGCCGTTGAGCAGCCACAAAATCCACACAGTTACCCACACACACACACACACAGACACACTCACCCACACACATACATGCATAAGGGCCAAAGCAAACACACCTTGACTTCTGGTCAGATATTCTGATTTGTTTGAGTTTCTACTTTTGCAGCTTAACAAATTAAGCGCTCAATCGGCAGGTTACCAACACAAATCAACAACAACAACAACAACAACAAGAGAAGAAGAAAATGGCAAGAAATTCTGACCAAATGATTAGCAGGCTTATATATAGTACTTCAACGAGTCTATGTTCGTTTTGAAAATGCCAGCAAAAGAAACTCAATTTCTAACATTTCGTCTCAAAAGTAACATAAAACAGGAAGCAAGGGCATTGGTGAAGAGAGTGCTCGACTAGTGGATAAGCTGTACATGGTTGCAATTATGAGAATTTTAGGGATTAATGAGAGATGATTGATGAACAGAGATGCAGATGCATAGATTGACAAGTAAAATAATATAATATAAAGTCTATATTTGTCAGATATATCTGCAAAAATAGATTGGAAAATTTTGAATAAAGCCAGATTGTAATATTTCATATATAATATTTCAATTAGTTTTTATATAAATTTATTACCAAAATTCGTATGTTATTTCTTTATGTTAAGAATGACACTAAGAGTCCATAAAGCACTAAGCTTCTGCACATTCAACAGTATCAATTTTTAACATGTTTTACTAGGCATATAAATATTCATATATATTAATATATTTATTTTTTCTTACACAAGTATTTACATATAAATATTAAATATAAATTAATATATATATTAATTTTTTCTTAAATAAGTATTTATATATTTTTTTTAAATATATTTATTTATATTTTTTTCTATATTTATTTTTGTATACATTTTTCAATAAATAGAATTTTAATACAGATCTACTTTTTTCAATATTTTTCCAATTATTTACTTCACTATTTTAATAACTTTATTCAACTAATTTAGTAATTTACTCTATTCAGTTGCGAACACCCGGCGTATACTTGTTATAGCGTGCCAACAGCTTATTTGCCCACTTTCATATGTGCATGACCATTGAAAAGTCGTTGCATTGCGTACTTGTCATTAGTATTATTTGTTGTAGTTGTCGTCGTTGTTGTTGTTGTTGTTGTTGTTGTTGTTGCTGTACGCATTGCCTATGTCCTGTTTATAGTCCATGGCCAGCAGTGCTGTTCTAGCAACTCAAACTTCACCTGTGTCACCTGTGCGCGCTGACATTTTTGTTTGCTTTCTGCTGTACACGCAGTCAACATATATGTTGTTTGTTCTCTATGTGTATGTGTGTGTGTGTGTGTTAAAGGACTTTTGTGTAGCTGAAGCCGGCGTTGAGTCCCAGGGTCGACTCGTTAGTGCCAGCGTCTATATGAAAAGCAACTTTTGATGAATTTATTCGCTAAACATGTTTATTATTTGCTGGTAAATCACACAGCAATTTGCCAATTTTAAGAGTTTTATTGTGTGTGAATGTGTGTGTGTGTGTGTGTGTGTATATGTATTTAACGCCATTTGAGTGTGTGTCGTTTTGTGTGCTGTGTTGATTAATGGTCGCACACAAACTAACAAACAATTCATACAACAGTCTGTGAAAAGTTACTTTCGGTGGCTTAAATGGCTCCACCCTAACAACGGACATGCGAACAGCACCCATTGAGGTTTAGAATTGTGAGTTAAATGCGAACGAAACTTTCGCCTTTTTATTTATTTTTATTTTTTCAACTTTTGATCAACTTATATATGAATTTGTAATCGGATTGTTTTCAAATACTTTTGAAAAATAAAATATGAAAAAAGTAAGGCAGACGACGAGTTAAGTCTCAGATTAATATATGGATCGACTATTAACTTAACACTTCAGAGCTTAAAACTATCTCTGCTTTATAGATCAATCAGATTGCATACACTGTAACAAATTTGTATTGCTCGCTCTACTTTCACAGAAAACTTCAAATCAATTTATTATATTGAATCTTACACACCCTTTGCTGTTGCTTTAGTGGCATTTGGCTGGAAGCGTTGTTAATATTTTGAGCGCTGTAATTAATTTAAAGCCTTGTAATTAATAATCAACAACAGCGTGTTGTGGCTGGTTTACCAAAACAACAACAACAACAACAACAACAACAAAGTTCTTTGGCAACACCAGCGGCAACAGATAAGCGGCATAATTAACACTGCGGCCAGCTTGGCCATTTGAAGGGCTTTATGGGGGCTTTCGCTTGCGCCGGCTAACGGATTGAATACTAAATTGTTCGCTTTTAAGTAGATGCTGTTTATCACATTGTTTAATTATATGTATATATATAACTATATAAGTAGGATTTGTGTTTGAAGGCAGTTGAGTTTTGCTGATTGGATTTGGCTAAGGCTATCAAATTTAATGCAGATATCTGTGGAATCTTAATTGGAGGTTTTACTTGTATTCAAATTGTGTTGACAAAGGTAACTCAGCTAGCAAGCATATATCAGCTTCATTGTGTTTGGTCTGTAAGCTTCTGATATTAAATGAAGTCATTAACAGGTGTAAGCGGTGCCCTGGGTTAGGCATGAACTAGCTGCCTTGTCTGAGTCTTCAGTCTTGAGAGTTTTAAGTGGCTGTAACTCTTCAAGTTGATTCAAGTTTGATTCTGTGATGAGATCTAGGACTATGCTAAAACTAAGACACATAGTTATATAGCTATCGTGACTAAGCTAGGTACAAAGCTACTCACAAGGTTAATCAGCAATGCAGAAGCCTTCAGAGTACTTGTTATCGATTGTCTATTGCCATAGAGTATGCAGAGTCTGCATTAGAGAAGAATTTCATACCAAGTACCAAGATATTAAAGTAACTATTTCTGAATATATCAGAGGCTAATATCACAAGGGACAACAAAACTCTTGACTTAACATAACTTCAAGTTATCTTCAGCTTAGAATTGGTTAAATTAGTCGTTTATTGCTGGAACTGCATTGGAAGTTCATTGTGTCGCTGATACAGCAATTGCCACTTGTTTTGTTTGACGATTTCAATCAGACACATCATCAATCACAGTGCCGCACGCAGCCGAGGCAGCCGGGGCAGTGGGGGCAGTTGACTGTGCCCCTTGTTGTATCGGCCGTCGTGACATTGCAATTTGGTGCTTCATGTTCTGAGGCGTGGCATACAGCTCTAGCTGTATTATATATACATATTTATATATATGTGTGTGTGTGTATGTATGTCTCTCCATAATTGGCAATTCATGCAGGAAACAGGCCATTATGCCGCTGTTAACTTATTAGTTGGCATGAAAATCGTGCTGAACGCCTTGCATTTTGCTTAATTTCTGTATCGGCAATGATCATCAGTGCTGCGTCATCTTCGGCATTGGCTGTCGCCCTTTGAGTGACGGAAGTGTCCAATTTTATGCAATAATAAATTTAATTAGCTGCTACACAGTCCACGGCAAGCTCCAACTACAATAGGCTTTGTCTCACACCTCTCAGGCTCTCTCAGCTCAGCTGCCACTCCTTGTGCCTGCCGAAGGGGCTTAAATTATCCTCTGCCTGTTGAGCAGAAATACACAGACAGATGAGTGGCAAGGTGTTGGGTAGATGGTCACAATAAGCTGCCTAATTGCAAATGCAGCTGCCTCGGGCACTACACACACACACTCATACATACATATATAGATTATATAGAAGTGTGTTGTGTGCATTAGCATATGTCTCCATCTCCCTCTCTCTCTCTCTCTCTCTGTACGTCTGTATGTTACCGTTAATTACTCTTGATATCTACGACTAACATAGCTGCGGGGCGGCTACTAAAAATGCTTTCAGTGTAGCACGGCCAAAAATTTAATGCCCCATTCCGAATTTAATCCATTCAAGCATACATATTTATGATGCCATAAAAGGGCATTGCCACAGCAACAGCTACTTCATGTGGCACATGCAAATTTGCAACGTTTTTTGCCACATAAAATTACAAGAATTTTATGGTTAATAAAAGAGCTGGGCACACATACACATACATACATAAGAAATCGCAAGAAATTAACTTCGTAAGCAATGCGCTGGCATGTTCCAGATCGGCTAACTGCACTGAGAGAAATTATTTGAATTAATAATTGGAATTTGCTGGAATTTCATTATTTTTGTAATTTAATGTGCAAAATTATTAGAGTTTAATTATTCATTACTATTTTAAATAAAATTAAGTTTTTTTTATTATTAAAATTATGCTGAATTGTTTAATTAATTATATAAATTATTTCAGTTTTAAAATCTTTTTTTTTATTTAAAAAAAATATTTTGAAAATTTTCAAACTTAATTAAATTATTGCATTTTTATTGCTTGTTGAAATTCTTTTGAATTATTAACGAATTTCAATCATTTTTGCCTTTAGTTTCTCTCAGTGCATGGCATATTATTGGCTTTGGCACCTCGTGCTGTTCGCTGTTGCCAATTTTGTGCCGGCTGCAGTTCAAACACAATAAAAATTATGCGTGCCATAAATCCAGCTGATGAGATTCGCTTCACCCAAGCAAATGTCGTTATCGCGTCAAACTTGAGCAGCAGCAGCAGCAGCAGCAACAGCAGCGTAGGGACAGGGCAGGGCGTGTGGCGGGTATCTGGATAGCTGGTATGGCTGGCTGTAAAGTGCGGCTATGCGATAATAATTTTCGCCTAATTATGATGCGCGTTATGGCTTCACGCGTTTCGGTTGCCATAACTTTGCATGTCTTCTATGGGGCTGACAGTCGGCGGCAAGCCAAACAAATGACGCCATTCAGCACAGCAGGGAGCTGGCAAAAACTCAATCATAATCTGTTGCCCTGACAGGAATATACGCTGATATGGCCAGATATGTAGATTGAATCGGAGCTGGCTGGCTGGCTGGCTGGATGGCTTGTCGCTATGACAACTTTCTGGGTATTGCCATCCTCATTGCCATTGTCATTGTCATCGCTATTGCCAGCTCGTTGCAATAACTTCTCGTTTGGTCGCAAGGCGGGCGACGCCTTTGCTCTCATTGTGCAGTTGGTAATCAGTGGCATTGGCATCGTAAACAGCAGCCGGAAGAAGATAAGACACTTGCCGCACTGGCTTAACATGCCTCTTAATGTACTTTCTGCCCTCCCCCACTCACTCCCCCCCTTCCGCTCTCTCCCCCTGTGTAGATTAGGAGTCATGAGCATGAGAAAAATATAACCGTTTTTATATGCAATCATTTTGTATGGATGCTTTGTACAATGTTGCATTGTGTGAAGTGCTCGACTAAGCATGGCAAAATTAGGCACTCGATTGGGCTGGGGGTGGTGTGGGGAGCGCTTCGCAAATGGAGCTATGAATAATTTATGGCATCGGCTGTGTGACAGGTCCGGCAAACAAGTGGGCCAAAATGCACATGAACGGAAGCTCAAAACCTCTGCATAATTGCCTATAAATGTCTGGCAATTTCAAGAAGTTAAAATGTTCAAGTCTTTTGGCCGCAGCCGCACGGCACTTTGTGCATTTCCGGCAACTGCATCCACAGCATGTTGACAAGAAATTGCATAATTATGGCTTGCCGGACAAGCGGTCAGATCAACTCGACCGCAAGTGCTGTCTTTACACGACGCCAGCAGCAACGGGAGCAACAACAAAGTTGCAGCAGGATATGCTTTGGGTTTTGGTCAGTTGATGGCATGGAGACAGCAACTGGCCGCAAATGTGGAAGCAGGTTGCAACACAAAAAAAAAAAAAGAGAAGAAGATGGACTAAACCGCTCCCACTTCCTCTGCCCACTGACCACTGTCAGTCCCAATGCGAGCTTGTGCATATGCATGTGTGTGCGGCATCACGAGAGAGCTAAAGGAAGTTTAAGCAGCAGCCATAGCTGGCGGTTGGCAAAAGGCGAGGGGACAGAACAATTGAATTGCATAACATGAATAGAAATGAATTGGCAGGCCATGCTAGCTGGACAGAGCAGCTACAGCTGCAGCTGCAGCTCGAACATAGTGGCGATGGCAAACATATCCTGCGGCTTACCTAGCGCGCCAAGGGCCAAAGGGGGCCAAAAAAGTTAACTGCTTTTCTATTTGCATATACGTTTGAGCGTGTGTGCGTTGCAAGTTCATGTGGCCTGTCCTTCTAATGCGAGACATTCATGCTCTTTGTGGTTGTAAATATTTGCATATGGATTTCGCACAAGCTGCACCACACACCTGCCATTCGATTGCCTGTTAATAATAAAATAATAATATAATCATTTATGGGAGTGCATTTAATATTGATCAATTGATGGCGAGAGCCACAGCTTTAAGTGCATGTGTCGAGTCGGGTCTGGTCGGTGTTTCCAGGCGCAGCCAAGAGCATTTTTACACTCGATTAACTGTGTGTTTAGACGTGATTATGTGCACACACACACACACAGAGAGCGAGAGGTGTACACAGACACGTGTCTGCATATGAGTATTGTTTAGGTACTTGGATTATCGCTGCTGTTGCTGCTGCACGTGCCATAACAAACACTTTTCGAGTAAAACGCTCAAATAGCTGAGCAAATTACAATGAACGTTGGCTGGCTATTGGATTTTCATTAAATCGCTGCTGGCATATGTAAGTGTGTGCGTGTGTGTGTGTGTGTGTGTGTGTGTGTGTGGGGTATACAAAAAAGTATTGCCTACATTGTGGCGCCGGCGAAATGGAAAGTTAAGCACTTGAAACGACTTAAAGTGCAGGCAGTTGCTTCGCTACTCAGCTCAGGTCTCTTTGCCTTGACTGTGCTTGGCTTGGCTTACGATTTCCGTACGTTTTCCACCCCTTTACGCGCACGCACACTCCACTCCACTGCGGCCACGCCGACAATAAGACGCAATGCCTTTTGTTCTTTTTTTGCACAGTTGCACACAATAATGAAAATGTTGTTGTTTGTGAAATTCCAACAGCCGTTGCCAGCACACTTGAGCGCGCTCACACACACACATTCAGTTGAAACTTAGCTATCACACACATACACACATGCAAACACATACATGGCATTACTTCCGCCTCAGCGGTAATAATTTTAAAATCAATACAATTCAATAAAGTTTTATTACTGACGCTGCCTGGGGAACGCGCTAGCTGCGGCTGTGGCTTCATCTTGGCTTTGAGCAAATCGTTTTGGGAATCGCTAGCTGTCGCATCGCTTGACTTTAAGTCGCATTTTGTTTTAAGCGACGACAGATTGTCAGATTACCAGCTTACCTAATGCTCGTATTAGCCATAAACTTTGCTCTTTGTCGCGCACCACCTCAAATTGCTGGCAATTAGAATATGCACGTTTTAAAACGCAAATTGTGGCAGCGAAGCCAGCGAACTTATGGCAACGCCCATTTGTATGCAAATGCCAGCACGGACACAGAGACAGAGAGACAGAGAGACACGGCGGCTAGTGTCTGTTGCCATTTGCCTTGGCGTCGCCTGCTGCTACAGCTTCAGTTCCAGCTGCTGATGAATCAAAGTCATAACGTGGCCAGGGAACAGTCGCCATCGCCATCTCCATCGCGTTCGCATTCGCGTTACGCATCGTTATGCACAGCGGCAGATGACTGTTATTAAAATCAGTTGTTCGTCAGCAGCATCCCAGCCAGCCAGCTAGACAGTGTATGGGTCCCTTGCTCGGGCGCCAGCTGTGCGAGTCGGGCAGCGCCAGCTCAATTTGCCCGCGCTCATAGATGCCGCTGCGGCGGTGGTGCTGGGGTCGGCGCATTCATTTAATGTCTTAATTTTGCACTCATCCAAGTGAAAAATTAAAATGGTTTCTGTTGTTCGGGCTTTTGGGCAGCGTCGGTCGCTTATTAACTGCAGCAGGTGAAATGAAGTCGATGTTGGTATAATTCTAATGCCGCTGCCGCCGCCGCTGCCGCTGCCACTGCCGCCGCCTGTTTAAATATTAATAATAAAGTCAAGGGGGAGCCGGGCCCCAGCCACAAATTGTTAAATTGAAGCTAATAAAATTTGGTGTAACCTAACGTGCCGCCCACCCATTTTATGGCCCACAAATTTCATGGCGATTAAATTTGATGGCAGCGCATGCATCTCACGCCCATCTCAATCGCCAAGCCCCATGCCTGGCCACCGCTTGGCTCCATTGCGTAATTGTGGCCAAACACTTTGAGGCGCTGCTGCGGCTGAGAGCACAAACAATAGAGCGCCTTTTATGCTTGCCAAAATGTAATGCACACAGAGAAAGAACGAAAACAAAAAACGCTGCGAAAAAACAGCTAAAAACAAGCAGCAGCTCTAGGAGTCTACAGTGCTCGCCCAGCAAATACCCTCAAGGTGAATTTGTCAGAATTATGAACTGGATATGTGATATAAGCTTGTAAAGTTAGTTTTACTTTTCAATATCATTGTATGGTTATGGGCTATAACGTAACTATGATACAACTGATAATATACTGATATTTTCAGTGTAAACTCAGCTACTTTAGTTGCTCATCTTTTGTATAGAGTAGATTTGTATAGAGTATGAATTTGTTTGCTGTTTATACAGAAGGTAATAAAAGTAAGTAGAAATTTAATGAAAATAATAATATAATTAATAATTATGAAATTACCAAGGGAATATACATAAAATGAAGTAATAAAAATAAAAATAAAAATAAAAAAAATATATATTAATTAATTAATTTAATTTTATCAGTTAGAATTAAGTCTGCAAAAATAAAAGTTTTTAAATATTATTAAAATATATTATAATAATAATATTATAAATAAAAATAAAAGTCAAAATAATAATATTAAATAATAAATACATTAAATATTATATTCATAATAATATACCCTTCTCTTCTAGTGCTAATCTAACAACTTCAATCCATTTAAAGTAATTTGAGAGCAATGCATACAACTCTTGGCTCTCTTTTTTAATGCCACTAGGGTATAAACAGCTAAAAAATACAAAAAAAAAGAAGAACTGTGCAAACTCTGGCAAAATTAAAGCGCCAAAACGCGTAAAATGCAAATGTGCGCGTCTTGTTAAGGGTTGGGCTCTGCCTTTCGTAGGGGATGAGGCAAGTGCAGAGGGTTGCGCTTGGGTTTTGTGCAAATTATGGTTTAACACCTCATTGAACTCTATGGCAGAGTGGAGCAACGCCAAGTCGAAAGCTGCGAAAATTTGAATTTGAATATGAATTTTGAGAATTTCATATTCAAATGAGTTTTCAAAGACTTTGGCCGCCCGCTTGTGGGAATAGAGTTAATTATATATGTATATAGACAAATCTAAATTATGGCTTATTGTTCCCTTTTTATCTTGGCAAATTGGCCGCATAAAACGCCAATTAAATTGCACTTCAAAGGCGACTTTGATGCCTTGACATATTCAATTCGGCAAAATTTGCGCCGATCGCCTGCGAGCAAACAGTTTTGCATTTAATTGTTTATGCCAAAGCCGCTGCATAGTGCATATGTAAAACCTAATTACAACTAATTGCTATTTGTACAGCTGACAACCTTTGACCTAATGCAAACAAAAACATACATGAGTGTGTGTGTGTGTGTGTGTGCGTGTGTGTGCATTTGTTGTGCGGTCGGTGGTCAACAAGCCAATTCAAACCTTGAACGCTGCCCAGCAGCAACATCAGCAGCAGCAGCAGCAGGAGCCAGGCAAATAAACAAAAAGCTTTGATTAGAAAATTTCATTACACGAAATCGAACGCTTGCCAATTGTACACACACACACCCACACAGAGAGAGAGAGAGAGAGAGAGAGACACACGCATGCACACAAATGCAAATACAATCAGTGCCAATGCAAACAAATAAATGCACAAAGGGCAGTCCCATTGCCTGCCCAATGCGTCAGTTCATTAAAATGGCTCTGCTTTAGGACCTGCGCCACTGCCACTGCATCTGCACGTGCCTCTGCTGCAGCTATAGCTCCTCAATCTGTGCCTAAAAACGCAATTTAATAACGGCTGCAAATGAGCATATGCAACATGCTGCCTGTTTGTGTGTGTGTGTGTGTGTGTGTGCGTGTGTGCCTCGTGTTTGTGTCAAATTTTATGGCCCAAAGGCGCATTTGAAATGAAATCGACAGGCTCAGTGTGAGGCCGCCGCTAAAGCTCTGCCCCTTTGCTCAGCTCTTCCCTTCCCTATTGCTGCTGCACAATTTGAAATGGCTCTAATGCTGCATGTTGCACTATTTGCCCATAGACGGCCAACTCAATTTATTAACGCACACACTACCACACACACACACACACTCACACACATAGACATAGATGCAAACACAGTCACATAGGCATGCCCATGGGGAAACATGCACTGGCTGAGGCAGATGCAGACATTGTTGGGGCATACAGCTTGCTGCAAATGCTTGCCAGCTAAATTATTACAAATGCATTTGTGCAACAACTTTGGCAGTTGGCAAAAACCGTTGCATGGGTCAGTTGCAACTCACACGCGCACACACACACACACACTCTGATCGTTGCGCATTTGTGTTTAAGTGGCGTCTCTCTATCCCCCTGCCCCACTCACAGTGTGGGTCGAATGGGGCACAAAGTGATGGAATGCAATCGCATCCATCTGTCGAAAAAGCCAGCTGCAGATCTAGTTTATCATGCAACTGGGATGCGTTGCATGCAACAAACTCATGTCAATAACGAGCTGCCACATAAAGCATGATTCATAAGTCTCGGGCAACTGCCCAAGTTTATTAAATATTTATTAGAGTCTATCAAAGGAATAATATTGATTATTGTTTTTAACTTAGTTAACAGAGTTCTTTGAGAGATAAACTTGAATGATTATTCTTGAATGTTTCGGTATATATATGTGATATAATTTGTGTATATTTTATGAACTAAAGACTGAGCTGTAGATTTCAACTGGAAATGTAATTTTTTCTACTTAAAAACTAAATATTTTCAATTTTTAAAAATAATACTAAATAGTTTAAGATTAATAATAAAATTTAAATTAAAAATTAAAAATATATATTTTTTATAAATTTATAAAAATAAAATTTAATAAATATTGAAATTAATTTTATTATATAAAAATTTATTTCTTTTTGGTAGTGCTATGTCTTCTATAACAATACTCCCATTCAAGCCGTGTCCAACTCTCAGCTCCCATCAATTACAATTAATAATTTGTCATTATGCACTTGGGCAATGTATTTTGTAGTCAATGCATTCGTCAATATTTAACACATTTAATTTGCAATTCTCATTAGCCTTTCTTAATGAAATTACTGAAAAATAAATCAACAGAACTTGGATGTGTGCGTTTAAAAAGCGCAACCGTTCGACCAATTTCAGCGTTTAAAAATGCGGTATATCAATATCATCGACTATGTAATTTACGCTTAATTTGTAGCCATTACCACAAAAATGCATTAAGTGTGTGTGTGTGTGTGCGGGTGTATATATGTGTGTGTGTGTGTGTTTGCCTTTAAATGTGCTGCAATTATTTGCAATGCAATTTTAATTGAGTGCTGAAATATTTGCGGACAATTCGCGTTGCAATCAAATATATAACGAGCATCAATTATATATTTATTGAAAGTCTACGCAAGGCTCATCAAAACATTTACAACTAATAACTATAACTGTATATGGATATGTATATTTATATTTATGATTCATAATACTCATTGCATTGCAAATTGTTAATAAATTATATGTTTGTTCGCTTTGATTATGATTTTATAATTTTCGATTGAAGTTTTAAGTTGCCTAAATCTATTTTTTAATTGTTTAAAATTGACTGAAAAATTATTCAAAAATTAATTTAGTTAGTTTTAGTTGTCTATAAATATTGTAAAATATTATCAACAGTTTTTCATAGTTTTCAAAGTAGTTTCTCAACTTTGCTCGGCTCTTAAAGATTTTCAGCTCTTTTTTTGTTGAGTTGAACTCTAATGAGCTGGTCTCCATGTTGATCTTGAGTGTATTGTGTGCTTGCTTGTTAGCCGTTTTTGTTTTGGCCTTAACAACTGGCCACATGTCGACATGGCCAGAAGAAGCTTTTGCTGTTGCTGAACTACTATTTTGCATTCGAGGCACTCGCCACAGCAGCAGCAGCAGCAGCAGAGGCAGCGGCAGAGGCGGCAGCAGCAGCAGCAGATAACACCCCCATTTCAGCACTTTGAAAAAGTTTAAATATAAATTAAAAACTTTTCTCATTTTTTTTTTGTTGTTTTTTATTTGGTATGTATTTTATGTGAATGCAAAGTAAAAAGTTTGCGGCACGACATTGAGCAACAGCCAGATGTAGTGGTTGTTGTTGTTGTAGAGTGTTGGCTATCAGCATTAGCACATTTTAATCTTTGGCCGTAATCCTTTACCAATTTCCGTTTCAGTTACTTTAGCGAGTAGCGCGGCCTAGCAACGACAACTAAAATTTATGCAATGGCCGAAATCTGCAATACATTATTGCCGCTGTCAGATGAAGTTGTCCCTTTTACAAAATTAATTGCATCCTTTTTGGCCCCCAAAATTACTGGCCGAAAACCGAAAACCGAGCGCTAGAACTTGTGGTTCTGCCAACTGGCAGAAGGCGGCGAGCCGACGACAACATTGTTGTAATATTTTTGTTAGTAAAATGTGGTCAAACTTTGGCTGCCATAAAGGCGCAAACAACAAGGTTCCTTTGAGAGAGAGTGTGTATGTGCGAGTGTGTGTGTGTGTTTGTGTGTGTGAGTGTGTTTGTGTGTGGCAGGCAAGCCGCAAACATTTGACCGTAATGCAAACGCATTTGCTGCATAGAGAGCTCTTTGGGTCTTGTGAACACATTGCGGCCCACTCGGAGCACTTGGGCAGCTCGGAGTAACCGAAAAATGCAGTTACTGATCATTTGCTTGCTTTGCATTAAGACAAACTTGAGCAGGAGAAGGAGGACGAGGAGCAGGGGGCACATTAGTACAACATGAAAGGCATTGCATTTTGCTTGCGGCTAGCCTGAGGCAACTGGCAGTCAACCTAGTAGCAGTCCAGGCAAAAATCACTAGAATATCTTTTCACTTTGAGCCAGCTACGTGTGTGTGTGGGTGAGGTGTATCTGTGTGTGTAATGTAATCTTTGACTGTGGCCATATATCTCTTTGCAGCGGCTTAGCTGCCCAGGCACAAAAATGTGGTTTACAAAAAGGAAATTAAGTTCAATAAAAGAGTATTTGAAATTTATTGGGGTTAGGCAGCCAAATGGCATCCCTTTAAGCTTTAAGCTCGTTGAGTAGTTAGAAAAGTTTCTATTTAGACTGTGAAAAGGCATAATTTTGACAAGTTCTCAATATGCAATTGCTCGCCCCAGTTTTTTGGGGGGGCCACTTGAACAGCTGCAAGGCGCAAGGCTACATTTCGTGCCCACTTTGCTGGCTCTAGCCTCTGTGCAACCGGAGCATAATTGCATTTCGTGGACAATTAATTTCTTTTCTATTGCCCATTTCGTCGTAATTTAATTGCAAATTACTTCCTTTTGTGTTTGTGTCCGTTTGCTGTGCTGCTCGCTGGTCGCTGCTCGTTCGCAATTGTAGCTTCATTTGCCTTTCGCTCATGCCCCAACGATTCCGTGGCCCAGTTCGTGCCTAGGCCGAGCCAACCAGCACGCAGCTCGTTTTTCTCTCTTTTTCTTTTTTGTGCATTTAAAATTAGCAAAAATGTAAAACCAAATTGCAAAAGTTCTGCTCAACAGCATCCAAAGCAACAACAACATCAATTGGACTTGCCATAAATTTAGTTAAATATGAAAGCGCACAGTTGGTCATATTTTTGTTGCAGTGTAGATGAGGATGCGCTGTGAGTAAAGCAAATCTCAAATATCTGAGAACTAATGAGAGCTCATGATATTTATATGGGAATATTGGCTAGATTTGAGATTAAATTGAGGCATAGATTGAAGTAAATGTATATAAGACCTAAGTTCATATAGGCAGCTCTAATCTAATGCACTAAGAACTAATCCCTTTATCTAACATCTTTTTTATATATAATTAATATCCCAAATGTTATATCTCTGACAATATGTTAAGTGGATCAACTAATGCGCAATTGTCATATAAAATTACTCTGCTCAAGCAACATTTTGTTGCATTTTAAACCGTGTCTGTCTGTAGTCCGCATCGACTTCTACCCAGTTTTGGTGTCTGCAATTTCTATAAGACTGTCATTTGTTTAACTGGCGTATCAAATATTTAAATGGGTTGTTCCACGTTTTAAAATGCGCTCAGTATTTAGTTATTGTTCTTTCGTTGAAGCTTGCATTTTGCATTTGGCTGTAGGAAGGGGGGGAGGGGCGCGGGTGGACTGCTGAGCGAAGTGAAAACAATCTCCAGCCACTTGAGCTGCACATAAAATTTCATTTGACATTTTTGCATAATTGAAGCAAAGTGCAGACTGCAAGTATCTGAAAGAAAGTTGCGCAGAGCTCCGTTTGCGTTGCCTGGTCAGCAGCGCAGGCGACACGAATCCAACAAAGGCGACAAGTTTGCACTGAGCAAATGAAAGCACGACCCGCTGCTAGCTTGGGTGGGTCGATTGGGTGGCCTGGGTGGTTGGGTGGTTGAGTGGAGTCAGTTGCTTGCTTTGCCAACAAAGTAGAAAATCCGAAAGAAAAACACAAAATTTTGCGCTTACGCTTTCAAGTCGATCGCAGGGCAGACTCTAGAGTCTCTCTCTCTCTACTCGGTCTACGGTCATATTGGTAGCATTTTGCTTTGATTGGGCTGCTTGCTGGGCAGCCTGAGCAGCAGCTGGACAGCCTGGACAGCAGCAGGACAACCTGTGTGCATGGCAGGGGGCAGAAATCAGCAGTGGCAATTGTTTGGCTGCGCTTTTGGCATTGCAATTCATTTGAAATTTATGCAAAGCAGGTTGTGAAATGGCATAAAAACACTGGCACACATAATCCATGCTGAAAATTTGGGATTTGGATTTACATTTTCTGTTTTTGCTAGATAATTATCTTAATTGCAATTTCGTGCAGCAGCAAAGGTAATTTGCAATTAGATGCCAAGCTGCCAGCCAGCTGGACCAATTAATTCATTTCACAAGTATTTAGCTGCATAATTTGCGTTGGCTCAGTGTACAGCTACAGCTTGTATTTGGCCGCAATATAAATTAAATGGCAATTAATTAGCAAAAGTTGGTAGCATTAATAAATGCAGGCACATTCATTACACCTGCATTAATAGCCAAAACTTTTGGCTCAATATTATTCAAGGTATATATCTGAAGGAGAACCTAACCTACCTGGTGCTGTTGCTGTTGCTGCTGCTGGGGCTGCATCATTTCTCAAATGCAGGCAAATGAAAGCACTTAATCTTGTGCTTGAACTTTGCAACGGAAACACCAAAACCCAAACACTTTTGTAATTTTAATCAATTCATCTTAATTTCGTTTGAAGTGCACATTAACCTAATGGCCAGACCGAAGAGGTAGCTCGACCCTGTCTCTGTTTCCCTCACCCTCTCTCTCTCTCAGTCGTAGTCCAAGTCTCTGTCCAACTACAAACTCCAGTCCAGGCTAACAACTTGCGGCTGACTAACAAGTGCTTTTCCTACCATATTAAAATGTTATCTGCTGCTCTGCACTACAAATGAAAGAGAGAGAAAGAGAGAGGGAGAGAGAGAGGGAAAGGGCAGAGAGCGAAAGAGAGCTAGAGCTTAGCTCTGGGACAGCAGCAAGGGCAAGCGACGACGACGACGAAATATAAAAAATAGTCAAGTCCTGCCCTGCCCTGGCCCTGCCCTAGCCCTGCCCTAGCCCTGCCCAGCCCTGCTAACAGCCACAGTATGTGGCAACACTTCTGTCTGTTGGGTTTTGTGCGTGGGCGTCGTCTTCTCGGAGGCAAAGGTGATGTTTCATTTTCACATTTCTCATTTATCTTGTTTAGCCTGGGCAGGACGCCTGATGCCTTCGGCCGGCCTCAGCTTACTGCCAAGATGTGCGAATATATTTAACTAAATGTAAGTACCGGACGGGGTGTCGGTCTGTCTCTCAGTGTATTGGTGCTGTGCGGGCTTGTAAATTTATGGGCAATGCTTTCGTTTATTAATGAGAGCGCGTAAAATAAGCGCCAAAGTACTCTCAGAACTGAGCTGATGCTCAAATATAAATTTGCGGCTGTTTCTTGTTCAGCTGCTGTTGCTTCAGCAGATGCGGATGCGGATGCGGCTGCGGATGTGGATGTGGATGTGGATATGGACTTGGATGTCGATGTGGATGCTGATGCGGATGCATTTGCAAGAAATAACAAATCATCTTTTGATTAACTCATGCGTGTCAATTTGACGTAAACCAAATATTTGTTCAGCACACACAGTCACCCTCACACACACACACACACACACACACACACACACACATACAGAGAGAGAAGTAAGAAATCCCGATTGCAAGCCAAGGAAATTGCAGTCAACAACTAACAAGGCGAGCATTTGCTACGTATTTGCCATACGTCTGGCTGGAAACGAAGTACAAAGATACAAACATATATATCTATATATATATATATATGTATATATACGATATGTATGCAAATGCTGCATAAACTAAATTTTCTATACATTTATATAGACATGCACGTGTACATATCGTATGTCTATATATATTTCTGTTGTGCAGCAGGGAAAAAAATGCACGTATTTTAACGCTTCATTGCAATAGAAAATGGTAGAAAACTGACAGCTGATGGGTTGCCTAGCCATATACCCTATAATCAGATTATATGTGATTTATCATGATTACTTAATATTTATTATTGCCTTAAAATCTTCTTATTTATATATATTAATCAATGTAATCAATGTTTAGGCAAACTGATTGCTCAACTTATCCAAGTCTTCTGTACAATCCACCCCTTTTGCCCTGACTTAAGCAATGAAAGGGACCTAACTACGCTGCCGCCAGCAATGCAGAAAATGAAAATAAATATGTTTTATTCAACTGCCAAAAGGAAATTTTCTTCTGAGCTGCAGTTTAATGCTAAGAAGTAAATGTGAATTTTCAGCAAAATCTTAAACAAGTATGCAAAAATATTCTAAGAAATTGTTTATCAATTGTTTTTTATAGCAATATTAATGTTTATCAATATGAGAATCAATGCAATTAGTATTTGCTGCAAAAATAACTTTAAAAATTGTTAATTGGTAGAAAATTGATTTACTTTCTGAAGGTGTTTTCTCTTTATTCTTCATATGCGCGTTCGTTCATTCATGGTACATTTGGCTTGATCAAGGCCGGCGCTCGTAGTTCGAGCATATGGAGAAAGTAACTATCGTGCAGATGCTCGTGCCTTGACAGCTCTACAAAGTGTCTATATTACAATTACAATTAGCTTTCGTTTGAGTACTGCAACTGTACTTGCATCGACAGCTCTGAAAGGTTCTAAATTGACTGTATTACATGTAATTTGTAGTGGACAGTACGACAACCATAGCCTTGCTCTCGTTTAGAACAAATTGTGAAGTCTCTCGAATAAGAACAATTAAGTGAACATATAGTGAGTGAAATTTGTTCAAATTGGCTTAAAGCTACACGAAAACTCTCAGCAGTTGAACAAGACTTTATTCAATAATTTATATATTTATGTACAAACATAAAAATACATATATAAAAATCATAAATACATTACAGACTTCCTTAACTCCATGATATTAGCATAGCAGCAAAGCAGCTTAAATTGAAATCATAATAAATTAACAAAAAACTTTGGCAATCCTAAATTTAGTTTTGGCTTATTTATAAATATACTTCCGTTAAAGTTAAAGCCAAATTAAAATTTTAAAGTTAAATAAAAAATGATAAGCAGCACGAGATTCTCAATATGCGCGCAGATTGAAGGCAACGGAATTTTGAAAAGGTGTCAGGAAATTGGAATAAACTTGGCCAGCGAGTTGATTGGCAGCTGCGACTGTTGGGCGCTGCCCGAGGACAAGCAGAGCTCGAGCTGCGGGCAGCCAGCAGCTGAGGCTGGCAAATGTACAACAATTGTTTGTCACAGTGATGAAAATCAAATTAAATATGCACTGATTAGATTGTAAAGATAAGAAGCAGAAAGCATAAATGGCATAAGCCAAGGGAGCTGGCTGCCAGGAAGGCGAAAGGAAGAGGAAAAGAAAGCGGGCAAGCGCGAAGCAGACACGCGACGGAGCTAACGTCAAATCTAAATGAGGTTATAATTAAAAAAGTTTTCTTATTTGCTGCCGCTGAGCCAAAAGCAGCGGCAGCATCCAGCTGCAAATGAAGAAACAAGTAATTCGCCTAATAACGAGCTTATGTAATTAGCTCATAAACAACAACAACAACAACAAGTAAACAGCACGGCAATTGCAGCCAAATAACAACAACGGCAGCCAGAAAATTCTACAAGTCGAAATGTAATGAAAAAGTTACGGATACGAAAAAGTTCATAAAATTGAAGGTAAAAGCACCAAAGCTGACGCAGCTGTCAGCGCAAGCTGGCTGCTGACTGCTGCTGTTAGAACTTGTCCATAATACGAACAGGTACTATATAGATGCGTACATAAGATACCTATATGCATGGCTACATAGATAAGATACATATATGCATGGATACATAGACAAGATACATATATATTCATATGGATAGAGATACAATGACTAATAGATACATAGATACATTCATATAGATAGAGATACAATGACTCATAGATACATAGATATATAGATACATAGATACATAGATATATACACACATAGATACATAGATACATAGATACATAGATACATAGATACATAGATACATAGATACATAGATACATAGATACATAGATACATAGATACATAGATACATAGATACATAGATACATAGATACATAGATACATAGATACATAGATACATAGATACATAGATACATAGATACATAGATACATAGATACATAGATACATAGATACATAGATACATAGATACATAGATACATAGATACATAGATACATAGATACATAGATACATAGATACATAGATACATAGATACATAGATACATAGATACATAGATACATAGATACATAGATACATAGATACATAGATACATAGATACATAGATACATAGATACATAGATACATAGATACATAGATACATAGATACATAGATACATAGATACATAGATACATAGATACATAGATACATAGATACATAGATACATAGATACATAGATACATAGATACATAGATACATAGATACATAGATACATAGATACATAGATACATAGATACATAGATACATAGATACATAGATACATAGATACATAGATACATAGATACATAGATACATAGATACATAGATACATAGATACATAGATACATAGATACATAGATACATAGATACATAGATACATAGATACATAGATACATAGATACATAGATACATAGATACATAGATACATAGATACATAGATACATAGATACATAGATACATAGATACATAGATACATAGATACATAGATACATAGATACATAGATACATAGATACATAGATACATAGATACATAGATACATAGATACATAGATACATAGATACATAGATACATAGATACATAGATACATAGATA
This sequence comes from Drosophila nigricruria, assembly GCA_037075265.1. Taxonomy (NCBI): domain Eukaryota; kingdom Metazoa; phylum Arthropoda; class Insecta; order Diptera; family Drosophilidae; genus Drosophila; species Drosophila nigricruria. The sequence goes on along the minus strand of JBAMCI010000131.1, from coordinate 3,973,428 downwards.
CATAGATACATAGATACATAGATACATAGATACATAGATACATAGATACATAGATACATAGATACATAGATACATAGATACATAGATACATAGATACATAGATACATAGATACATAGATACATAGATACATAGATACATAGATACATAGATACATAGATACATAGATACATAGATACATAGATACATAGATACATAGATACATAGATACATAGATACATAGATACATAGATACATAGATACATAGATACATAGATACATAGATACATAGATACATAGATACATAGATACATAGATACATAGATACATAGATACATAGATACATAGATACATAGATACATAGATACATAGATATATAGATACATAGATACATAGATACAATGACTCTTAGATATAAAGATATATAGATACATAGATACATTGATACAGATACATGCCTGAATGTATATAGATACATAAATGCATGTATCTATCTATATACATACACATAAGGTACACACACATAAAGTACACACACACATTAGGTACACACACATTTATCTTTCTGATAGTTGGCCTCGCCTTAAAAATGCGAAATTAACCATAAAGATGCAATTGTTGTTAATTAGCCAGCAAGAAGATGGATACATATAGAGAGAGGGAGAGAGAGATAGAGAGAGGAAGGGAGAGAGAGGGGCGCGAGCAAGGTATTACATTTTTGCAGCACGTTCCTTTTAACGTTGCACGTTTGCAATTTTAATTACAAAATTGCGCAAATACTCGTAATTGACCGTTAGAGTTCACATTAGCAGCCACAAACATAGCTGGCAGCGATCGAGCGTATCAAATGGACACAAGTCCTTGGCAGGACCCAGAGTGACCGGCCATGACGGCCATGACGTGGCCGTGGTCGTCGTCGTGGTCGTGGTTTAGTGCGTCGCTACCATTCGTCGGCCGGAGACAGTGCACGGCCAGCAACACTTCCGGTGACATTTCAATTACCTCCACCACCTCAAAATAAAACAATGCCATTGCCATTGCCATGGCCATGGCCAATGGCCAATGGCCAGTGCCCAATGGCAGCTGTTGACTAACAAGTGCAGCACTCGGACTCGCCTCTCACACATGTGCCGAGCCGGCGACCAGAGCCACGGGTAGTAACAATTTTTTGATTAATGTGTCTGCTGCAAATTACAAAGAGCAGACAATAACCAAATGCACACGCACCAAGGGGAACAGGAGCTGGACCTGGTTATGGCTGTCTCAGTCCAGTTTTTAAAGGGCTGCCCGCTGTGCGCGTCCAAATGTAATAAACATGGCTACTAATGTAATGTAATCTATATATCCTCGACTCTTATTAACGGACTGCAGCTCGACTCACACCTACAGTTTATTTATTTATATATTGGCACTGAATTTGCAATTTACTTTATTAATTTCGGTGCCAGACCGCGAAAACTCTGGACTCTGAACGTGGCAGCTAAGTGCTGGCGGTTGGGTGGTGTTGGTTGCTGGGTTCTGAGTGGTGCATTGCAAGTGGCAAAGCCGCAGTCAAAATCATTTTCTAATTAAATTCAAGCTAAAGTTTTGGCAAGCGAATGAAAACAAAAATTTTCTTGGCTTGCCGAAACTTTAAAATTCAATTAAAAATTATGCAATGCCAGCGCGACAGCAGACAGACAGCTAGATAGACAGAGAGAGAGGGAGAATGAGAGGGAGAGAGAAAGGCAGATACATGCTCCATTCAGAGGGAAGCACATGAAAAGCCCATGAAAACGAAATACAAGCAGCGCAAAGTAGACACCAAGCTGATGATGACGAATAAAATGAAAATGAGGCTCTGTCGCAACTGCTGCTGCTGCTGCTGCTGCTGCTGCTGCTCCCGGTTCTTGCAGTAATTTTGTGCAAAATTTTAGTTAAAATTACTGCTAAAGAAAATTTGCACATAATTTGATTAAAAAGTTACACGCATTTGCAGCAGCAGCAACAGCAGCAGCAGCAGCAGCAACAGCAACTTTGTTGCAAAATAAAAATATGAAATGTTGCGTGCGGCGTGTGTTGCTCAAGCGGCACAAGTTGCCACACCCACAGCCCAGCCATGGCAAATCTCAGTTGACTGCAGTTTCCAGTAGTAGTTGTTGTTGTTGTTGTTGGGCTTTTTCTTCGACTTCAACTGCGGTTGGAAAACTTTCAAGCGGCCGCGACTTGCGCTTTGTGCGCTAGAGATTGTCTGGGTACGCCAAGGTGTCCCGAACTTTTAACAGATCACAAATTGTTTATATACTAGAGAGTGAGTGTAGCGAGCATAAAAACAATTATAATAATTCTGCAGTAGGTGGACGAAGGTGGGTAGGGCTGCTTTTATTTAGCCATGATGCTAAAATTATAAAGTTGCTAAAACTTTTTGCAGGCTAATCAAATATTTGCAGCAACGTGCCAGGATGATGGCGAAGGGGGGTGCGAGGAGGGCAGGCAGCCAGTCGTGCGGACTATACAGAAAGGACTTAAATCCTTTTAGACACGTGTGTGCAGAGTACCGTTAATATGACAGAAACACCAAGCTCAAGCGTGCGTGCATGTGTGTGTGTGTGTGAGTGACATGCAAATCTTATTTGTCAGTTGAAAAACACACACAAAAATACAGAGCAACAACAACAACAACAACAGCAGCAAGAATGTAAAATGTAAAATACTCGGATACTCTCTCTCTCTCTCTCTCTCTCGTAACGCTGCGAGGGTCTGAAGTGCGTTTTTTAATTGAAAATTATTATAAAAAGTTGTAAATCCCTCGCATTTGGGTACGAGTGTGTGTGTGTGTAGGTGCGGGGGCACACTTGACGTGGCTTGGCTTATTAAAGTAAGCTTTGGGGCCAAAAGGTGGCCACATACAACGGATTCATGTTGTTTAATTAAATTAAACCGCTGGCGCCGTGTCTGCCCTTTGTTGTGGAATAAAGGCGTTATTAATATTATTACCATTATCATCGTCATCGTCATCATCATTATTATTATTATTATCATCATCATGCGGGGTCTGCCGCCAAAAAGGGTCAAAAAGTTGCAGCATTTCAGGTGCTTTGCATAATGCGACATGTGAAGTTTTTTGCGAGTGTCAATGGGCGTCATTGCCATTGTCTTCATTACGCGCCGCCCCCCCCTACCCAAATGAGAGCCATAAAATGTGAAATGTGAAAAGTAAAATGTGAAATTTTAAATGGAAATACAGCTTAAAGTAAGTGTGGCAATGTTCATAAGGCGCTGCCAAGGGATGTGCGATGTGCACAACTGTCACTGTTCACAGGCGCACAGAGCAGCACCCTCTTCAGCCGCTCAGCCATGCTAGGCCATAGACAGTTCCTGTTCCTTGGAATGACCCTGAAAATACAAATATATATATATATATATGTATTTGAATACACAGATAGATATATGCGTGATTCAATTGGTTTCAGGGGTTAACCTAAAGGTTTCTACATTTGTTTGTTTGTTTGTTTGTGTGTGCTTTGATTTATTTCATTTGAAAATGATGCAGTTTGTTGCCATCAACCACTTGGGGCAACTTAACAGCATATAATGGGGCAAGAGCAATGCTCCAGACCCGCGCAGTTGGTGGTTGTGTCTGTCTGACTATGTGTGTGTTGGCTTGCAGCTATTTTTATATCATTTTTGTCTCGCACATCGCAATTCTCAGTCCCTGCGACTCGCTTCCATTTATTTACTTTATACAATTTCTGTGCTGTATTTACTTATCGCGTACTTAAAGCCACTTCACAATATTTTTCAATTTTTTTCAATTTTTGCCTAGGTTTTCGTCTCGAAACTTTCTCCCCACCCGCCTTTTAAGCCATATAGCAAACGACTTACTAATAACTTGAAAATACCGCACTCGGTACGATTTTTTCTTTGACCAAAACTTTTAATTAGCTTGACATTGTAACTAGACAAAAAAGTAGAAGATGAAAAAAAGCCCAGGAGCTTTGAAAGCGTGTAATTTTTAATTAATGTCATGCAAAAGTTTTCTGTGAGTGTCTTAAGGAGAATATTTTGTTTTAGAAACTTGACTTAAAAGGAACTTTGCCCAGAGTACTTATTGAAAAGAACGAAAATCTGACTTGCAAAGTTGACAGGTTTAAAATCTGAGCAAAAACCCCGCACCACAACTTTTGCTGTATTCAAATCACATTATTATTTCATTTTTATATTCAATTTATACTACAAATTGTGCAACATCAGAGGAGCGTTCCCAAAGCGTAAACGACAACAATTTGCAATTTTCACACGTTCATAAATTACGCTCATCAAATTGCAAATTGCAAATTGCAAATTGCAAATTTAAATTTAATTAGTTATTTATGCAATTTGATATTTTTCATACACACACACAGAATGTTTTTATTTGTTTTCATTTGTGCAAATTGCATGTAAATTTCATGACGATTTGCCATGCAGTTGACTTGTCATTTTGTTAGATGATGACTTTTTTTTCCGCCTCTCTCTATACCCTGTACAAACTAAAAAACACAAGTGCAAATCAGTTAACAATTAAAGTTGATGACGAAAAAATTGCCAATTAGCAATTATTTTTAACAATAATAAAAGGAATTAAGCATAATAAATAATTATTATTTTTAATATATTTTTTTTTTTTAAATTTTTAATGTATTTTTATTGATTTTTGTTTTGTTTGAATAGTTGAAGTGATAGCGATGTAAGAGTTATTGTTCTTGATTTGGCATTGATTAGTTGAAGACTCAGTTTAATATAGAAAGAGCAAATAGGTATATGTATAAGTCAGGGCTGTAGATAAACGCCTTAATAGAATACTCTTTACAATTATTTTCAATTAGAGTTAAAGCTCATTTAGTTTTATATTACTTATCTAAGCAAACATAGGGTATCCTATGAGCTTAGCTCTCTTTTCTAATGCATACATAAACAAATTTTTTTTGCTTTTAATCGTATGAATATTCAAAAGCCATTCAATGCAGTTATGCATATTAAATTTAGCTTTTTGTTTGGCATATAAAAATTGCATATTGTGGCCGGCGCACAGACTATGTCAGAGTGAAATGTTTGCTAATAATCATTTTTAATGCTTTCACTTACATTAGTTGGCCATAAAAACTAGAGCAGTTATAAATAGTTGTCTAAGTAAAAAAAATTAACAAATTGCTTTTAACAATATTTATATTTTAATCTGAAAGAGCTGCGAATTTATCTTTTTGTATTCATCTCTTTTTTTTTCCTTTGTCACTTCTAGTCTCAGTCCGCTCGCTGCCTTTGACTGAGTGAAGTGAAAATTTGTTTGCGAATTTGTAAATAAATCCAGAAGTATTCATTCATTCGTTTATTCGTTTATTCGCTCATTCGTTCGTTCATACACTTATTTTTAGATACGCATCAAGTTGATTTATTTAGATTAAGCTTTTGCCGCTCTTCTCGTGGCAGTGGCATGTGGCAGTGGCATGTGGCAGTGGTCTGCGTAGTCGTCGTAAAATGATTTACATAAGAAGGACAGAAAAGAATAAATTGATTTTAAATCATTTTCGCAGACGACTTTATCGGGGTGGTGATGTTGACATTGGAGGGCCCGGATTGCGGGAACGGGCTTCGGTGTGGGCACTCTCGTTCGTATGCAAATAAGCATGAAAATAAGAATAACAAAAGCCAAGTTAACGAGTATTCAAAAACAAGATTAAAATAGGAGTGTTCCAGCAGACACACACACACTCACACCCACACACACACACACACACACACACACAATGAGAGCACCGCATGTTGTGATTTACCGCCCCGGCAGCCTCCCACCTCATGATGTGACAGTTGCAGTCGGCAGAGCAAAATTCAATGCGAATTTCCTAGCCAGCTTTCGAACATCATGTGTGTGTGTGTGTGTTCTGTTGAGAGTAGCGAGTGTGAATTTGAGCTGGCAAATTCTGAATTTTGATACAAGGGTGCTGTTTGGGTCGTGGGGTTGGCTGAAGGCTTGAAGTCGCGTTTGTGTGTTGACTTGATGTGAATTTGATTTGTATTTAGCGTTGATTGAGGCAACGTTCTATGCTCGACTCTCGACGTTCAACTCTCGACGCTCATTGGACATGGTCTTCAATTTGGTTAGTTCAGCTCGAAGTTATTTGCATTTTCACTCAACTACTTTCACTTCCAGTTCCAGTGGAGAACTTTACTTTTATAATTCACTAGTGCGACTCTAACCCAGGGACAAAATATGGAAATTGCACTTGCCTCGACTCTGACACGGCCTTGCTTGTGGTTACTGCTGCTGCTGCTGCTGCTTCTGCTGCTGTGGTTTTGTGACATGCCGCATCAATCTATCACCGTTTTCTCCATACAAGTACACTGACATAGCTATTCGATCCCAGTTCCAGTTCCAGTTGCTCGAAATCCCCATTTACATGGCCATAGCCAGCTTCTGGCCTGCAGAGGGTTCTTGGTGCTTCAGTGCTTCAGTGCTTGCAGCTCGGTGTTCGGTGTTCAGTGTTCGGATGTGGCCCCAAATTGAATAGATTGGTAGATGGGCAAGTCGCTTGCCAGTTGGCTGCCAGCATTTTACCCAAATTTTTGCATATATAAATATTTATGAATTTATTAAAAGCGAACCACACGGGCATGCTAGCGGCTGCCTAGTTGGATGGATGAATGCATAAGTCAGCGAGGCAGGTTGGCAGGCCCGACTCGGCCCGACCCGGCGCGGGCCGTTCTCTATAACTGGCATGTGTGCAGGCATCGAGCATTGCACACATGCCGCATGCCTCATGCCTCACACTGCATGCCTCATGCCTCATGCCGCTTGGCGCTTGCCACTTGCCGCCTGCCACATGCACAGATACTAGCACTGGCTCATGTTTAACGAAATGTTTGGTACATTTTTGGAAAATTTGCACAGCAGAGCGACAAGAGGCCAGTGGCAGCTACCACCACGTCCAATTTCCAAAAAGAAAAAAAAAATGGCCAAAAAAAGAAGAAAAAAATGAAAACTGTGCACAAAATGGCGCGCTCGTCAGCCCGACTGGGACATGGCCTGGGCTGGCGCTGTAGCCATTCATTTGCACGAGAACAGGGCAATCGCATATTTGCGGCCGGCAAACGAGATTGTCAAATTTTTGAGTGCCCCACTGCCGCCCCCTCTGCCGTCGTTTGCCACTCGTTGCATGCAACGCGCCTGTCGCTCAAAATATGGCGCACAGGGGCACGCATAATGCATGAAGTTGTCATTATCAGGGCCAATTGAATTGAGAATTTTGTGCCTAATGTTCGGTTAGCTGGGCACACAGAGCGGCACAGCTTTGCCTGAAAAGGAAAAGTCGCAAATGAATTTGCCAAAAATTGCAAATTTACCCGCCTGACTGACCCGCTCAGCTGTGCTGTGTGCTCTGTGCTCTGTGCCGCTGCTGACGCCATTCGCCTGTTGGCCTCAAGTGTTGTGTCGCTGATGATTGCAAATTTTGCGCTGTACGGCGCCCATTGACCGTTGACCGTTGACCCTTGCTGGCAGCGCCTGGGCACTTGATTATGCGCTGAACATGTACATATGCCCAGTGTCTCGGCGTCTCTGTGTGCGTGTCAAAGTAATTTAAACTTCATGTCAAATTCAGCAGACTCATTCAATGCCATCGATGCATAATTTTACAACATTGCCCACTTGAAGCTGCCAGGCACAGGGCCACCACCACGTAATTACCTGAAGCACTGTAATTGCAAAAACTCCGACAGAGCCATATGAATCCGCAACCCAAACTCTAGCACCCAGGGTCTCGCACCCAGGGCTGAGCACAATGACGCTTAGTTTTGGAGCTGTAGCCCAGCTGCCTGCCTCCTGCCATAGGACGGAAGATGATGGTTGGCTTTAAACGCAATTTATGCAAATTCGTTTGTCTAGCAGCGTCGAAGACAGCCTAGCCTAGCCTGCAGAGACACATGGCAATCAGCGAAATGTGTTGACAGGCGACGCTCATGCCATGCGCCCAACTCTCACTCCGGCCAGTCCTGGCACATTTAACACGCTGGCCGCATTAAAACCCACGCGATTAGCATAAACGCATTAAAAATATGCCTGCCTATGCGTAAGGGTGGTGTATGCCTATGTGTGTGTGTGTGTGTGTGTAGAATTTTGCATATAATGCTGTTTGTTTTGACATGCTCGATGACAGTGTCAACGGAAAACTGTGCGGTGCCCGAAAAACGGGGCATCATAAAGGCAACTTGAGCCCGCCTGGCATCGTCACGAGCATAGGGCTAATCCCACAATATTTCAATTGCCGAAACATGTTGCTGTTTTACAGCGTTTGCATATGTGCCGTTCGTCTAATAAAACCTCATGCTCCAAACGATTATAGTCCTATGCGGAAGCATTAGAGACACGAAAAGACATTGAGAGTGGAAGTAGCGTTGGGTTCTTATTAAACTTAGCAAGGGTTTTAAAACGAGTCATGAAACTGCAACTTAGATGGATTAAATAGATGCTTAAAATGTTTATTGTGCGAATATCGTAAAACTGTAAAGGGAGAAGAGTTGAATGGGAGAGAGGAGAGTCTATGCTATGGAAATATTATATATAAGTTTAAAGTTACATATTCGTAAAGTTCATATAGTTATAGCTCATTTGCTTGTTGCTTATTATAAGTTAACTATAAAGACGATGGAACGCAGATGTAATACAAGCTGGAAACTTGTCTGTATAGACAGTAGAAACTTTCGGTTCTAGGAACAGTAGTGCCTTTAGCTCTTGTGGTTTTCTTAAAACTTAACTTAACTTAACTTATATAAAAATATAGCTATTTATGCTAAGAATTTGAGATGACGTATAGGAAAATAATAAGTTTGAGCTGTGTTGGGTAGCTTAGACTATAAATATACTACTAAGATGATATCAGAGCTTTACTCTACTAACTCTACTACTATTAACTGTACTACTATTAACTGTACTACTACTACTACTAATTCTACTGCTAGCACTACTACTTTTACTAGAGCTACTACTATCACTACTACCATTTTTACTTCAACTACTACTATTACTACTGCTATTACCACTATCGCTACTACTATTTTTACTTCAACTACTACTATTACTACTGCTATTACCACTATTGCTACTACTATTACTACTACTTCTGCTAATACTATTACTACATATTCTACTACTACTACTACTACTTCTACTAGTACCACAACTGCTAATACTGCTTTTACTACTACTTCTTCTAATACTACTTCAACTACTACTACTTCCATATGCTAGCAGCGCTAAGAGCTTTAGCATTCTATTATTATCTGCTTGCTGATATGAAAGAACATCTTAAGCAGAGAATTCCATTGAAAATGCGCGGTTTTCTTTTATTTTATTAAAATTCTTATACATTTTGCTTTTACTGCAGCAGCTTTGCTCTCTCTCTCTCTCTCTCTGTGTCTCGTTCAGCAGTCTCTAAGAACAAGCTTACAGTCAGATTTAAGCTGCAAACGTAACAAAGATGTCGACACACACACCCATGTATACTGTATGCATATATATATATATATATATAGATATATATATATATATTTATATATATATAAGTATTTAAGGACGTGTGGGAACATAGGAATATAATAAATATAAACATTTCTTTTAACACGTAATAAACATTCGAATGCACATATTTACTTCATAAAGAAGTGGCTTTCATTGAATAAACGAGCGCAAACAGTCGCACACACACACACACACACACGCCCACACTGCACACACACACACATACATTTAATATGCAAATTTTTATATTGATTTATATTTAATCGCTTTTAAGTGCAGCAAGTGATGCTGGCTGCGCTGCAGCCACATAAATATTGCCGCTACGAGCAGATGATGCCATCAAAATGTGAATTGCTGGCGTTCCACTCTGGGCCCAGCGGCGTGTGGCAGAGCAGAGTGTGGCGTCTCTGGCTGAGTGCAATGAGTGAGTTGTCCGTTGTGCAATCATAAATAAAATGCACGCATATAGAATATTTCTATGTAAACAAGGCCAGACAACAACAATGGCAGTCGATGCCAAACAGAAGCGAAAAAGAAAACAACAGAAAACAAAAAACAACGGCAGGAAAATCGCGCTTTAAGCAAATATTGTGGCCTAATGGGAGACAAGAACTGCTCACACTCTCTCAGGCTCTCAGGCAGGGTCTGGCTACAATTTAAGCTCAGCGTATAATGCAATACACTATGCCAAACACACACGCACACCACGTACACGCTGTCGCTGGCAACGTCATTTAACATTTTGCCTTCAAGTCTCGTTGTCTGGCGAATCACTCACTCACTTAGCTGTGGCCATGTGTGCGTGCGTGCGTGTGTGTGTGTGTGTGTGTGTGTGTGTGTGAGTGTAATACGCACTATGCCAGCCACAAATTACATTGCTGCAGCTGACGACAACGTCATACTACGTAGCCTAGATGAGCCCGGAGCCTTCGCGTCGCGCACTGAATTTGTATTGCATACTTTGCGGCGCTGGAGTTTTTAACCTGTCGTCGCCGCATTTGCGATCTCTCTGGCTCCCCAGCCGCGACTCGGTGTCGGAGTGTGAGTCTGAGTGGAGTGGCACTCACTTATATGCCATCACTCATTTGTCTGCGGCTTGCATTGTTTATCCTCTGCAGATGCGGAGCGCGTGTTCATGCCACTAACTTCTACTTTTCAGCATAGTCTGCTCATTTCTGTTTCATTCTGTTGACTGTGCTGGTTTGCTGCTTTGCCGCGCTTGCCGCTTTGCCGCGCTTGCCGCAGTTGTTGTTTTAACGTGTTGTCAAATGTGACAAAATTAAGTTAACTGCCAACATTATCGCGCATACGACAACAACAACAACAACAACAACAACAACAGCTCTAGCCCAACTTTTTGCCCCGTAAATTGTGTAAGCGCTAACTGGATTTGACTTGAATTTATTTTTATGTATGAATTTTGCAACAAAATAGTTTGTTTTTATGAAAATTGCCTTTTGCTGAGTTTGTGCAATATTTGATTTATTAAATTCATTGTAGATAATATAGCCAATTCAATCATAAAAACTTGCAATTTTTTTCGGTTACCTCAAAATGTTTTAAAATAATTAATTTTATCATCACGTTATGCAAAAATTGTTTGAGTTATTTTTATGTAGTTCAGATAGACTAAAACAAGATAACAAACAGAAGTAACAGCTGAAGGAATTTCTGCTGAGTTTGAGATTTTGAGACATGCAAGTGTGTTTTAAGGTGAGTGTCCTGCTAAGTTTAAAAAACTTAATCTAAGACTGAAATTAGTTAAATATATCTTTTAAGGCTAAGGCAGATGAACAGAGAGGACAAAGGTTAGGGAAATACATAGTTATAGGATGTAACTATCACAGATAAAGAGAATATTGTTTAAATTGAATTCAGCTGCAAATAGCTCAGCTTGTTGGCTCACTTTACCTTGCTAAATCAGTCAGTCAGCCTATATAAATCAATTGTCTATATAGATCAACTGTTCTATTCGATAAGTCCTTGCTGCGGCTGGCATAAATGCGTTGATGCAACTAAATGTGACACAGACACAATGTGACAAATGCTCTAAATTTGTCTATCAGCGCATTGCATAATTTACGCTCGAATTCAATTGAATTGATTCACCATATGCAGTGGGCCTAGCTGCCTGGCCTGTGCCAAATCAACAGTTGCAAATGTCATGCAGACACGCACGCATAAAATCAACAAGTCAGCACCACCGTCAACTATGCGGGTCTCAGCGTGGTTGCCCTCTTTGCCAACGCGGTCATGCACCACTGCATCGATAATAACAATTCCAAATGTGCATATTGTGCAAAATGCATATTAACACACACACACACTCACGCACACACATACATACCACATTCATGCATACATTCATGAGAATAAGTTGTCTAATCTCATTTAATCCCACAACTTTATGAATTCGTTTGCTATAACCACACTTTTGTTAATTCGTGCGGGACTAAGTCGAAAATATGTTTAAACGTTATTGTTTTGCTAACTTTTTAATAATAATTGAATATGTTTTATCAAAAAATATTTAGCTTTCGCTAACAACAATTTGTGAATTTTAACAAACAAAAAGAAAAACCTCAATCAAACCAACGTAATTTGCTTATTTAATTATCACACTTTGTAGCATCGAAAGCATTTTCTAGCCAACACGAATTGCATATTGAATCAGCGCTGGGTTGGAAACCTCTCTGGTTAACCCTTTGCAACATTAGCCTTTGTGACCACTTAAGCGAGTCAAAGGAAGTACTTTGATCTGGTCATCATCTGCGACTGACACTGAACAGCCACAGCAACATATGTATTGGACTAGCGTTGTCCCTCTCTCTATGTCTCTCTCTCTCTCTCCCTCTCTCTATCTGTCTCTCTTTCTCTCTCTCTGCATGTATGTGGTCACTAAGCAATAACCCCCGAGTACCTAAGCACTTAAAGCATTCACATTATCGCTTTGCCGTTCGCTATTGATGCACTGATTGATAGCTTACACACACACACACACACACACACAAACACATAGACATCCACACATGCAGACCAATTCACCCACACGCTACACACGTTAATTTAGCTGGTCCTTTGAGCTCGTTTGCTGTTCGCATTGCCAATAATTAAACAATCATTTAGTCATTCGAGCAGCAGGCTCTCGTGTCACTTGATTCAATATCCTTTAACAGCTTCGAACGCAGCAACATTTTGGCAAATGTGGAAATTGAAAATTAATTTGAGTTGGGCAGAGTACAAGACTCTATTTCGAATAGTCAAGTGATGACTGAGTTAGCTTGGAATATTTGTTCTAAATGTATTAGAGCTGACTTTGGCAGAAGACTTCTGACTTAGGTGGAAGATAAATGAGATTTGGAACCAATCTAAATAGGTTTATCTTGAATAAGTGGGTCAAAAGCCATGGAATATTGTATAGAAATTGATTTTAAATTAGTATTTTTTGATATTCTATGCATCAAATATTTGCCTTTTCAAATTCTTATAACATTTGTGCCTTGGAGAGGCAAAAGCAAGGAGATTCTTCAGCTTTATCTGAGTATAATTCCTAGTTCTATCTACTTCATATCTTACTTCACTTATCGTCCAAGCCACACCTAGCATAAATATATCAAATATACACGCAGAGCACTGCAGTTTATGTATTTAAAAAAAGATCATTTGATGAGCTAGAAAAATACAATTCAGTTGAGATCCAGTTGATGCACTTCAATTAGGCTTTGAAACAGATGGCCAGCTGTAAAGCTGGCTGATGCCCAGCACAAAGTGAACTAAGACCCATGATGCTTGTGTTGCAGTTGCCCAAAACGTTTCCAATTGGAGCCCAGCACACGGCTGCGGCTGTGGCTATGGCTATGGCTGTGTGCTGCCAATTTCAAAGCAATCGCCGGCAGCAGCTTCGTTTTTTGCCAATGCTTTTCGGGTTACTTTTTTGGTGCCACTGTGCCGGAAGTGCAACAGAAAGAGAGAGAGAGAGAGAGAGAGAGAAAGTCGGATGATGACTGCGGATCGTTCGTTTGCCATACAAATCAATTTATGGCTGACCAACGTTTAAACAATTTTCGTGCCGCTTTGTGCAATTGACGTGCCGATAATTACGCCTGGCTAGCATGTACGAGTGCGTTTCGCACAGCAGCAAAAAAAAGCAAAACGAAAATTGCCTGCCCCTAAAGCCAAACGGCATAAAAAAAAAAAAACCGAGCGTTTACATGAAAAGCGAGCATAGTCGCCGTAACTTAGTTGACACTGCTGAAAATCCAAGAAAATCCCAGCTGCAAAGTCAATTTCCCTGTTTATTTAAATATCAAAGCAACATAAACTGTATTAAATTTCGTTTAAAATGTAAATGGATAGAAAGGTGATAGAGAGAAAGCCCTCGCTGAATTATAGCCAAAATGTCGCCTTATGCGCTACATCTACATCAAAAACTAAACAAACACCTCATCAAAAACATCAAAGACAGCGCTGGCAACAGCCTAAACAGCCTCTAAAAGGAAAGGCATGAAGACAGCTGGGGGAGAGAAAGAAAAATGAAAAAATTGGCAAAGAAAAACATTTTCTTGTGCAGAACGCAGAAAATAAAATCAAGAATTTCACACCTTATCAATTTTGTTAGATTATCAAAACCGAAGAATGGCGCCAGCCAGGGGAAGCCAAAAAGCTCTTAAATTGCATCATCAAGTTGTGGCGCTGTGTCCTCTGCCCTTTGCCCTCGACACAGTGCCCTCTCTGATGCTGATGGCATTGATGACGTTGTGCTCTGCTATCGTCTCGTCGTCGTCTTCGTGGTCGTCCTGATTGTTGTCATCATCATCGTTGCCACACTGTCATTAAGGAAGTCAAAAACTTAGACCCCAAAAGAACTGCGAGGCTGGCAGTTCAGGAAGGGGCTGTTGCTTGCTCGCTTGCTTTGTGTGACAGCAGCGTTGACATTTATTTTGATTTCAGGTCGAGTGCAACCAGGGACTCTGCCAGCCGGAGCTGGCTCCCAGTACGTAAGTGCGTGCCACACCCCCCCACCTCAAAGCCCAAAGCCCAAAGCCAACCACTCAGATCTCTGTCTACCGTTAACCTGAAGTCGTGCTCATGCTAATGTGCATTCAGCTTAGCTGCGTAAAAACCTTTGCGACGAGGGTTGCTGCCCTTCTTTTTCTTATTTTTTGTGACTTAGCCCAGTTCCGAGTTGTTGTTGCTGTTGTTGTTGTTGTTGGCATAAAAGCCACTAAATTGAATTTTATGTGACAGTGCCAAGTTTGATGTGTGCGTTTATTAATGGCTGCTGGGAAGTCCGTTTGGGAGTAATGATAGCGCAGCGAACTCAGCTCAAATAATTGATAGCTTTTTACACAGCGTCTGCGTCTGTGTCGTGGGCGGGGTGGGTTGGGGAATTGGTAATTGCAATCCTTACACTTAAATGCTATGAAATATGGTGAACAAAAGTATTTCGCGAACGCCTTTTGTCAGCTACGTTCGCCAATGCCAGCTATGCACAGGCTCTGCCCGCCGAAAGGGGGCCCAGTGCATACATAGTCTGCATAACTTGTAGCAGCAACTAGACGAGCGAGCATATGTAAAAAAATGCCAGGGCATAGCTGTGGTCGCCAAAGGACATAAAAGGGAAAAAGAAATGTTGCCAACAGCCAACAGGCAAGCTGCTAAATTGTGTGCCCCGAAATGTGTCCGGCAACACATAATGCCAAGTTGCCAGAGTATGTGCTGTATAGGGATTGCCTGCACTCAGTTTATGTGTGCCCACACACACTACACTACACACACACACACACACACATGGCAAATCTGTTCATGTCCTTTTTATATGCAGCGAGTGGCCCAGCTGGCGCTGCTGCTTGCCCAATGGCCGCAAGGAATTTCACACAATTGTTAGAAAAATTGCAGAAAATTGAAAATGTGCGAGAGCGTATAAATTTTTACTGCGTCACTTGTAATGCTAAATTGTTGTTATTTATGGCCAGTTGCGTGTGTGTGACTCATGCCAACATTTGCTTACACGCCAAGTCCAGTCTAGCGCTCTCTCTCTCTCTCATCTGTCTCCTTCTGTTTTACTTGGGTTGGCTTTTGTGGTTGAACGAATGATTGAATTTACTTGAACTTTCTTGACTTTATTGACGCATATAAGCACTTTATTGCTGCCAGCGTAGGGGGGGGCATTGAGCAGACAGGCAGTAACGTGTTTGTATTAGTCAAGTCAGTCAATTAGCTGAGTGCTCGCGCGGAGAGCAACGATTAAATTTTCAAAAATCCCTTCCTTAGCACATAAATTCCAGTGCAAGCGAATCTGTGCATAATGCCGCGTCCGCTCGGCGTCGTCAGCGACATTAGCATCAGGTACATGCCAAGCGAGAGCACATATTTGTTGTTCTCCATCCACTGGAGCGCCATGTTCAAGTTGATCGTCAGCTTCGGCTGGCGCACCAGCGTACACAGCCTTGTCTTGCAGCTCTGGCCGAAGAACATCAGATATGAGATTTGTATGCAGCTGGCATCCGCGATGCTCACATGTCTGGCCTTCCTGGCAACCGCAGAGACAAGTTCGGGCTTCACCACGTACTCCACGACAGCGACGCATCGGAGCAGCGCGCCGCAGCGGGAGCCGCCCCAGCCGGGAGTTTCTGGACTGTGCCGCAACGCCTCGTCCACGTCGCTGAGCAGCTTCAAGGATGTATTGATGGGCAGCGAGCCCACTGTCAGCATGGCATAGAGCTGCTCCACCTTGCCGCCAACGAAACCAATCCGCACTGGATACTGTTTGCGCAGGCTGGTGTATGCCTTGGTGTGCGCACACTTCAGACTCGGTGTAACCTCAAAGATCTGCGTGGGCGGCACTTGTGGCGCCACAATCTTCAGGTGCGAGTACAGATCTTCGAACTCACATTGTCGCAGTGTGGTCAAGGCGACGCGCTCGCCATGCCGCACCAGCACGGCATGCAGCAGATTCAGCACGTCGACATGATAGCTATTGTAGTTGCCCTTGTTCAGCTGCTCCAGTATGACCTCCAGCCGATCGATGTCGGCAATGACTTGAAAGATAGCGTCGATGTTTGGCCGCTGATTGCTGTCGAGAAACTCCTTGGGAAAGGGCCGCAGCAGCGTCTCATACCGATAGCTGTTGGCAGCTGCCACGAAGAGCGAGAAGCGCACATCGCTAGCCAGCAGATCTGAGCGCAGACGCTCCTGGACCTGATACAGCTGCTGCAAGTTGAGGGCCGGCTCGGCTGCAGGCCCAGCGCAGAGTTCAGATACCTGGGTGCAATTGGAGTTGCTGATGGAGTTGGTGCTGGAGTTGCTTGCCAGGCCGATGGAGCTGGCACTGACAGTGTTGGAGGGCTCCAGAAAGTTAATCAACTTCATGGCGCCAGTGGAGGTGATCGATGCGCAAAGGAGTCGATTCGGTGTGGTTTGTAAATAGTAAGTACTATGCACTTGCTTTTGTTTAAAGCGAAAATTTTTATTTGACTCCAGTAATTTCCAAAATCAGCTTTACTGTCATTTGGAAATGAAAAGGTACGCCACGCCCCCTCCATACGGGCCCGCTGCCAGCTGAGATTGACGGCTTTCGTGCGTTTGTTTCCTTTTGACTTGGCCTTGGCCAACTGCAGATTGAATTTAGACACTTCTGTGACAGGTCGTTGTGATTGTCGTGCCCAGCATCAAGGCAGCTGAGGGTGTGTCCGTAATTGATTAATGGAGCTGCTGCACGACGCGTAGCTTATGTCAGCTTGCATGTTTACAGCGACGCCTTTACGGCTTTGGCCGGGCCAATCAATTGGAGCGCATTGAGTTATGGCTAGGCATGAAAGCCACCACCAACAAAAGGCCCAACCAAGGGGTGGTCGCTGGTCAGCAATAGAGTCTAGCGAGAGCAGCAGGCTGTAGCAGCTCCTTGATCAGCAACAATTTCATTTGACAAACATATGGACACACACACACACACACACACACACACATGAGAGAGAGAGTAAGCGAGTTTCAGCGGTCGTCGCTTTATCTACTTTAAAAAGTGCTGGCAGCAGGATGCGTAATTTATTGATATACTCTCCTTAAATTATGACTCTCCTGGGGGGCCTCGCGCGCTGGCGTACATTTTTTTTCGGTGCTAGCTGCAGGCAGGTGTCGGTGTAGAAATCAGTTAACCGAGAAAGTTTTGTAACTTTTTGCACTGCTGCCACTGCTGCCAGCTGCCCCTCCGCCCGCCCTGTGAAATCAGAAGTTTGAGTTTATTCAAATAAACGCCGACATTAAGAGAGTTGCAACTGTTGCGCTGCCGCTGGCCCAGGCTGGAGCCATAGACCTCGACTCGACAGCCCAAGCGAGGCGGCATAAATCAGAGAGCCCAGCTCCAGTTTGCAACTTTTCTTTTTTCGTAGATAAACTTTTTGACGCACCAAAAGCCACCACCTTTTCGTCATTTAACCCTCTTTTTGCTGCCCGAAAGCTTTATTAATATGCGCCGTTTTCTTGTGCACTCTCCCAATT
This sequence comes from Drosophila nigricruria, assembly GCA_037075265.1. Classification (NCBI taxonomy): domain Eukaryota; kingdom Metazoa; phylum Arthropoda; class Insecta; order Diptera; family Drosophilidae; genus Drosophila; species Drosophila nigricruria. Next base: position 3,955,423 of record JBAMCI010000131.1, on the reverse strand, counting down.
TCACATTGCCAATTCCCGAGGGCCAGGCACACTAAATAATTGCCTGGCATATGCTCGAAATTTTTCTAGTCCTTGGCAAGACCTTTAAGCGCCGCACCAAATAAACATAAACAGCAACATTTTCTCATTTAGCAAGTGACTTTTCCTTTTTCTCACACAGACTCTGACAACTTTTTGCTGTTCTTTATTGATTCTATTTAGTCTAGCATAAATGGGGTTTTCATATCAAGTTGTCATATTATAAATGCATATATTTATAAATATTTATTTTTAAAGATAACAGCAAAAGTCTTCTGCAATTAAATCTGTTTAAATACTTGACATTTATGAGCAATAGAATATTATTTGGACTTCGGTGTCATGGGCACTTCACGTTGCAGACATGTCTTCATTCTGTACTCTCCTCGTATGGGCGTGTCAGTTGGACATATGCCGATATGTCTTATGAACTCATATATCTGGGGTAGGTATATGTCATCTTTGTCTGAGTAGAACAATTCGCGCACCGGCTCTGAATACTGTCAAATATATTATAATTTTTGCTTGAATTGATATAATTTTTATGTGTTTGGGAGTGGCAATTGAATGTATCTGGATGGATTTTGTATGTACAAGTATTATTAAAGCTGTTTAAACTTTGTTTGAAATGGCATGGGAACTAAATATAAATCGAATCTATCTTTAAGAGATTTCTCTTTTATCCTATCTTGTATTTCCTCTCTTCATCATATATCATCTGCTATCAGCTGTCAGCTATCTGCTATGTGTCTCCCATCTTCGCCCTCTCAACTCTTCGCTCTGACCTCTCATCTCTCATCTCTCATCTCTCATCTCTCATCTCTCATCTCTCATCTCTCATCTCTCATCTCTCATCTCTCATCTCTCATCTCTCATCTCTCGTCTCTCATCTCTCATCTCCTATATGCTCACTCTTATCTTCTGTCTCCTATCTCCTATCTCCTATCTCCCATTTCCAACTTCCTCTCAACTAAAGGACTCTCTTTGTAAATTTGCTGAGCAGCTCAAGCCTTTCGTGCAATCTTCTTTCAACATGGATTGACTAGAACCATCTCTCTTCAAATTATATACATTCACACTCTGTCACTCTATATACCCCATATCAAATTCTATTGCACATTAGTCTAAGAACTTAACAACAATAAAATTAGTCAGCCTCGAGTTGATCTGTTGTTAATTGCTTTCGATATTAGATAGAATGTACACGCTAGCCATGCTCTTAGTCAATCAGTGTAACGAATCGAGGATATTTTATTGCGGCTTGAGAGTGCTTTTGCACCTAAGCCAGCCACGCTCAGGTTTTTTTCAATTATAGGCATTCTATTTACGCCAAATCAATTGGCATATTTTCACACATAAACATAAATTGGCTTCGATATGCCCGCTGCAGAAGCATTTGGGAAAACAAACGCGTTCTGCTTTTTGCCATCTAGCCATTTCATAAATATGTACCGCACGTAGGCCAGCTCAATTGCCAATTAGAAGAGGGAGAAGTGCCTGGGCACAGGCATGGAAAGTCTGCTTTAAAATTAGGACATGGCGCAGAAGTTCGACACGGCAAACCGGCGGAAGTTGATTTGTATACGGAGTACATATGCTTGAGCCACGACCGGAAAGAAATTCTGCCACTCGAAGCACTCCGGGAACGTAATAAAGCATTGGCAGTGGCATCGGCAACGGCACTGGCATCGGCATTCCAACAAAATGCTACTCTAATATTTAGCTCACGTCTGCTACAAAAATTATTAGGCATCCGCGGTCTGCCTATTTCCAAGTGCTTTTCCAACTCACACACACACACACACTCACGCACACTTCAATAATTGTTTGAAAGAAAAAAAAAACTGTGAAATAGGCCTTGATCGAACCTTTTGAAAATTCAGGTACGTGCCGTGAGGTGAGTTCAAGGTGATGCTGGGGTTATGAAGACAACTTACATAGAGATTTTTCAAGATAATTTTCAACTCCGTTGAGAAGAAATTGTTGTTGAATCTGGCGAAATGTTCATCCGTTTTGACTTTATTGGAATACATCTCACTGAACTGTTTTGCTGACAGCAAACCGAGTATGCTGTCAACTAGGCCATGCACGCCCTTCTGCTCCCCATTGACAATGGCCACATCCAGTTCTGCAAGCAAATTCAGATTCAGATGCAGATGCAGATTCAATAACAGGCAAAGTATTTAATTAAATGCACATGGCCAGTGCATAGCTCGGACATCATGCGACTGCCGCAGAGCCATGCATTTCGGGTGCCTTCTCCGTTTGACTTTGTCTGCATAGTTTGCAGCTATTTGCAAATAATTCATTCCAGGTGCTGTGCGGGCTCCTAGAGGCGAGCATGTGTGAACATTGATAAGCTTGAAGCAGACAACAGACAGCAGACAGTTCTGTTGGACCATGACATTGAGCATAATGCCATCATGGCCACAAAGGTACGGCTGGACAACGGACAAGGACAGTGGATGACTTGAAAGTTATTCGGAAGCTTGTTTGTGTCATGACACGGCCCTGGCCATGTTAGTGTTTGATAGAGAGCTGGACCGCTGCCCCCATCACTCATACGCACCGCTGCCCGGCGTGTTGTCCGCAGAGGCTGACTGCAGGGCCAACACCACCGTCTGTGCCAGATCCATCACGTCCAAGCCAATGCCATGCAGATAGTTCGTCAAGGCCAGCACATCGGCCATTTGCAGCAGCTGAAAGATCTCGCTCTTGATGAAATCATATCCTCGCTGCACCTCCTCATCGTGGCGATAATAATTGTTGACTATGGCCACCACTTGCCTGGCGGGTATCAGTGCCACAAAGTCGCTTATGTTAAGAGGTGGGGCAGGATTAAATGGTTCTTCCTGTTCCTTCTCTTCGAGCTCTCTCAACAGATCGTCGTATTTCGTTGGCTCTTTGGTTGGCCCACGATCCGAAGTCAAGACTATCAGATCGTCGGAGACATTGTCGTCCTTGCTGCTCGAATGGCTCGAATCCTCCTCACTGGAGCTGGACTTGCTGGACTCGGCATCTGATGATAGATTAGCCACCTCCGTCAATGAGCTCTGCAACTGAGGCGCACCGCTGACCACGCTGGCCAAGAGTGCGATCAATGCGAATAGGATAAACGATGTTTCGCGTTCTCGTCTCATTTTGCTACTGACTGAGCGAACGGCAGGCAGAGAGCCTAGTCGGCTATGCGACCCCAACTGTGACGATTCATTCACTGATTGTGGGCGATTATTTAATTGAGCCTGAATAGTCGACTTTATTAGCATGCTGAGTGTGCGTCACGAGACGTCCAGCCAATTGACAGCTCAAGCGCATCAGCTGTGGCCATGTATTATATTTCACAATTTAATAGAAGAAATTGATTTATACAGCGTATAAATTATGCTTATCTTACTTATCTTGCTTTCGAACACACTCCGAATGGGACAATAAACGTCAAGGCCCGCGGCTCTGATTGAAATCACGCACAGTCGAACAGTTGAACAGTTGAACATTTCCTGTCCAGCTAGAGCATGGATATCGGACTGTATTATTAAATACACTTCCGCGTATGCAAATCAAAAGCAATTTACAAGAAAAACAAATCAAAGTGTGTGCGATTGAGTGTGTGGGTGTGTGTGGGTGTGTGTGAGTGTCATTCACACTTTGACAGCTGTTACTGTATCACTCAGTTAGTCACTGACTGTCATTCATTCTGGTTACAATTCGCTCGCACGTCAAACTGTGCATAAAATATCTTCCATGGCGAGAGTGTGTGTGAGAGAGAGAGAGAGAGAGAGAGTGCAGTTGGGCGTGAGAAAGAGAGGCCTGATGTATTCATTCGTTCATTCAGCAAGTTAAGTAGGAATAAAATTGTCAATTTTCATGTCATTATTTCATGTCGTTCGTTCGTGGCGCGCGGCGTTCACTTTCGCATGTGACAAGCTGCGACTATCAAATGCACACACACACAGTCTCATGTGTGTGTGTGTGTGTGCTTACAGTTATGATTTATTCACTTGGTTTGATTTATTACAAGCCGCTGCTCCCCAACCTAATACTAAGTGTGTGTGCGTGTGTGTGTGTGTGTGGCTGGCTGGGTGTAAATTGTGCGCATACAAACCAATAATTGTATCGTTGTCAGCAGTGACAGCTATCTCTCCCTCTCCCTCTCTCCCTCTCCCTCTCTCTATTGCTGTCTAGCTTCAGCTGAGGCAATTTTTATACGTAAATAATTTGACTTAGCCTTAACTTTATGCAAAATGGCGGGTGCCAAATTTCATAACATATGACACTTTATAAATTTGAAACGGCCAGCCGGAAACTCTTGGCAAGTGTCGTAACTTTGGCACGTAACGCGCCAAAAACTTGTCCCAGGTTGCCAATGCCCAATGGTTGGCTGGTCGTCTTTCGCCTGGGTCGTCTCCTGGCTTGCCGCAACTGTCGCGGACCAAACTTATAAATTAATTTTGCCACACGAAATACTTTGGCAAGGTCTTGGCATGCCTCAGCTGCCGCTACGCTACGCATGGCAAGCCCTCACTCAGCCTAAGGAATTGCAGGCGCAAGTGTTGCGGTTATGGCCAACTTACTCATAATTAACTGCAGTCCAGCACGGCAGAGGTTGAGCGGGTAGCGGGTAGCGGGCATTTTATGGCGCGCACCTGTGACAGCCGACGCTTGCATACTTTTTGGGGTGCAAAGTTAATTTCATGGAGTTCGGCGCTAGGATGTGTGTGCGGCTCGTGGCAGTGGCTGGATCTGGGGCTGGGGCTGTTTTTAAAACGTTCGGCTCTTTTGTTTATGTTGCGGGCCAAGAACTCGCATTTTACCGCAAGTGTCAACATTTATTTCCAACTTAACACTTTGGCGTAACATTGCGCTTAATCCGACGCGCCAGAACTTGACTAATTTTGTGCAAAGTTCAGCATTAACATTACCGCAAATTAGCAAAACTTTTCGCACAAACAACAAAAAAAAGAGTAGGAAGAAGAAGCAGCAGCACACTCTCTCTCTCTCTCTCTCTCTTTCTCTCAGACAAAATAAAATAAATCCAGTTTCAAGCGCAAAACAAAATGAACGTCGAGCCGCCATTTGAGTTGCTGTTGCGGCGGCTTCTGTTGCTGTTGTTGCTGCTGCTGCTGCCTGTTGTCTGTTGTCTGGCGCTATCTGCCTGGTTCACTGAGTGCCATAAATTAACTTGTCCTGGCAACGCCGACAAACTGCTTGCGCTAGCATTTTCCTAGTTGTCGACTGCGACTTGCCAGATTTTTGTTTAATCTGTTACTGCTCGTTGTTATTGTTGTCGCTCTGTGTGCGCGTGAGTTGAGTCTTTTTTTTTTTTTGGCTAGTTTTAATTATGTGCAGCTAGACTATGAGCATGCCAGATGAGTTAGAGCTCGGCTTGCCAAAGGCAATATGCAAATCAAGCAATCTTATGGATAGATAGGTATAGATCTTGACAAAGCTACCTGTGTATGAGTGCAATATGCAAATGAAGCTATCTATAAGGTATAGATCTGAGAGTAAACAAAAGCCAAGATAAGTATTGGATAGAGTATTACAATATTACACAAGTATCTATTAGATACAAGAGTAGCTGATAGACTGAGAGATTACAACTTATTTCAGATTTTAAATCTATTCTTTCTCTATAGTATTTATGGCATATTAAAGTAGAAGAATACTGCAAAAGTTCTATTCCATACACAATTCAAGCTGAGATACAAAATTAGTTGATAAACAGAAATTAATTCCAAGAAAATTCATATTTTCATCATATTTTAATCAACTTAAGTCTGTGAATACCCATTGATTGGCAACTGGCTTAGTTTCTCTACTTTTTTTATATCAATTTAGGGCATTTATTTATATATTTTCCGATTCATTCGAGCACTTAGCAAACGTCATACTAACAATGACATTCCGTTTGTCAGCTGCTACTGTCCACAGAATGTCAACTTTGATTTTGATTTTGATATGAATAAAAGTTAAACAAAAATACTACGAAATGTCCATGCATATCTGAATACCTGTGTGGGAGGTAAAAATGTTTCAATAATTTTGATGATTTTGGTAACAATTGCTGTTGAGTTATTTTTGGCAGTTGTCTATCTATTTATCGTCTGTTTGCCTGACCGCACACAGTAGTGTGGCAAGGTGGTTGGGCGTTGTGCGTGTGTATTTGCACCTGCTCGCCCGCTGCATGCTTCTGCTCGTTGCTAACCCAGTGACATTTAGACCTGGACCACTGCCACTGTGCCCCAACCTTGCCGCACGCGCACAACGTTCAATCAATTGTTTTTACAGCTGGCAACAGGGGCTGGGGCTGGGGTTGGGGGTGGCGCTTTGAAGCGCAAAGTTTGCTACGCTTTTGACACGTTTCGCAAATATTTGAGCACGTCTAAAATGGCGCAACGTTCGCGGGGTCTTCATATTTTGAATTTAAGGCCCAGCCTCCCTCCCGAGCTGTCCAGACTCCGACTCCTGCTGCAATCGCATCGTCTTGCCCCACTGTCGCTGCTGCTGCTGCTGCTGCTGGCCAGCTCGTGGCCAGGGCGTTGCGTGCCAGCGCGTACTTTGCCCTTGTCCATGGCTTTAATTAATTTTCGCTTCCGTTAACAATTTTTATGTGCGATTTGTGGATTTGAAAGGCGGACAGAGCTGCTTTGTACAGTTCGTGCATGTGCTGATTTCGTGTTTATGCTTTCTTTAATTTGCCACTAATGCCCACACAACTATTTGAGTATTCGTATATGCTTGCGCCGTTTGTGGCACAGAAATATTTGCCGGATACATGCGATTAGATTGGCCCAGATTGCAGGGAAAAAAAAGGCGAAAAAGGAGCGTGCAACAAGTTAATTACGCCATTCTAGCTGCTATTCAGCTTAATATTTATTGTGATTTTATTTGGATTATTGCTCAAATTATTTGGCATTCCAACTGTGCCAATTGGCGCTGCAGATGCCGCATGGCTGCCTAGCCAAGCGGCAGCAAGTAAAATAAATAACAAAATGCCAGCAAGGATGTACGAAAATAATCTGAAAGTCTTTTGAAGTTCCAAAGTAAAAGCAGCGACAGCGTCAACGATATAAAGTTGGCGCTTTTTGGCTTTGACGCACGTAGCTGCCGATTTCAAAGTTTTCCCTCAGTCTGCGTGTGTGTATGTGTGTGTGTGTGTGAGTGTGCCTGGAAAGCCAAAAAAGGAATCGACATCAACAACAACAACAAGAGTCGTGGCTTGGTCTTTGCGTCTGCTCCTGCTGCTGCTCCTGCTGCAGCGCTTTTATTAAGCTTATAAATTTTTTATTCAAGACTTTTTACTTTGAACGAGTTGCACGCAGCTCGCGGGCAACAAAAAAGGAAAAGAAGGGAGAAAAGCGGGCAACTACGACACTCATGTGACATTTATTTGAGTTTTTCCATTGAATGCTGCCAGTAAATCAAGCCCCAATTTCTGACACGCGGCCAATGCCAACTTAAACTCCCATCATAAATTATCAAATCGTTAATGCCACAAACTAAACTAAACTAAACTAAACTAAAAAAAAACTGTTAGACATTTCATTAAATGCCCAGCGGGTTGCAAATAAATTTGAAATTTTCAATAACCCAACAAAAAACAGAAGAAGAAGAGCAATGTGAACCACTGGGGACTGTTGGCTTTGGTCCACTCGATCTGCCGGTATCGGACACAACATTTAATAACATCCACTAAACTCGCTGCTGTCGCTTCACTCATATCCGCTTTCAATATTTGCCAACTGCAACTGAAATCGAATCGGTGCAGTGACAGCTTTTCGGTTTGCAATTGCAAAATATCAAGCCTTCAATATTTAACTAACTGCTGCCCTTTTGACATGGACATGTTAAGCATAAATATTGATACTAAGTAACTAAATCGGCTGTCAAACTGTTGTTTGTGGCAGATTGAAATATATATAAGTTATCACATAAGCTTAACTGACTCATTTGTGATCATTTTGTTGGTATTGATTGAGTTTAAATTGTCATTTGAAAGTGTTCAATATATAGATATATATATATATATATAAATATTTAGTAGTATAAAGTATAAAGTGTAAGCTATCAATGAAGATATATATTCTTCAGTCAACGAATATGAATATGTTGTCTAAAAGACACTTAAACAGCTTTCAATACCTATCCCAATATACAGAACTATATATAATATCACATATATGATTATGATTCCCATAAAACTGATTGCCTTCGCTTAGCTATTCTGTAAGAAATACTTTTCTTAAGTACACTAAACCAATTTCTCTAATTCTTACTAAGTAACTAAATCGGCTGTCAAACTGTATTTTGTGGCAGATTGAAATATATATAAGTTATCACATAAGCTTAACTGACTCATTTTGTGATCATTCTGTTGGTATTGATTGAGTTTAAATTGACATTTGAAAGTGTTCAATAAGAGAGTATAATGTTGATGATGAACTTTACAGAGTTGGAAACTATGTAAGAAGAAGTACATAGTATAAAGTGTAAGGTATCAATATATGTTGTCTAAAAGACACTTAAACAGCTTTCAATACTTATCCCAATATACAAAACTATATATAATATCATATATATGATTATGATTCCCATAAAACTGATTGCCTTCGCTTAGCCATTCTGTAAGAAATACTTTTCTTAAGCACACTAAACCAATTTCGCTCTATAAATGAAATAATATGCAAATTAATTTCTCTATCCAAGCTGCTTTTGCTGCCAATTTACATAATAAGCGACGACTGAGCTCTAACTCTTAGCTAAACTGATCTACTAAATCATAAATGCCATCAAATGCTGTTTCTCTAGGTTTTATTCAATTTGTAGCACATGGCGTATGCGTAATAATGTTGGCGCTTGTGCGTCTCACGTGCGGCATATAAATTGCTTAGTTTTGTCATGCCTCAAAATTGGTCTGAAGCCCCTTTTGTTGGCAAAGAGGTGCAAATTGCGTTTGTTTTTATGCTCTTGACAACTGTCAAAATAGTCAGACTGGACACACGCGCGCACACACATGGGCATTCATAAGGTATGACACCAAAGGAAATCAATTTCCATATGCAAAAGTTTTTAGTGCACGTGCCGGCCATGGCCGAAATCGATTTTCATCCATAAAATATTCAAATTGCGCTGTAGCATAAACGTCGCATAAACATTTAGTTTTTTTTTTGTTCTTCTTTTTGCCGTGCCACGTTGCAACTCAAAGACACACACATAGGTGTGTATACATAGGTGTGTGCACACTCATTTTTCGATCAGGTTTGAGCTTGTAGTTTGGCCTTTACCTTTTACTCCCTCACTCTCCCTCCCCCACTCTCTCTCTCTCTCTGCTTACACCTAGCGCATAAATTTTTATGTTAAAACGCCAAAGCCGTAGGCGGCCAGTTGGACCGAGTTCGATCACTTAATATGTCCCGTGGCAGAAATTCAATTTGCAGCACATCCGCAGACCAGCCATCGACGGCAGAGAGCTGAAAAAAACTGCAAATGGTGTTGCCTTTAATTTCCAAAAAGTGCAAATGTGTCGGCGCGCTGCCAGCGGGTCACAAAACAAAGCGCACAAAAAATGGCCGTTAAGCCCGCTCCTCCACTCTCTCTCTTGGCCCTTTCGGAAATAAAACACACACACACACACACCCACACACACATAGACTCACATTTACCGTAACATTTTTGGCCACTTTGGTCACTTTGTTGCTGTCGCTTCTGTTGGGCTCGGTAAATGCGCATAGTTTGAGTCTGGGTTTTGACTGTTTTGACTGCTTCGAGCTTTTGATTGAAAATTGATTTCATTATGAGCATTTGATGCATTTGCCGCTCACACTTTTGGCCTTTTTTAATTGAATTTCTGAAGTGTGTTTGTGTGTGTGTGTTTGAGTTCTACTACACTTTCCCATTCAGTTCAGTCTATGCGTTGCCGTGACTACGCACACACTCACATTTACCCATTTACTCTTTGCAAATTAGTTGCGGCATTTTCTTTGCTGTTGATGCAAATTTATTTGGCATTGTCCGACAACAACAGTTGGCCAGAACTCTATGGAATTTTAAGAAGCAACGCTAACCAGCCCCAGCAGCGCCCTCCATCCACCCACTCCCATTGGAATTAAGCCGCTTATGGCCAGCCTGGCTCTTGTTTTTAAATTCGCGGCATTCCGTTTCCGTTGCCGTTGCCGTTGCCAGGTCTTGAATCTTTTGGTCGAAATATTACGATGTTGCCATTTCACTTAAGGCCGCCGCTGCTCAAGTGCACTTGTGCTCACCACAAATGGCTGTTGTACGCCCTCCTCTTGCCCCCTTTGTGAAGGCATATTTAGCATAAAAGGTGTGCGGGTTGGGGTCTTGGTATAAGTTTTGGCGCAGTTGATGTTTTGCATCAAATTTCGAGGAACTTGATGCCGTAGATGCGCCAGCAGCGAGCGACATGCCGAGGTGTCACTTGGGTTTGAGGTCGCCGCAAAGTGCGCCAGACACATTTGCATAATGCCCAGGACCCCAGCGCCCAACACCCAGCACCCAAAATGCAAATGACTACAAATTAAATGTGGCCAGAGTGCATTAAGCTACAAGCAGTATACATACATTGTCCATGACCACGCATTGTTGCCTAAACAGAAACTTAATACTCGAAGGTAGCTTTCTCAGTCAGGCATTCAGTCATTTACTGGAAGCTGAACTGTTTTAAATACAAATCATTAGTCTGCCGATCTAGCAGGCTTCATCTTTAAACCATTTACACTTTTCTCTTAATTTCCAGCCGTAATGAGTGCGAAGAAAAAGGCTCAGGAACACGACTGTGTGGACAAGAAAGCGCAGCTGGCTGTGTTTGATAGCCTGCCCATTGAACGGGACACCTTCTGGCGGTGGAATGAGGAGCCTTCGCGCAACACTAACAGTGGGCAAAAGATGCTGCGCATCGCCATGCTAAACAAAACGATGGCCTTTTCGAGTCGCGAACAGCAGATGCTCAGCATCAATGGCTTTATGCCATTCGCCGTTTACAGTCTGGAGCAGCAGTTGGAGATGTGTGAGCTGTACTTTTCCAAATTCAGCACGACCTTTCAGAAGTATCTATTCCTGACGGACATGGAGTCCCACAACCGTAGGCTCTTCTATAATCTACTGATTAGCGATCCGGACAAATATATGTCGATATTCAAAGGCGCCGAGTGCCCCAACTTGGTTAAGAATTTCGGCATGCTCTTCACGAACAACAGGGGCATGTATATAACCATAAAGGATCGTGGCCATGTCTACGATGTGTTGCGCAACTGGCCGATGCGCGACTGCGTGCGCTACCTAATGGTGACCAATGGGCACAGCATCTTGAATATGGGAGACTTTGGGTCCAGTGGAGCACCCGTCGTGTTCTACAAATTGTATGAGGACGTGGTTTATGGCGGCATCAATCCCGATTGCTGCCTGTCCATAATGATGGACGTAGGCACAAACAATGTGAGCCTGCTGGAGGATCCAATGTACTTGGGAGTGCGCGAATTTCGCACCACTGGACCCGATCTTGACGACTTATTCGAGGAGTTCACGTTGGCCGTCTGGCGTATTTTCGGACCACGTGCTATTATCCAAACGAAAGACTTCAGTCCGATGGAAACACTGAGTCTGCTGGAAAAGTATCAGAAGAGTAAGTGCTATTTGGACTGCAGCATGCAGCTCGTTGGCACCTGCGGGCTGGCCGGCCTGCTGGGCGCCCTCAGGGTCACCGATGTCAAATTCCGTGCAAATAAACTGCTCTTCTATGGCAACGAAAAGTTCAATATCGGCCTGGCCCGCATGTGCGTGGCATATCTGAAACGCCAGGGACTCGATGACTCATCGGCGAGGAAGTGCATCTGGTTCTGCGATATCCATGGGCTAATTGTGAAAAATCGTTGCTGCCACAAGGTGCCCGAGGAGCTCTTGGAGTTCAGCCGCAACCACCAGCCCACTGACAGTCTACTGGAGGCTATTGAGAAGGTCAAGCCGACTGTGCTGGTGGGTTGTTCTGCGGAGCCGAATGCCTTCACCAAAGAGGTTCTCAGGGCCATGGAGCAAAGCTGTAAGATGCCCATCATTATGGCCATGTCTAGGCCCTTGCCATTGGCGGAGTGCTCGGCCGACGATGCGTTCGTCTACACGAAGGGTCGCTGCATTTTCATATCCGGCTGCGATCTGCCGCCTTTGAAGTACGCAAATAAGTGGTATCAGCCCGGCTACTGTACCGATCTCTACATACACAGCGGCGTCACTCTGGGTATCATGCTGACCGGCATGACAACAGTGCCGGACGATATTTTCCTGGTAGTCGCCGAGCGGCTGTCCAACTTGGTCTGGCCGACTGACATTGAGAGGCGCAATTTCTATCCACCGCAGCGCAAGTTAAGGTGTGTGAATGAGCAAATAGCCGAAGCTATCTTCACTTACGCATATCGGCGTCGCCTCGCCACTCTCTGGCCCGAGCCGAGCAATCCCAAGGAGTACATAAGGAGTATGCTCTTCCAGTTCGAATACTCTGACACACTGCCCGAACTGTATTGCACAACAGATCAGAACATTGGCACCGCCGAGTCGGTGCAGTACTATCAGAAGCAGGAAAATGAAATATAAGTTTATGCTTATCGATTAAATAATAATAATAATGAGCACAAATTGCATATCTTGCATTGCAATGGCTCAGTCAATTATTTGACTGCGGCTGAGTTTCTAGAATCGCCGTGAATTGCGAGTCTAGTCACAGCCACTGAGCAATTAGCTGCATGCAATTTTCACATGTCAACCCCGTGTATGCATGTGTGTGTATGCATGTGTGTGTGTGTGTTATTGACCCGCGGCTGGTGCTCGAGCTTGAAACTATTAAAAACAACAATCCCAATTGCAGTTGTATTGTATAATAAATTGAAACAACCACCGTAAAATGGCACAAAACAAAGCCGCAACAAAGAGGCAGCCAAATTAAATTGCATGCGAATGCGAGTGTGCGAGTGTGCGAGTGTGTGTGTGTGTGTGTGTGTGTGTGTCAGTGCCTGCCATTGACAGGTACTCCACTGGGAAGCGTGTTTTTTGTGTACTCGCTCTCTCTCTTTCTCTCCCTCTTGGAGTCTCATGTGGGTTTCATTTCATTTATCAATATGCCAAATGAAATACATACAGCAACTGCCTGCCCATCGCACTCGCCTTTATTTGCGGTTAACAACGAAAATGACCTGAGGTCAGGCAATCGCCTTTACCCAGCCACAGCTACAGCTAATTGGCAAAAATATATATACATATATATATATATAACTATGACATTTTTTCAAAATAGTTAAATGTCTCTATTTTCAGTCCAGAATCGTGCATTGATTAATTGTTGCCAGTTCAAGCTACGTTTTATTGCCTAATATGAGTCCACAACAACATGTTATTATGCTTCAAATTGAGCTAAACTTAGGGAAAAAAAAGCTTTTAATATGTATTAACTTTGGCTGTAAGTCAGACAAGGCAATCTGCTGTAGGAATGTCTGACTATCCACCCTTTCTTCTTAATACAAATAGTCGCCAGTGCAAATTGAACTAAACATTTGTAGTTAAGATTCTGAAAGAAAACTCTATTTACCTAAAGCATAAACAAATAAGTACTTACACAGAAATGTACTTAGCGCCACGACGAAGGCAGCAACCCTGCCAGCCGTAAATGTTAAATATGTTCTTAGACTTAAGCTCCGGGAACAATTCACAACTGATGCTGCCGCCAGTTAAGGAAAAGTTTTTAAAGTATGCACCTGGCCAGGCGCAAAGGTAAAACGCAAATGGGAGTATTATGAATGGTTTGAAGCTTGGGAGCACTGTGAATATACTAGGGTTGTAAGGAAGTTACTCTATAAAAGATATTGGAATTTCTTTGACTAAGAATAAGCTTTGGGCTTAAATGATATTTTCTGCCAATTTGACACCTGCCCAAAATTGAATACAAATATTTTCTATTAAAGAATCTTATCACATTTATTTACTGCATTTTTTTCTTTTTTTTTATGTTTACAGCTAAGTTCTTGGTTTAATTGTAAGTTTTCATAATTATTTATTTTATTTTTATTTTCTTTTTTTTTTTTTTGTAATTTTTACGAAATTTTTAGATAGCTCATGATACGTTCTTCAGGGCAGCTGTGTTTTTTTTTTCTTTTTTTTGTAGTAATAATTCTTTATATATTTATTTTATGATTAGTTTACCATAGACAGAAAACTGTATACATACGTAAATGTATATATGCAAATGTACTTCAAGCGCGAATTATTATTTATTTATTTTTTTTATTTTTTTAAATTTATTGTATGAATACTTTGTAAAACGGGGTTTTTCCTATAGTACGCTTCGATTAGTTAATAATTTTTTTTGTTTTTGTTTTTACAAGGATTTGTTGCTGTCGCTATTTTAACTATATAAAGAATATATATATATGTGTATGTATATATATTGAGTTTATATTAAATTTGTAATTCTTTATTTTCTTGTTTATTACTTTACGAGTTGATTTTGTTTTTGTGTTTTTACTTTTATTTTTATTCAAATACCGACATTGCAATTTGCTTCATTTACGGGTCATCATATTTTTATTTGCTCAACATCATGTGATTGTCATACAAAACATTTCACATAATCTTTGAATTATTTACAATAAATCAAAAATCAAATGGTCTACGAAAAGCAAAAGAAACTTGTGTATCAAGTCAGAAGCTCAGAGCATGATTAGCTGAAAAATACATATTTTATTTGTAGTTCATTTACAATGTTTAGATCCGAGGACTAAGCTAAAACGTTTCTGTATTTCTGGTTTCTCTGTTTTTGTGTGGATAACTTCTAAATGGAAACATTAAAATTTTTGTTGTTTTTTTTTTTGTTTTTTTGTGGCTTTTGCTGAGAAAACTTTTAGAAAAATATTTTATTAATTTACGTAGCATACATATGTTTATGTATGTATATATATATAAGTATTTGTAGTACATATGGGTTACTTGTATATATGCACTTCTTCGATAATGTCGCCACGCTCAACGCATGGCTCACCGTTCAGAGAAGCGTTTAGTTTTCCATGTGTGTGTGTGTGTGTGTCGGAGTGCTCAAAATGCATTTCAATCTATTTGATGGCAGTTTTATTATTATTATTTTGTTTATATTAGTTTAATAAGTTTTCAATGGGGTTCTCACTACTTTAACATGCCTGACTGCCATTTTGAGATTTACTAAAATGTATTTGCCACACCAACTTACTTATAGCTATGGTTAAGTATCTATATTCCTATATATATATATATGTATGAGTGTGTTTGTGTGTGTGTGTGTGAGTGTGTGTCTGAGCATGTTGGTCTCAATGCAGTAACTATGTGTTTATGCATATATAATATTGCTTATAGTAAACATGAGGCTAACGCGCCATCTATACAACAACGGTTGAAATGCCGTCAGCGTGTTTTCGTTTAGCCGTAAAAAAACGTCGTGTTTCAAATCAAAGTTAAAACTAAATATATATATATATATATACGATATACTTAATGTACGGTTAAAGTTTTGCGATTACAACTAAAGCAGCGTTATGTACATACTCGCCTTAACCTAGCTGAAGTTGGGCTGTCTCTAGAAGTATTTGTTGAAATTTTGGTTCCGTCAAATACAGAGTTTTGTATTTAAACTTGATTTTTGTTTTTTTTTTTTGTCTACGAACTATTTATACATAGCTATTCGTATAACTAATACTAGAATTATTAAACAAATATTGCTAGTTAATATACAAATTCGTTTAAGATCTTCCCATGGCCAAGCGACGTTGTCTTTTTTTTTTAGCATATTTTTACTCGATTTGTGCCGTTCGTAGTGCACAAACATCTAAATAATATACACAAACTGAGGCAAGAAAATGTTGAGCTCAAATTGAATATATATATATAGATATATATATATATATATGTGTGTGTATTTGTTTGAGTGTGTGTGTTTGAGTGTATCCTGTAGGTGGTTGTATTACGAGTAAATATCTTAGCATAATTTAGTATCTTTTTTCTTTTTTCTTTCTATCTTTCATTCTGTGAAGCAATCGCAATCGCAATAGAATTAGAATTAGAATTAGAAAGAGAGAGAGACAGACAGAGAGTGAGATAGATAGATAGAGAGAGACACTCTGTTCTATGTAAAACCGTATTTTCCATTTTTCATTATGGCAGGATCCTTTTGTTAGTAACTTTTTAGCGTTTACTCTTTACACTTGCTTAGCGCTTTCATTCTGCTTCATTCTGGCTATATGTTTGCTGTGTACTTTAATATTGAAATCAATCAAATGTTGTTGCTGCTGCTGTTGCTGTTGATATTTGTTGTTGTTAATTTGAATGGCAAACGAAGAGCACTAAACAATTGCTATATATATGTAAATGAAGCAAAACAAAAAACATATTGAAAACATATTGAAATATTGTCTTTCAAAAGCTTAAAAATTTCAGTCTTTGTAGTTGGTTGCTCGGCTCTTGTCACTGCTTTCTGGGTGCTGGTACTCTCCATCCTTTCGCTGCTGATGCTGCTCGTTGCTGTGTCTGTTGCTGTTGCTGTTGCTGGCTGTAATTAAATGGAACAGCAAACATCGAAAGCAAACATTAATATCCATTTGTGTATTGGCAAGGATTAAACGTGGCTCGATGTAGTTTTTGAGCTTGAGCGCTGCTGCTACAACTTACTTCGACTAGAGACTTTTAGAAACTAGTGCACAGGGCTAGCAGAAACACGAAAATGTACAATTGGTGGCCAAAAGTGGGGCGTACGCCCGCCGACAAGAACTCTGAGCTGTACAAGTACTCTGAGCGTGGGCAGCATGGTTTGAAAGGGAAAGGCACAGAAGAGGGCAGTAAAGGCCGTGAGTTAATATTTTTTTTTTGGATTTTTTTTCTTTTTTTTTTTGTAGTGGGCAGAAACTAAGCTGAGTTGACTTGGCACTCAAGACGCATACTCACTTCTGGGTCAGACCAGGGCGTCGTTGCTGAACACATCGTTGACATGTTTGCCATTGCCATTGCTGTTGCTGCTGGTGCTGCTGCTGCTGCCGCCGCCGTTGCTGCTTGTTGCTGTTTTATCCTTGAGGCCGCATTGCTAAAAAAAAAACAGAAAACACAAGCCACAAACGTAATTAGATTCACGACGAAATCAGAGCGGCAAAAAATAATTTCGTTAATTGCTAGGCGAATAACATGGAAATTAGGCGCAGGAATCAACGATTTGCATGAAAAATTAATTAAAACAATTAACGACAGCTGCCGCCAGTTGTGAAATGTATATTTAATTGCTTTGAATTTGGGAATTGTTGGCTTACCTCCTGCTTGGCCTGCCACTGCTTCATGGCTGATTTGTATTTTTCGAACTCGTTGCACCAGTGCGAGTAGATCTTCTGGTAGTCCTGCTTCTGCGAAGGTGGCGAGCATCTAAGACGGCAGAGAGAGCGAGAGAGAGAGAGAGAGACAAGCACAATAAGTTATCGTCAGGTTCTGGGCCAGGAAATTAAACTTGCAGCCAGACAACAACATACACAAGTCGAAAGTTTCAACTTTCTAATTGCGCCACGGATATTTTGACGCCCGTGGCGCTAAATTCAAATGCCAGCCAAAAGGGGCTGGGGTGGGGGGTCTTGACTCACCTGTGCGCATCCACAGTGACGCCGTAGCTGCAGAGAAGGGTGCCATCCAGATAGCTATCATATCGGCCGCCATCGCCCTCATTCACAGCTAACAATACCAAGCCGCCTTCGTTGGTCTCAATGTATTTCGTGGGGGTATAGCGCACCTCGTAGCTGCACAGAGAGAGAGAGAGAGAGGGCGTGTGAGTGAGAGTGGGAGGACAGGCAAAGATAAGGAGATTTTCTATTTGCTATATTCCAATTTTCCATTTTCAGTTTGTTTTTCCATTTGGCTGTGCGTGAAAAAGTGTCTCATTGGAAACGCACAATAAAAATCAATATAAACTGTGTGTGAAACTTTGCCAGCGCCAGCTGAAACTTTTTCCATTACAGACAGCGAGAGAGACTCCACCTATTATCCGCACTGTGCCGCTGTGGTGTCTTCTCTAAACGCCAAACAGCGAACGGACTTCAACAACATTTTAAAGTGTCAATTTACCGCAGCATTGGCAACGTCGCGTCGCTGGATTTGGAAGCAGCTTTGGCTGAGTGGGTGGGAGTGGGTGGGGAGACGCCATCGCTAAGTGAGATGAAGCGAAGTTTCGTTGGCACTTCCGATTTCATTATTTGCTTTCAATGCTCATTGGCTTGCTTTAAGAATGGCCAACGGTCTCCAAGGATGGTCTAAAATTCAATTACAATAGCTCAACTCACCGTCCCTTCTCCGTGGAGTGGTGGTACCAGCGCGTCTGCTTCTTGCGCAGCACATCGGGCATCTTGACGAAGCAGGACAGGTGCAGCGTCTGGCCGTAGGAGGAGGTGACACGCTTGCGCAGCACGCTCGTATCGCATATGCCGGACGTCTCGTTGGCCACGTCCTGCAGCAGGCCCAGCTGGTAGGGCCGGCAGGCATTGACCTCCTTGTCCCAGCCGCAATAGGGATCGGCCACGCAGCGGAAGCAGCTGTCGTAGCGGCGTGCGCACATGGCCAAATCGATTTGCTTCACCTGATGGTCGGTGGCCAGGTAGAGCGAGGCGGTCTTCTGGCTTAAAGTCAGCTCGCGTATGGGTTCGTTGCGCGGCGACGCCTCAAAGATGTCCACCAGATTCGAATGTCGTTGGCCGTAGTGCATGAACTGAACGATTTTATAGATGTGTCCAGTGCTTGTGGCCACAAAGTAAACCAGAAACTCCTGGTTCAGTTTATCAATGCGTATTCTAGAGAGAGAGAGAGAGAGAGAGAGGGAGAAAGAATAGAGAGAAGAGTTGAGTTGATAAATCGCACTAGTCTCCTATGCCGACAGTTTTTGTGCAACAAATCTCAAATGCACGCGACTTGGCTAACTTTTTCCTTCCACGTTTTCTTTCATCTTTTTGTGTTTTTGTGTGCAGCAGCAAAACAAAACGTTTAACTAAAAGCATATCCTGCGGCGCAATGTTCATAAGTTCCGGCCAAGTTATTTTACAAGTCGTTATGCCACACAACAACAGTTGGAGCTGGAGCAGCAGCAAAGCAAAAAAAAAAACATTTTTATGCTGTCAGTGAGCGAGTGCTCCCAAATGTCAGCATTGGGCTGACTGTTGTCCTGACTCTCTGGCTGTGGCTGTTGCTGTGGCTAGTGCAGCGAGTGCACTGTATAAACTTGGAAAATGTCAACAAGCCGAGGCGAATACGTGGCTGGTTGCCAAGAGGCCGCCCGAGGCAGCCGGAGGCAACTGTAGCTGCAGCTCCAGCTCCAGCTCGCTAATGAATACATTTACACATTTTACTTACTTGTCGACGACGAGGCGGGTGAGTATAACGTCTCGTTTGTAGAATACAGGATTGCCAAATTCATGATCGACCGCCTTGTCCATTAGCGGATGTTTGCGTATGAAATTTAACACCGAGTCCGGCAATGTTGCGGTGTCGTTGTGGCATGTGCCCGGACGTGGCTCCGGCACTTTCGAGTTCAGCACTGGCAGCCAGGCGCTGTTCGATGTCGCCTGCTCCTTGAACTTGCCTGCGAAATAGTAAGAGAAAGAGTAAGAAAGAGAAAGAGAGACAGAGACAGAGCGAGAGCGAGAGCGAGTGTTTTATTTTATAGGTTGCATAAATGTGCAGCGCTGAAAAGTATGCTATGTTAAATTTATGTGTGTCAGCGCTGTGGTAAATGATAAATTACTGAGCTCTTCGCGCTGATTTGTGGCTCCGAGCCATAGTCGGAGTCTGGCCGAAAGTAAAACAGTTCCAGCTACTAATTACACACACACACACACACACATACAGACACAGAGTGAGAGTTGTATATATGCTGAGCTCTTGAAGTGTTTGCTGCATAATCATTTGTTTTTCATAATTAATTACTTTGGCAATAGCTTGACTACATTTTTTCACACATTATATATATTTTTTTTATTTTTATATCTATATATATATATATATATGTATGTGTGTGCTGCAACATGCCCGCAAAACTTTTCATAATGAATTTTAAGTGTATGCCAGATTTTTTTACTGCCATTTGCCTTTTGGCGCTGTGTCTGCTGTCTGCTGTCGGCTGGTCTAACTGAGTGAAGTGAGTGAGTGCTCTGGCACAGCTCCATGCGCACAATTTTATGGTGTTAATGAACTTTTGAGCAAAGTGCTGTCACACACTCACACACACACACAAAGAGAGAGAGAATTTGCGTATGCGTTTTGCTCCACTTGAATTTGGCAACTGAGTTTGAAAATAAATTTATGTGCGCTATTTATAGATACAGTAAACACGCGCTAATAAGAACTGGCATAGAGAATATTTTTAGGAAAATAAGAAATATATTTCTATTGAAGTGAAGTTGCTCAAGTGGGATAAAAATATTTTTCAATTTTAAATTTAAATTGTCAAAGTATTTTATTATTATTTAATAATATTTCAATCATTCACTGAGTAATTTTTGAGGAATTTCTCAAGTAATAAAATTTTAATTGATATCAAAAATGAATTAAGTATTAAATATTCAATAAAATTTCAAGTGTCCACTTTAGCCAAGCTTTACTCTAAGACAATTTCGAGTTGTGCTTAGGCAACTTCACTCTGTCCTTTGCAAATTGTATTCAACAGCAATCGCTAACGGAAATGAATTTCAGAACTTGCCACAAAATCAGCAAATGTCGCCGCTGCTGTTGTTGGCATCGCTTCAGACATTTCGTACATTGAATTTTGCATGAGAATTGAGTATAGGTTCAGGCTTACAATATATGCGCATATTGTAGCTGAAGAGACTGGCACTGGGATTAAAATATATGACATGCATTTCCAGGTGCATGCCAGATTTTGCTGCATGCGTTGGGATTGCGTGTGGCTGGCAGGCGGGCAAACAGCAGCTGTGCAGGTGGGCTGTTAGCACCTGTCACGCATATCTAGTTACCGTTAAGCATGCAGCACGCCAGCAGCAGCAGCAGCATTTTGTAGCAAATGTTAAAGCATTTAAAGCCCCAGAACGACCCCCAGTGGCAGGCACATCAATTCAGCTCGCACCATTTAACGCTAAAATGCCAAAGCTTCTCTGCACGACACACACATGCAGCACCTGTGAGCGTAATTTCTTCCGGCAGCTGCAGCCCTACGTAATGGGAAATGCTGGAAGAAGTCAAACGTAGCCGCATGCACGTTCGTAAAAATGGCGCCGCAGAGAATTATTGCCAATGCAATAAATCTCACGCTTACACTCGCAGACGCCGACACAGACATAGACACAGGCACGCCCACTGCCCTGCTCTGCCCTGTCCTGCCCTTCTTTACCCTGACACAAACACTCACACACTCGCATATTTCATGCAGTCACCCACTAACCTTCAAAGGCCGCATTGATATCCCGTATATCGTAGCTGCAGACGGCCGAACCAATCAGTCCATTTGTGTTTGTTGTAAACGTGGCATAGAACTTGCTATCTTCGTTGGGCATCTTGTAGACGGATTGTATTTCGTTGAAGTAGAAGGGAAACTCGCTCGAGATGCTGCAGTTCATGCGCGCCTTCAGATATGTCGCCCAATTCTGGCTGATCATGTACTTGCCGCCGCGATCGTTCTTGCACACGCGTGCCACACGCGAATAGACGGCCTTGCCGCAGTTGATATACTCCACGGCATGTTCACGAAAGAAGAAGTAGACAAAGTCACCGATGTCGAAGGAGCCAACAAAGTTCGGTTCTGAAAACGGAGAATGAACATTTAGTTACTTATGGCGAGAATTGAGAGCAAATGGAAAGCAGCTGCAAGTGCTTCAGTTGATATCTAGAATATCTATATATATTTATATTAATAATTTTTACTTACTGTCCAGTAATTTGGAGTCATATTTAACTGTGCGCTTGAAGTTGGCCTCTTTGCGGCCGTTGGTGAAGTTGAAGAGATCCGAGCGAAATATAACTGAGTCGGCTTTAGTGAATTCCGCATTTGTGCCCGCGTACTGATGCATAGAAAGTGGAAAGTGAAAAGTGGAGAGAAATGGATTATACTGAAGTCTCTCTCTCTCTGTGTGCTGGATCGCAAGCAATGCTGGCAAATTAGCGCCAAATATTCGGGAAATTTGATTTTCCAAGGCAAAGGCGAAATGTAGCACACGCACACACACACACACAAACACGCACGCATACACACACAGGCACGCACACAATTACGCGTAAAGTGTAAGCACGTGCCTCAGACCCAATTCTTTGCAAGTGTTTGACTCTGCGTGTATATGTGAGTGTGTGTTTGTGTGCATGTATATATGTGTGTGATTGTGTGTGTGTGTGCTTCACTCTAATTTAATTTCAGCTGCTTTATTGCGACTCTTTTAAATTTCTTGCCATTTGGCCTCCCATAGCCGCACAGAACTTTGTCGCTTCGCCCTCTCCCTCCCATGCGCGACTTCCTTCTTTCGACTTTCTACTTGTTTCTCTCTCTCGTCCTTTGCCTTTACTTTACTTTTGTAATTTTATTACAATTGACATTTTTCCCTTTTTTTTCTCATGCTTTTCTCTTTGCCTTTATTTTTCTTTCCGTCGGCATTACGCGACTTGGGTGAGACTTGGACTTACCAGCGCTGGCAAACCAAAGGGATTTCCGTTTTCCACATAGACGGCGGTTGAGTTGTCAGCGGGATCGTAGGGACACTTGCCGATGCCCAACCCTATGCCGGGCACGTACTGAGATCTGGGTAAATGTGTTAAGTTCGCCTGCCAAGGGATGGGGAGTTGGGGATGGAGAAAAGCGCATTAGTTGACTTTAATTTTGGAATTTGTTGTTGCCTTCGCTGGAAAATTAACTTCCAGCTTGACTGACATTCACAATTAGGCGCTGACACAGCCAGCTTTAGCCCACTGAATATTTTATGCAAAAATAAAAATATATATTTGTTTCCTTCTACTCACATTTATAACGTAATCCTTGGGGTTGTGCGCATTGGTGCCGCAGACGTAGAGTCGATGTCCATTGAAGTTCATGGGCTGAATGACGCGTATGTGATTGCGGCATTCCACCTTCTTGACAGGTGCCCGAATTGTGATTGAATGAAAACAAATGTTTAAGCAAAATAATTGTGTATGTGTGTACATGTGTGTGTGTGTGGATTGTAATGGGACAGACAGAGAATGTGAAGGCAATGCATAAGTATCGAATCGAGATGAAGGCCGCAATATGATATTTGCATGCAATTTTGTTAGTTAATTTTGCATGGATCATGGATATGTTTAAATATGACAGATATATATATATATATATATATGATTTTCAATTAGAACGCACCTCTCGCTTGCCCTTGGACACACAGTTGAGTATATCGGAGCCGGTAGGTTCCAGTATCAGAACATCGCGCTAGAAGATGAAATAAAGAAAACAATCTGAAATATGAGCAAACAAATGGTTTCTTAAGTACTTAAAGCGCTCGCCACGCTTTGCCCAATGCGATACGCTTAACAAATATTCCAAAACGTTTATTGAAAGCGTGATAAAATTTCATGCTTATCAAGAAGGCAAACGCGACAGGCAAAACAACAACAGCAGCCCACAACAAAAGAGCGCGCAACAATTGGAGATTGTGTGTGTGTATATGTGTGCGTGTGTGAGTGTGTGTGTGTGTGTGTGTGTGTGTGTGTGATGTGTATTGTGTGTACCGAAAACACGTACAATCAAGACGCCCATCTCATATGCCAGTATTTGTGAAGTGAATATATATATATTTCTCTCTCACTCTCACTCTCTCACTCTCTCTCTCAGTGTGTACATATTTTTGTGACTCTGACTGTGCCTGAGCCAGAGCTGCGCTGCTCTTTATGCTTAGCCATTGTTTTTGTTGTTGGTATTTCACTCACGTTGAGCATTTGTTTATTTAATTCGATTTTCGCCTGCACTTGAATTTTGAACGCCAATGCGAATTATTGCTTAAAGCATAGAAAACTGAGCTGATTTTAAAAGCCGAAAAAGCCGTCTAGTTGATTGGGAGTGGGGCAAGGCGTCATTACATTCCCGCACGTTGCACGTGAAATAAGTTTTTCTCTGCCGAGTTTGGCCATCGTTAATGCGAATTGCTTGTGTACTCAAGGAGACGCACATATAGAAATCTCAGAGTTGACACACTTTGAACACAATATCCTGCCTTCTGCTGACAGTTTACAGTTTGCAGCACACAGTTTGCCCGGCTCACTGAAGACTGGCTGCACTTTAAGGCGCCTGCCTGCCCCTTCGGGCAGCGGCTAAGTGC
Source organism: Drosophila nigricruria (assembly GCA_037075265.1). NCBI lineage: Eukaryota > Metazoa > Arthropoda > Insecta > Diptera > Drosophilidae > Drosophila > Drosophila nigricruria. The sequence continues at coordinate 3,931,076 of JBAMCI010000131.1, read as the reverse complement.
TCGGCTTCAACTTGAAACGCAATTTGCGAGCACGAACTCGGCTCTAGCCGTTTAGGAGTCAGCACAAATAATTGCCGTTGAAAGCATTTGCCGCCGACTGGGCCGAAGTGGCGCTAGGATGACTCAAAAGCTGTGGCAAACGGCTGCAAATGGTAGCCAGTCCAGTGCAAGTGCGGACTAGCCAAATGCCAATTCAATGAACTTGAAACGGAAACGGATATTGATAGTTGAAGACGAAATCATTAAAGTGCAATTGTGCCACTGCTAGCACTGGAGCGAAGGGGGCGTTGTCTAGATCTTGCGCAAACGGATGTGAGGGCGAACACAAAAATGCCAAGTTTTTCGACTTCAATGCTGGAATGGCAGTTCCGAATATCGTAAATCGCAAATTCCAAATATTTTATGGTTTTAAATCACTTTGCAATAAAATCTAACAAATAAATATCGATTAATTAAAGGAAGAGTAATAAAAAAACTTTAAAAAGTATTTTTTTATGTATATAAATATTTAGCAATAAAATAACTAGACTTTCTCTTAGCCAAATGCTTTGGTTATTATTTGTTTCACATAAATTTTGAGATATTTGTCAATTTGTTTTGGCTCTCAAGCAACTACTTCTTCCCTCTGATCTGGCATCAACAAATAAGGCGACCGACCGCCTCTAGCTTCAAATTCAAATTGATTTTATTGCAATCTACATACAAGCAGAGCATGATGAGATGATTTGACTAGACTTTGTTATACAGGTGTATGATTCTAGTATGGAAAACATATCATCAATCTGAAAGGCTTAGAAAGACTGAAATTTCATTCTTGAAGCACATATCAACCAAAAACAGAAATCCCAAGCAAAAATCATAATTATTTTTATATTTTAAAGCCAAAAACTTGATCTAAAATATAAAAATAAATAAGAGCATCAAATTCAAAGTAAAACTCTTGAAAAAAAGTAAAATAAAAAGAAACGTATCGTAGCCAGACATATGCTTAAACAAACTTATGAACAGGTGTGTGTATGTGTGTGTGTGTGAATACTTATATGAGAGCATGTCACAAAGTGTGCGAACACAAACAGCAACCAAACACAAACTCGACAAACATCTTCAGTGACTGTCTGGCCGGGTAAAAAGCCTGCAAGTGAGTGTAACCTGTACGTATGCAAAAGGTGTGTGTTTGAGTGTGTGTGCGTGTGTGTGTGTGTATGTGAGTGTGTCAACAACATTCTGTCTGGCAAGCAACACTCAAGTGGCTAAAAGTGTCTGCCCGTGTGTGTGTGTGTGTGTGTGTGTAGGTGTGCGTAAGTGTTTTGTGCATTTACATGCGCTTTTATAATACCCTAGAATCTTTAGTAAAGGTTATGATGGTTCGACGGAAGTGTATATAACAGGCAGTAGGAAGTATCAGTAGCTGAATCAATATTTGTCTAGTTGATCGCCCTGTATCTCATGCATTGAAGGCCTATTTCAGACTTCCTATTGTAATTCATAAAACATTCTACAGAAACAGAACTCAATTTGCCCATCTCCAATAGAAAACATTTGTCTTTTCTTATGAGTTTACTCTACTCAACAATAAACAACAATTTATATCTAAAGTCATCTTTGTTATATATATATAGAGTATATCGCAGTCAATCATTGCCAACCAAGCACCTGCTTCACTTGTGTTTTCTTAGCATTTCTTTTGCACCTGCAGTCAATTGAGATTTGACTTTAACATTTACTTTTGCTTTTGCTCTTGCTCTTGCGCCTCATTTCACTTACCTCGCATATCGATTGGCTGATGTTGCGCAGATTGAGGCGAAAAATGCGATCCCTGCAAGAGATAATGAGAAATATATTAACGATTGTTGTTGTTCCATGCTGATATGTGGCGGCTCGAGTGACACTTGAGCTAATCCCGCGCTCGTGCCCTGACATACGATAAGTTAATGCTCTGCTGTGCTGCAAAACGCAATCAGCACAAGAGCGTGACCTTACAAACACACACACACCAAACGCAGGAAGTAAAGCACAGAGATTCAGAGTCTGCGGCTGAGGAGCAGCCGTCAGTTTGTCAGTCGGTGGCATCAGAGCGACTTTCGAGAACGACTTTGCCTGCTGTCAAGCAATTGAAATTGTCTATTTGTTGGCGTATCTCCCTCATCTCTCTGTGTGTGTGTGGGAGAGTGTCTGTCTGTCTCTCTGTGTGTGTGTGTGTTTGGTATTTTTGAAAAATCGTTGCGTTGCACATGGCTGAAGCGCAGCACCTGCTCGTCACCGGCGGCGGCGGCGGCCTGTTACGTTTATTGCACTGTTCGGGCTCGTGATTGATTGATTGATGGATTGAAATATCGATGTCGCAATATTGCGTCCGCCCACCCAGCTATACGGACCAACTTAAAATGGCAACAGCATTTGCAATGCCCAGCCTCCACCCGCTCACTGGCCCACTTGCCGGCTACTCAAAAGTTTGTGGAGGCTCGACAGAAAAGGGGAACGCGTCGACGCCGAAACTCGGTGCTAAAGTGTGTTTTATGTAGTTGCCGGCAGAGTTTTAGGCGCTGGCAGTGCGGCGCCCCAACAACTCGAAACCATTAATCTTCATTTCAAGGCTAGGGGCAACGCGACGGGAGTAGTGGCAGTGGCAGTGGCAGTGCCAGTCGCTGATGATGGCCCCGACGACCGCTGCCGGCTGTGGGCTGCGTAGGAAAAATGGCGCTCGAGTCAAGTGGTAATTTTGGTTACTTTGTTTGCCAGCTTTTTTCGGAGGGCGGCGAGACCGCAACTGTTAAAATGCGGCCATGTTCAACTTGCGGCAGACAAATGAGCAGACGACGACGACGACGACGACGGGCATTGTCAAATTGAGCTCGAGCACTAGCGAGCTGCTCCCTGCTCAGCTCTCTGACCCAACCCCGACCCCGACCCCGACCTCATCCCGACCCAAGTGGACCCTTACCGCAGCCTCAGTCCCTCGGCTTTAGCTCCGTCGAACCGCACGTCAAGCATTAATTCATAATTATGTATGCCGACAGTGTTGCCAACAACTCTAGGCACTTTGGACGCTGGGCTTTCAAAAATGAAATATGCAGCTTCAAATGCGTTGAAGCTTTTTGAGTAGCTGCTTTTAGTGCCAGCCGGAAGTTCACACACAGTCGAACCGGAAGTTCGTAATTAACGTTCGTTGAGGACGTCAAATGCCAAACCGCAGCGAACTTAGATAGCCGTAATACGCCCCTAGCACTTAGCCGTACAAATGCTTTCCAGTTCTAGTTCTATGAGGAGTACTTACATGGCGCCGACATAGAGCGCATTGTTGCGCTCATCCATGTAAAAGGTTTTGTAGTGCAGCGGGCCGCAGCTGAAGTCCTTGACATGCTCTGCAAGAGAAAAGAATACAATTCATATAAGTACATTAAGTATACGGCTCGTGGTTGCTTTTTAATACTATATTAAGTATACGTCTCGCTGTTAATCTAGATGGCAAATCAAAGTAAACAAAAACCCAACATGTTTAAAGGTCACAGCGAGGACCTGGACCCTCTACAGATTTCAGCTTCAGTTAATTAAAGTTTATGCATCTATTAATGAAACTGTCAGCGACAGCGTGTGTCGGGCGTACGAAAAAAAAAAAAACTAATTAAACTATTATAATTTAGCTGAGAAAAGCTAATTTATGGGGCGGCTGCAGGCGCAGCATCAAGACAAAAGAACTTGTGTATAAACCAGGAACAATACACCAAATACACACACACACACACACACACACACACAGAGTTGTAAACAAACAGTGAAGCTTGGCCTTGCAGATTTTGACAGCGACTGCGGCCCGGAGTGTCACGTACTCAGAAACGTCACGTGCGATGCTTGCTTGAAATATGTGTGTGTGTGTGCGAGTGTGTGTGTGTGTAGGTAACACCACTGTCAATGCCATTAACGAAAGATTGAGGCATTTAGCTAAAATTTTTACGACATTAAGTTGTCAACTAATTTGGCGCAATTAGCAGGCAGCGCAGAGCAAAAGGCGGCCAAAGTTTTTAGTCTTAGGCAAATCCTTTGATGGCAGTGCTAAGAGTCAATTTGTGTTGTTGTCCGTTCATGTCAACATACAAAAAAAAACAAAAAAAACAAGTAAGAACGTTGCAGTCGGGCGCTACCGACTGCGGGATACTCATTCACACCCCCACAGATCACGCCCATTGCCACGCCCACAATTGGTTTGTACATATATAATTTTTTGGAAATCAATAGAGGAGATCAGCAGTAATATCTGTATATAATTCTGATTTTCTCACTGAGAATCGGAAAAACGTATAGTTTTTCCCGATTTGCCACGCCCCCAGTAGGCGTAGACATATAATTTTTGGCCAGTTCTTAGAAGTAGTGAAGGGTAACGTAAGTGTGAAATTTGGATGCTTACACTCAAAAAATGCGAAAATTACAGGGTATTTTTTAGCCGGGCATACCCCATAAGGGGCGTAAAAATTATTTTTGGGTCATCGATAGAGGAGCTCGCCAGTAACTTACCATCCAATTTTGAAGCTTCTAGCTCTAAAACTGTAGGAGCTACAAACTTTTGCGGTTTGCCACGCCCCCTATGGGCGTAGATATATCCGCCATATCTTTTCCAACTTGGGTAGTCAACCCGAGTATATATACCAAGTTTCAAGTCTCTAGCATCAATAGTGCTCAAAATATTACAGAATTTGAAAAATCACTATATAGTCAGATCCGATTTGTCACGCCCCTAGTAGGCGTGGATATATAGATTTTTGGTCGATCTTCATAGGATCGTATCAGTAACCTACATGCCAAATTTGGGCGTTTTAGCTTTAAAACTGTAGAAGATACAGTTTTACCCGATTTGCCACGCCCCCAATGGGCGTAGATATATCCGCCATAGCTTTTTGATCTTGGGTTGTCAACACGAGTATATATTCCAAATTGCAACTCTCTAGCACTTCTAGAAGTAGTGTTTCTGAGGTATGGGCAAATGCATTTTCCGATTTGCCACGCCCCTAGTGGGCGTATCGGGAAAATCTTGACACTTTATAATTCGAGGGTATACACGAGTATATATTCCAAATTTCAACTCTCTAGCTTCAAAACTGTGCAAATGGTTTGCGTTCATACGGACAGACGGACAGACGGACGGACAGCGTGACGGACATTGCACAAAACCAATATACTCATTTCACTTTGTGAATGAGTATAAAAAAAAACAGAAATAAAACAGCAACTAATGAGCAGTCCCACCCCAACACAACAAAGACGAAGCAGCAGAACGACGGCAATAATAGCAAAAGAGGCTCATCAAAATGAGCAAAGCCTGGGCCATTGAGTTGCCAGCTTCGTAGTGATTTGCATAATAATAGATACATAATGAATAATAAGCAAGTATCTATGTAAATAGTCGCTGCCACAGGGCAGACTCACTTGCTGACAAGTTGACCCTTATGCAAATTAGTCATTGTTGACCAGGCCAAGACCCAGACCCAGGACCCAGACCCCGAACTGAACTCTGAACAGCATTATTTTAACGATGCGTAATTTTTGTTTTATTTCGCTTTCTTTTTGTTTCCTAAAATAAATCAAATATACCCTTCAAACTTCGCTATAGTTACGCTCTAGCATTTAATGCCATAGCCCTAAAAAAGTATAATTATTAATTTCTATTTAGATTAAGTTGCCTAAAACGTAGCAGGACACTAATCTGTAAATCCTACTATATAGAAATAAAGAAGAGAAAAAACATGATATTTCGAGCAGGAGCAATAGAAAAATCTTTCACTTCGGCGCAGACAGATATCATATAAACATAGATAGCTTTTCCTTTGATATACGATATTTTTTTTTGTGTTTATTTTTGGTAACTTTTTTTTAAATATTTCTTTTAGACTTTCACGTGCTGATGCAATGACTTGCGGCGCCTTAAAATTTGGCTTAAGACAAAATTTGAGGTATGTACTAAATGAGTGATTTGCTCGCAGCTTCACTTTCACTTTCACTTTCACACTGTTTTGCAGCTCTTTTTTAGCTTCGAAGCATCAGAGCAGTGTAAATAAGAGTCGCTTCAGGCCGCCCATGCGCTATTGGCATGCCAGCGTCTTAAAGACCGACTATCGCAAGATCGTAGATCCGAAGTTTAACAAGGTAAGCAGCAGATGGATATACGCTATGATTATCCTAACTGAGGATAACCGCCACCACCACACCAGGGCACAGCCTTTACCCATAGAGAACGGCAAATATTGAATATTATTGGCCTCTATCCGAGCTGCTATCGCACCGAGGAAGAACAGCTTTTCGCTGTCTATACGAATTTCAAGGCGCACACGACCAATCTCGGTCGTTATATATATTTGAGAGCACTGCGCGCTCGACAGGAGCGTCTCTACTATAGTTTCATCATCGATCGAATCGAAGATGTGATGCCCATCATCTATACGCCGACGGTGGGCATAGTCTGTCAGAACTTCAGCCACATCTACCATACGTCCTTGGGCCTGTACGTCAGCAAGTACGACAAGGGGCATATGACGCATGTGCTCAACAATTGGCCGGAGACCGATATACGGGCTGTGTGCGTAACAGATGGCGAGCGCATCCTAGGACTGGGTGATCTGGGCGCCAATGGCATGGGCATATCGGTGGGCAAGCTGGACTTGTATACGGCCTTGGGCAAGATACCGCCGCAATACCTTCTGCCGGTCGTCCTCGACGTTGGCACCAACAATCAGCAGCTGCTGTGCGATCCCATGTACATAGGCGTGCGCGAGGAGCGTTGTAGGGGCCAGGAGTACGATGACCTTGTGCACGAGTTTATGCAATCGGTTGTCAAGATGTTTGGCGTCCAGACACTAATTCACTTCGAGGACTTTGCCACGCCAAATGCCTTTAGGTTTATCAAAAAGTATCAGAACGAATATTGCTGCATCAATGACGATATACAGGGCACAGCGGCCTGCGGCCTGGCTGGCTTTCTCGCCGCCGAACACATTACGAAGAAGCCGCTCAACGAGCACGTGATCATGTTTGTCGGCGCTGGTAGCGCAGCGCTAGGCATTGGCAAGCTGCTGATCAAAGAGATGCTGAGCCGTAAGATGAAAGAGGAGGAGTGTGTCAAAAATGTATACTTTATTGACCTCGATGGCATTGTGACGAAAGGCAGAAAGAAATTTATTATACCCGACATCGTACCATTCGCCAAGGACATGCCACCCGAGAAGAATCTTGAGAAATTGGTAGAAGAGCTGAAGCCCTCGATACTGTTAGGCGCCACGGGCCAGGGTGGCATCTTTACGGAACAAATTTTACGTAGCTTGGGCAAGAATCACAAACATCCAGCAATTCTAGCCTGCTCCAATCCGACCAACAAAGCCGAGTGCACCGCGGAGCAGGCCTACAACTTCACAGAGGTAAGTGAAAGAGACTTCACTTCGCCCATTCACCCACTATACCCAACTGTTTGCATTGATCAGGGACGAGCATTGTTTGCTTCTGGATCGCCATTTCCGCCAGTTGTTATTGACGGAAAACGACTGACTCCGGCACAGGCGAACAACGCCTTCTCCTTTCCGGGCGTTGCATTGGGCACATTGTGCACCAGGCCCCATACCATAACGGATGACGTGTTTCTTGTTGCAGCGCATGCCATTGCCGAATATGCCAGAGAGTATGCGCCCGAAGACAATGCGCTCTATCCGCCCGTCAAGGAAGCGGCCAATGTTGCCTTCAAAGTGGGCGTAAAGGTGGCTAAGTATGTGATCGAATGCGGAGCAGCGACCATTTACCCGATACCCAAAGACGTCGAGCAGCACGTAAAGGCCTATCAGTATTACACTGAACTCGGAACGGCGCTGCCCTCGGTATGGCCATACCCAGAGATGGCTCGTTTACCATTGCCAGAAAAAATTGATAGCAGGGAATGCTCGGACTGAGCAGGCTTCGTGTATTATATATATATATATATATATATATTATTTATTTCTATTGTTGCAGCTGCTGAAAAAAAGGAATAATAAAGGAAAGTTTTCATGAATCGACAAGGCAAGCTGTTGTTAATTACCTGAGCGAAACAAGTCTCTGGGTCAGACTGCCATATTAGGGGTAAGCAAGCAGTCCGATCAGTCTAGAGAATCTGCCCCAACAATGGCAACAAATACGACCCAAATAGCGTCAGCAAAATGTTGAGAATTTTAACGTCATTATTGTCAGTCAAAGCGACATTGACATATGTATGCACACCCATAAGCATGTGTGTGTGTGTGTTTGTGTGTGTGTGTGTGAACGTTGCTGCTTTGCATATAAAATAAGACGAAATGTGTGCTCACCAAAAATGTCAATCAATTTTTTTAAACGTCCTGCGTACATATATTTGTTTTGCCTTGTCCTTGCCCTCTCTCCCTCTCTCTCCCTCTCTCTCACTCTCTCTGTCTGTCTCTCGTTCTGGCATGCATGCATTAAAAAGCAATTGGTGTTAAAGGAGCAGTCACGTTGTCTGCCTGTCTATCAGCCTGGCATGTGGTTGCGCCAGCATGAAAGACCCTACTCCAGCACCAATTGGTGTGAAAAGGACATACATAAACACAAACACACACACACACACACACAGATATACATATACAATACCCGTTAAAATATACAAAGAAGGGAACGCCAGCTCGATATGGTGGCAAAAAAAAAAAAAGGAAAAAAGAAATGTAAAATCATTTTCTTCAACTGACAGCTGTCAAAATATTTGCTCTCTGTCAACTGTGCGCGTTGCTGTTGTTGGCCAAGCTGCGTCTTCGATTTTCCATCCATCTGTGTGTATTGGTTTGTGTGTGTGTGTGTGCGGGTGTGAAGTGTCCCTGCAAATTTCATTTTAATATTCATTACTTCACACTATAATGCTGAAGGTTATCATTGACCGGACCCGTCTGCTCTACTCTGTTTCGGGTTTCGTTTTCATTTTCAGTTCTTCTTCTTTTTCTTTCCATTTGACCTTTTTGCACTGTGTGGGGTGGGGAGGGTGAATTTAATTTTTAACACAATATAGCTCAGACACTGGCCAAAAATGCAAATCTCATGTTCTGAGAGAGAGATTCTGAGCTGGGCTACTCTCTGTGCCAGTTGCCATGGCTTATAGAATTTAATTGCCTATAAAAAGAATGTGCGCGGCTTGTTGCTGCCGCTGCTGCTGAATGGGGCGAAGCCATTCGAGTTGAGTCGTAAATTTTGAGTGTCCAACGGACCAGAGAGAGGGAAACTGTTGCCATCGATAAACGCTTGAATCTAAATGCCGCCATCAGAGGTTAAGCGCTGTTAGCCAGCCACGCTCACTGATTATATAGTGCGTCAGCATATAAATTTCATGACAGATAAAACATGCCCCATGTTGTAGTAGTAGTAGCAGAGTAGGTCGAACGGCAGGCGACATTCGTCTCAAATACAAGTCAAGTGCACTGAACGCAGCCAAGCAGGCAGCAGCTGTGCATCAAGATGATTGCGTTTGATTTAGCCAGCCTCTGGTAACTGGGTCGCCAGTTGATTATGCAAATGCATTACGGCATGTAAAACATACATACGTCACGGCCAGGAGAGGCCAGGACAGGCCATGCGATGCGTTGATTAAGTTTTCATTGCGTATACGCCAGAGTGTAGCCAGCCTAAAAGCTGCTACGTTTGGCTGACCAAACGGGCCACAAAGTTAACTTGACTGTGTACAGTCGATAAGTAGCCTCAATAAACACAAAAGCCTGTCGAGGCCGAGACCGAGACCGAGGCTGAGGCCGTGCCCTGCCTGGCTGGGGCTTCTACTTCATCTTTTAAAAGATTTTCATTTATCTGCCGGCAAACGTTGGCCACAAAGATAACGCTCACAGCAGCAACAGCAGCGGCGGCAGCGGTAGCCCGAGTGGAACAAAAAAGCAAAGAGAAAAAAAAAATAATGCCGCACTTAAATCCATTTAAGCGAATTTTTCAAGCATTAAATTTGCGTTTACGTTACGTATACTTAACTTCCAATGGCAACGCCCGTTCCCGGCTTGAGCCAGGCAGGTAAAAATTGCCACACAGCTAAGAAAAATTCTCGAATATTTTTCTTTTCCTTGGGCGGTAGTGAAAATGTATTTGCATCATTTGTTTCAGCAGGTTTGGTAAGGCGCTGCTCGCACCTGCTTCGCCTTGCTCACACACGGGCAATGCATCGCATTTTTGGGTTAGCCTGCTTACGTGTGTGTGTCTGTGTGTGTGTGTGTATGTGTGTGGGAAGTGACATTTGTATGTGAGCTTTTGCCTCACATTTCACTTATCCAATGGCCGAGCAGCAGCAGCAAAAACAGACTCACTCATGCGTTCGCCGCTCAGCTTTATGTCCTGGCCAACATTTCTTGCTGCGCTGTTCATTGTTGTTGTTGCTGTATTTTGTGGCCATGTAAATTACTTGCCCAGCCCCGTCCAACCGTGTCTAAATCTTGGCGCCCTCCCACGCAGCTTCCTTCTTTTTTTTTCTTATCTGCACTTTGCATGCCGCACACTCTCTGCTCTGGGTTTTTCCAGACGAACTGAGTCAGCACTTAATTTTTATTTGATTTTACTTCACTTACAGTCGAGGAGGTGGAGTTGGAGTGCGAGCTAGCGAGCTAGAGCTAGAGAGTGTGTCATTTTTTATGGCATTAATTTTACAATGATTGGGCTAACAAAATGGCCGCCAAACCCAATTGCTGGCAGCAGTGGCAAAGTCAACTTTATTAAGACAAACAGCATTCCGAGGAGCAGCAACAACAATGAGCAAATCAGTTCATATGAGCAGACAGCACTGAGGCGCTGCGGCAACAGCAGGTGTTGACAGATTTCAGCTTGATTTGTCAGCAGCAACACCTAGCCCAGCTCTTCCTCTCTGAGAGGGCCTGCAGATAGAGCCCAGCTCTGGCTCATTCACTCAGTCGAGTGCGTGCCTGTGTTTTCATTAGTGTCTCTCAGAGTTTGTGTTTCTGATTTCATTTTCTGTACAGCGCCAGTGCAGCTTGGCAGCCAAGGCTTTTGTCTAATACACTTGAAGAAATAAGGGATATCTTTGTTTTACTCTTGTGAATGGGTTTTCTAGAGCTTAAGTAGCTTAAGGTCTTACAGATATATTCATATTACTCTTATGGATATTGATAAAGATATAGATATTGTGGAACTAAGCTAAAAGACTAAAAGATAGAAATATATATTAAATTATTAATATAAATAAAAATTATATAAAATTCTATACAATTTATAATATTATTATTTTATAGAAAATTTATATATTCAAAAAGTTTTAATTAAATAGATAATTTATTATTTCAATTATTTAATTTGAAGTTTTTATATATATAAACTAAATAATTTTGTACAAAATAATTTATATAAATAAAAAATAAATTAAATAATATAGAAAATATAAAAATTAATATTTTATATATTTTTTAAATTTAATAATAATTTAATATATATTTCTTTCTTCATCTTGACTTAAGTTTCTTGCAGTGTAAGCCTATTACACACCTTTAATGCAGACAGTTGTGTTTGTGCTTTAATTATGTGTATAAGGTCTTGTACGTGTGTGTGTGTGTGTTGGTGTGTGTGTATTGAATTGAAGGTGCATTAACTTGGCTGTCTGGCTTTAAGTTTGCTTTTGGTGGCCATGCATCAGGCTTATCTCCGGTCCGGCAGCAGAAACTGTCGCACAAATCTCGGACCATTTACCAAAGTCAGTTGGCGCTGTTCACAGGCAGCTCTCTCTGTCTCTGTCTCATTGTGTGTAAGTGTGTGTGTAGAAATGTATGTTCGATATTTAACAGCTTCCAGTTGAGCGAGTTCGGGCCATATGCAAAGAGGCAAAGTGTGCGCCAACTGCCTGTTGGCTTAAATTTAGCTTTGCCGTTGGCAAGTTTGCTCAGCGCTTTGTTCGAGCACATCAACTTGCCGCAATATATATATATATATATATATATGGTATATATATAAATGTCTGTGTGTGTGTGTTTGTGCAAAACAAACGTTCGGTACAAATAGCTAGCTGGCACTGTAAAAATCCAGTCAGGTAAACAAGACGGCGTCGGCGTCGGCGGCGGCGGCGGCGGCGGCCAACAGTGACGTGTAGAAGTAAGCACCTGGCATTTGTGTTGAGCACGTTCGTACCTTATGTGGGATTTAGTTTTAGACTTCATTTTACTGCGCTGTGCTTTTGGTTTCATTTTGCTGCTGCTGCTGCCGCTGCTACTGCTGCTTCTTTATGCCGTTTTATGATGGCCGCAAAACCGTGCCGTAAAAAGCAGCGACACAAAAGAGAGTGCAACAGAAAGAGAGAGAGAGAGATAGAGATGTATAGTAAAATAAAGCCATAGACAAGCAGTCCGCCTGTCAGTACTTGAACTAAATACATACACCCACACAGACACTTACATTAAGATATAGTTCATACCATAATGCACAACAAGCAGCAGGAGCAGAGTCAGCCACATAGACAATGCTGTAATCTAAAAACACAAACGTGCAATTGTGTTTGCTGTAAATGTGGCCAAGACTACAAATGTGTGTATGCGAGTGTGTGTGTGTGTATGTTCTCAACATGAAACGGCGTGGGAATATATTACAAGTTGGCTGCCGCCGCTATTACCAGAAGTATGTCAGTGGCCTGCGGCTGGCGCTGACTGGAGTCAATGGCAGCGACAGCTTAAAGCTAAAACTAAATATTTAAACAGGCGCCAAAGCAATATGCAACATAAACAGAGAGGCCATGCCATGGGTCATGGGCTCTGATACGGTGCCGGACTCTGGTCATTTGGCTTGCAGCACAGATCGTTGCAATGCAGCTGGGAAATAAGACAAGGCAGGCAATTAGATGGCAGCACGAAAAAGCAGCACGCCTCAAGTGCAAAAGCAGTCGAGTCGAGCTGGTTAACTCACTCAAATCAAGCCAAGGCACAGGGCGAACGTGTTCAACTTTAAGTCCAATTGCAGTTTGGCCAAACAAAAAGCAAACTACATAATTCAGCAGAAAATTTTATGTCTTCATCTTGAAGAGTCAGCAATGTGTGAGTGTATAAGTGTGTGTGTGTGTGTGTGTGTGCAACTGCAAGAGGAAACATTAGCAAGTCTAGACACCTACGTCATGCGTCATGGCAGAGCCGAAACGTGAGCAGGAAGCGCGCTGATGTAAAAAGCAAGCCAAAAATTGAGACGTCAGGCAGACAAGGACGTGGCAGGACAGCCCGACAGCCCGACAGACCGACAGCCTGACAGCCAGACAGGCCACGGCCAACGAAAAGTCTCAGCGGCAAGTCTCAAAGCCAAGCAGCAGCTATAGCAGCAGCTTCTCCATTGCCAAATGGCAAATGCATTGCATTGCGCCCTTTTCTTTCTCCTGGATGGGCGCTCAGAGGCTGCGCTGAACCTTTGGCTTGTTTAATATGCTGAAAAATACGCGTCTCGACTTCCTGGATTCTTGCGCTGCGCTTTTTGCGCCCGAATTCCTTGTGCCATGGCTGGAGGACTTCTTCTGCGCTGTTGCCCTTTGACACATGTAAGTAAAATGTCGGCTCAACCACATGCACACACGTGCGCATTAGTTGTCATTTCTATGCTCGTGATGATATTGCTGCTGATGCCTGCTCCACTTAAGTTCCCGTGCAAGTTGCTGGCTTGAAAATTAACCGATTCTATGCAGCGCAAAAATATGCGAAAATTCAACATTGAACGTGAACGCTGCAAAGCATTTTTAATTACATCGCATAATTGGAATTCAATATCAGACCGCGTCGGGGTCAACATGCATAGACCGCTTCAAATTAAAATAAACCCCTGGCCATGACCAGAGACCATAGACCAGAGACCAGAGACCAGAGCAGAGCAGCGATAGTTGCTGTGAGCGCACCAAAAATTTCTGGGAAATGCACAAGCATGATAAAAATTTTCCAATTACCGATTTTACATATTTCAAAACGCGAACATAAATATTTATAGCGAAAATTTATGAAAACTAAACGTGTGCAAAGATACGCCGCACACACACACAAAACAAAGAGAGAACGAGAGACTCAGGCCATGCGGGCATAAAGGGTATTCACATATACATAAACATAGATTGTCTGTACTATGTCAGCTGTAAATATTTACATTTACATACTGTACACTGAGAGAAACTAAGGATTTTGTTGAGTTTTCTTTTAGCAAAGAGGAGATTTGAAGTATGAAATGGGATCTTTAGAGTTTGAAACTTTTTGATAGATTTAATTCTTCTTGTATCAAAGAGAAAGAGAGAGAGGAGAAAGGAACATCAGCTAATAGGGTAATTGCTTTAGCTTTAGGTGATTACTTTTGACTCACCCTGTATATAGATTATATCTCTCACACATAATTCTAGCAACTTCCCTAAGCTTGTATCTTGATTGGTTAAACTTTTCTTGCAGTGTAGTTATTTATGTACCCACTATTTGCGGTGGGGCTAGATTTAGCGCTTCTTTCAGCAGGGAACTAAAGCAAATACAAAGTAAGCAAAGCTGGCTGGCATAGAAAGAGATAAAGAGAGAGAGAGAGAGAGAGAGATAGAGAGAGAGGGAGGGAGAGAGAGACACACACACAGCCAACACACACCGGCGCTGACTCTTGCATATTTTGAGGTGATTTGAATTTTTAAGAGCGTTGTAAATTTTTTGATATCCCTGGGGTTATGTGTCAGTGCAGCGCTCTGTCTCGCCAGCAGCAGCAGCAATAGCAGCAGCAGCAGCTGCAACTGGGGCACTGATTGCGGCAGCTGCGTGTTTAGCCGTAAACTATGCGCAGGCCAACGCTTGCTTAGCTGGCAAATGGCATAGTTGCAAGGGCTTCAACAGTGCAACAGCAACACTTTCACTCTGTTGGCCAGCCCACAGCCGCAGTCACTCTGCCTCGGCTCTCAGCCATGCCACATGCCACATGCCACTCGACGCCTGGAGTCCTACTGCATAACTGGGCCTGGCCGAACGAGAGCCTGTGACATTGACATAAAGCAGTTCCATTGCAGCTGGCCCCATTTCGCCTAGCATACTTTCGAGCTTTGAGCCAGTCTGTGTAAAGTGAGCTGTGAACTCACTCATGTGGCTGGTGTGTCTGATTCACGCCTACGCACACACAAAATGACTTTTTAATTGTTGCAGCGACCCTCGCTCGCACTTTGCGCTGATTTCCCAAAGCTCACACACACTCAGTCACTCACACACACACACATAGTTGGAGACTCTCCCGCAATTGCCAGCAATTTGTTTGGGCGCTCGCTAA
Organism: Drosophila nigricruria; assembly: GCA_037075265.1. Taxonomy (NCBI): domain Eukaryota; kingdom Metazoa; phylum Arthropoda; class Insecta; order Diptera; family Drosophilidae; genus Drosophila; species Drosophila nigricruria. The sequence goes on along the minus strand of JBAMCI010000131.1, from coordinate 3,915,824 downwards.
ACAAGTTGCCCCCGCACCTTAGCTGCGTTACAAGCGCTAATTAATCTTCGCCAACAGCCCGCTGCCAGGTGATATGAAGTGCACGCCCTGGGCCACTAAAGGCGCCCAAACATACAGCACGCCTACCTCGCCGCGCCAGTTCCCGACAGCCGACAGCCGGCTGCGTAGCCTGGCGTATTGTGGCAGCTTATTTCCGTCATTAATTAAATTACGCAAAAATGTTCAAAAGCACATAAATCAGTCGGCGTCATTTGGGACGGGACTGCGAGAGCTGCCACTAAAAACTGTTGGCCCGGCCAAGCTGTTTGCTTTTTTTTTTATATTTTTTAGTGCCCTTGCGGGACGACTATAAATATTTATGTGCCACACGGCTGCTAGTCGAGTATCTCCTGCCGCCTTTGATTGCCCTCTGTTCTCTGGCCCCCCCTGCCACCAGCTGCTCAGATAAACTCATTTAAATGTTAATGCAGCGGCAAAAGTTGGCTTCGGAACGCTTAAGCTACGTTCTCGCATTGCATGCATTTTATTTGCCATTTTGCTCTGCTTCTTGTTCGAGTCAATGAACATCTCGGTGGTTGGTACTACCTTAGCCCTTAGCCCTTAGCCCTTAGCCCTATCTGTGGCACAAGTTTTGCTCGTTTTGGACCAACATGTTACATAGTTTAATAACTGCAACAATGTGTTTAACCCCTAAGCGGGTGTGGTGCGGTGTGGTGCGCCGTGTGGTGGGGTGTGGTGCGGCCAGCATGTTAATTAAGTGGAAAAATGTTTGCACTGCGTGTATTTCCTTCTTTGCCCATCTGTTTTTTTCTGGGGGGTGGCAGCTTGTTTTAAGGGTAGCAACTACTACTACTACTACTGCTATGGATGTCTCTAGCGTTATGAAATATCATAAATAATTGAATCAGGCACAACTCAAGGTTTTATGAAATCACAATTATATATACAGATGTCTGTACAAAAGTAATCAAAAATGTCAAAGACATGACAACAATATCAACAGAAGACTACATCAAATTGTAATTTTGTTAACAATTTTTGCTAGCAAACAATTTGCCTTTGCAATTGTTGTAGAAATTCTGTTGAACACTTGTTTAGCAATTATTGTTTTTACTTGTTTACAAAAGTGTTTGTGAATTATATGTGTATGATGTTATGTAATTTAAAGAATAAATAATGCATAAGTAATGTGTGTTATGTGTGCTTTAATGGGAAATATATGAGATTTTTCAAGTTGAATTTGGGCCTCAAGTAGAGATGAGCTTAAAGTGGCTAAGGAGTGTGGTTGCAAATGGCTCTTTGTAGATATATAATGTTTTTTTTTTCTAAATTTTTAAAATATATTTAAAACGTTTTTTCAACTTGTCGAGTTGTATAAAGCAATGTCAGTTGAATTTTATCAAATATTTTCTCCAACTAAAAATTTAAATTCATAAAAATAAAGCTAAACAGCTCTGTTTTGGTCACTAGAACAAGCCGTGGTTAAGCTATTTGGCTAGGCCATTGGCCTGGCTACACTCTAACAGCCTTTTCTTTTTTCTTTTGTTTATAACACATTTGCGCATCATAATAACCCACATTTGGTGGCATAAGGAAAGACATTTCGTGAGTAAGCTGACAGCCATTAACCTGTTAATGTTGCAATTATGCGGCAGAAATTATGTTGCTATTTGTTTCTCTGCTTCTTGTTAGTCTTTTTCGAGAATGATGTGAGGCAACGAGGCGGCAGTAACAGCCATAAATAAGGCACATTATTAAAGTTGGAAACAGTGAAACACTGAAACACTGAAACACTGCATAATGATGGCCAGGCAGGACGAGCTAAGCGTGCACCTTGCCAACAAAGTAACTCAACTGAAAGAGGTAAGACATTGTCTGTCGTGTGTGTGTGTGTGTGTGTTGGAGAGTGTGGCAAACAAGCTGGCAACGTAAACACACAAGTCTGCCAGCAACTGGCAATTTTAATTACCCACATTGTAGTTGCGTTTCTTGAATGTAAATCGAGTTACAAGTGCAAGTTAAAAGGATAACAGAAGCTCAACTTGAAGCACTCTCTCTGTGTATGTGTGTGTGTGTGTGTTTTACAACTATATAATGTAGCTCGTTTTGTTAAGAAGTTCTGATCTAATTAGCGCAAATGGCTGATGGCTGCCAACAAAAGACATCACAGATTGTGGAGTCTCAGACTCTGTCACATTTGCTATGCATTTGATTTCGTTTTGAGACTTTCGAGTAATTGCATTGCCTTGTTTATTATGACGCTCTTTTGTGGGCATATTGCATGTTGCTTGATTTATTTCATAAAAATCATAAAAAGTAGACAAAAAAAATATAATCATCATAAAAGACGGCGGACGGGCGTAAGGTGTGCCAGCAAATGATTTTCCTTATTTATAATAATATTAGGGCTTTTTATATGTTGTGTGTTGTGTGTGTGCCTGAGCCAGAGCTTTACCCCCAGCGCCCATAAATCATGTAGCTTGTTTGCTCGCCCAGCGTAAAACTTGTTTTTGCTCTTCGTTTACTCATTAGATTTGGCCATTTTTGTCCTTTTGTCACCTTCGTAAGACCACGAAAGAAACACAGCACATAATAATATGCTTATTTCAAGATACACCTTTTGTGTCAACTGCAGAAAGGTATGTTCCTCTCCCTCTCTCCCTCTCACTCTTCCTGTATCTTTCTAGCTTTGTCTCGTTGCGTTGTCAGCAATCCTTGTGGAACCACAACAGCAGCAGCAACAACAACAACAACAACAACAATGCCGCTGGCGCTATCGTGCCAAGCGGCGTTGATTGGCAGCAGGTCGCGTGTGATGGGTGGTTGGGTGGTTGAGTTTGGGCTGGGTGGGTGCTAGCCTGTTATTTTCTTAATTTTCAACACGTTTGCTTCTTTTCGACTTGATTATCCTTTTGGTGCTTGTGCGCCTGCCAAAACGAAGTAGCACAAGACGCGCCAGCAAACGAATTGCCACACAAAGGCGTATCTATTTCGTGACAAAAGGCAACTTTACTCTCACTGTGTGTGTGTGTGCGTGTGTGCATGTGTGTGACTGACTGGGCTGCGGCTTTGTTGCCTACTTTTCAAGCTACCTACATGTATTTACACCTGAAAGTATGCTAACGTCTTGCAGCACGCACGCAACGCAACGTTGCGCACTACCACGCACCTACCCCCCCCCCACACACACACACACACGCACTCACGGCCCAACGCTCTTGTTTCACTTCCAGGTATGCGCATAACTTTGCACCTCGATCAAATATCTGCCGACAACTGGCCACTAGGGATGCGCAATAACAGTCAGAGCTAAAGTCTACAATCTACAGTCACGAAACAGCTCAAATATTGAGTGAAAAGAAAACAAACTTTTGAGTCTTTTGTTATGAGATAAATGTAAGAAAATTAACAACAAATAAAAATACAATATAATAATAATAAATTCTGATATTAATGCTATTTTCTATTAAATATATTCAAGCAGCAATACAGCTTATTCACTCACTCATCTCACCCTTGCTGCCATCTCTAATGCTCAATTCAAACAAATGTTTTATATGTATTTCGACAAAGGCAAACTTGAGCAGCAGCCATGTGCGTGCTGTCGTCTTATGACAGAAGTTGTACGGCCAGCGACTGTCGCCCATGTGCCACGCCCATGTCAAGGCAACTTAAAGATTTACTACATTTTTGTGGTTAACTTAAATCGAGTGCTTTGAGCAGCAGCATCAGCTTCCTTGGCAGCAGCTCACGCTCAGCCAATTTAGTTTCAACGACGCGTGGCCTAAATTGTTTTAAATTACAAGGCGGCCATTAAAGTGAGGCCGTTAATCCTGCGGGCAGAGCGCACATAACTATGCTGCACACACACACACACACATACACTAATACATATAGACATATATATACATAGTTACATATGTACACGCCGTCAGGTATTTCCGGCAGCTCATTTCCGTTTCACCTCAATTGGGTAAACGTAAACCAAAAAAAAAATAATAAAAAAAAACACAACAAAACTAACATGAGGCAAAAGCAAAGCTGCAAAACCAAGCAAAAATAAATATGGAAAGACGTTGAAAAAAAAAAAGAAATAGAAAAAGAAAATAACACAAAGGGTGCCCGGGCTGAAGCCCACATGCAATGCCATAACTAGACGCAGCAGGTTTTTCCTGACTCTACGAAGGGTGCATAAATTAGGGCTAAGCCAAAGCGACGCGACGCGACGAGTTGCAGTTGACCGTAGACAGGGCTGAGATACAGCTGAGCTTTGCGGGCAATGTTGAGGCCACGCCGTGCAGACAGTCAACCAATGTCGCCGACGGCGCCGTCTTGCGGCTGAATTTAAAGACAGGCGCTCGGACCGGAGGGGGGGCGGGGGCGGGGGGCACTTGTGCAACACCTCAGCATTTATTTATGGTAGAGAATTTAAATTTCAAAGCACACACATTGCATACTTGCAGGCGTCAGCGTTCCTCTTCGCTGGGGTCGCCGCCGCCGTCGTACACCCCTCAAATTAGCGCACTTCCCCTTGGGTTTTATGTGTTTACCTTTTATGATTGCTAGCCGGGCTGTTGTTTGCGGCAAGCTATACTATACTTTAGACTTTATATTTTTTGGCAACCTCCTGGCAACCCCCTCGACAGCCCAGGCCAGTTGCGGCATAAGTGTGGCAAATTGCGCACTCACACACGCACACATAGTAACGCAGAGTAACAGCAAAAGGAAATTTGGCCGAAATTGCGCGGTAATTGCAGCCGCTAAATTTCACTTTTGTTTCGGCAGCCGCACTCTGAGCTGCCTGCGCCATGTGTGTGTGTGTGTGTGTGTGGCAATGGCAATTGCCGTGGCTACAGCTACGACGGCTACGACCATGCCGCAGCCCAGCAGAAATTGAGCAGTAACACAAAAAAAAAAAAAAACAGAAGAGAATTATGCGGCAACAGAGCGTGTCGAGCGAGGGCGCCCACTGCCCTGCCCCAGTGCCGCATGGCCGGCAGTTTTCATTTTTAAATTGGCGGTTTTATGTGCAGTTGTATGTGTGTGTGTGTGTGTGTGCGTGTGTGCAAGACTAACACACACATACACATGTATAGACACCCCAACACACACACACAGGCGTCGTGCGCTGGCTGTGCGCATTAGCAAATTTTTATTGCATACTTTTGAGCGCAATTGCAATTTAATGCGCCCAACCACCACATGTTCCACATGCGGCTTTCATGCTCCACGCATAATTTAAGCATCGCCAAGCCGCATGCAAAATGCTCGCCGAGATTTATATTTTCATATATTAGACCACATTTGACATACGAAATGTACTCGAAATTTGTGTTTTTTTATTATTTCTGCTGATATATGTTTTAAACGAGTCGCACATTAGACACGTGTCTTCGTGTTGTGGTTGCTGCCTGACATTTGCTGTGTTCCCTATGCCAGGCTGTTGATGGCATTTTATTGCACTTCTTTTGTGTCTTCATTTTGTGGCACAATTCGTTTCTGAATTGCTCAAAAATACCATGTAAACATTTGCGCATGCATAAAGGTTGTTTGATGAGCTTGTTGTGGGTGCAATTGATAGATGAAATGGAAGTGTAAGCTTATGAAGAGAAAAGTGAGTTAAGCTGGAATATGTCATTATGAGTTTGTTAGAGACTCTAAGATCTGCATAGAAGACGAAATAGACTTAAGTTGGATTATGTCTACATGAGTTGCTCTGAGAGAGTTCAGAAGCAACTCTCAAAGACTCTCATGAGTTGGTCTGAGAGAACTCAGAAGAAACTCTCAGAGACTCTCAGCGATCTGCTCTAAATACTTTGTTTACTCAACATTATCTATAGACTTTCGACAAAGATTGCCAGACAAGTTCTTTAAGCTCCGAATGAGTAGAATTTCTATACATTTAAAGAAGTCTTTCTATTCAAGTAAATTATAGTTTATCTTTAATTTTTCAACTACCAAAACACAGTCTTGACAACTCTTCTCTCTGCACAGGGTATTCGAATGTCTCGTGCCTGATGGCTGGCGTGTTGAAACGCCCTTGAGATGTGTTTGTTTGTTTATAATAAACTGTCTCTCTGGCTGGTTACGCTGTCATATAAATTAAACCATAAATCGAGTGCATAATTTCGGCATTGATTTCGTCTGTTTGCGTGTCAACTTTATGCATATTCGTGCCATCACGCTGCGTATACGTAATGTATATGTCGCTTGTAGCATAGCTGCAGCCTCGTCTTCTTATGCCAGCAAGGCTACATACATATATCTATAGATATGAACAAGTTTGTGGTCATAACTCTGTTAGCTGTTTGCTGTCTGCCTTTTTGCATTTATGCCTCTTTATTTATAGTATGTGTGAATGTATGTGTATGTGTGGAATGCTGTCCTGTGGGTGCGTACGAGATCCTTTGTTTCACGTTGATTATTTATAATAAATGACTGCACATACCAAGCAGTCGCAGTGGCAGTCGCAGCAGCAGTCGCAGCGGCAGTCGCAGTCACAGTCATCCCACCTCCCACCTTTCATTTATTATTTAATAATATTATTGAGCATGCCGGCCTTTGTCTGCGCGTCGCTATTGTTGTTAGCAGGAGTAGTGTGGCGCTGGGGGTTGGCACATATGTGTGTATACGTTTATCGCTATCTATTTGGAAACGGGTCAATCGATTTTGTACGCTTGATCCTTTGAAGGCGTTTATGTTATGTGAACACACACCCAGCGCCAACCAGAAGTTCTTGAATAGGCAAGCAATAATTAGAAATTGGTTCGCTTGTTTGTTTATACACATATTTTGCTAGAGTTTCGTGTATGATTGCTTTGTTAAGGGCGCCCATTGTGTGTCGCTTAAATGATGTGTTAATTTTGTGGCCCACATATGCGAGGGGCTCAGTTCATTTCTATGCATGACCAGACTTGGGCAGTCAGCCTGGCTGCACTTAATGCAATTATTCTATGGCCAAAAATTCCACGACTGACAATAAACCAATTTAACTTTTGCAATATGCTTGGAATTACCCACTGAAACGAGGCGATGGCCAAGTTCAACCCTGCTGGCTTATGGCTTATGGTCAAAATAGTTTGACGTCCATACATTCACAATGGACAAATTCTCTGTGTTTGAGGCGAGGGTTGCTTGCTTTTATGATAGCTGAAAGTATTTATTTATGTGACTGACCCCACAAGAGCTACAGCTACACCAACAGCAACTGGCATTCGAGAGCATTTTGAGTGACTTTTCAACCACCCGGATTAGAGCGGGGTCAATTGTTAGCGTGTTTTATGCCATTACGGGCAACAGTTAGTGCCGAGCAGTTGCTGTTATAACTTGAGCAACTACTCGCATGTTTGGCAACTGCTCGAATTGCCCTTAGCCATGATATATCTTGGTCAAATATTAACAGATAATTGAATTAAGTGTAAATAAGGGAGGTGTGTGTGTGTGTGTTAGCTATTGCTAATAGCCAATCTGAATTGTTATTTACTTTTGTATCTGCTTTAAAGCAGTTTATCGCGTATCTTTAAAGCTTTAAGTTGTTTCTTTCGATAAACTATTTAATATATATATATAGGCATTCAATATTTAATTAAAAACACACACACACAGTTGCTGTCGCTCTTGGCAGTTGTGTGTCAGCATAGCTGTTGCCTGGCCCTGGCCCTGGCCCTGTCCGTGGCCCTGGCTTTGGCCCCAGCCGCAGCGGCCGTGTTCAGTTAATTAAATCAAGCGACATGTGTTTAAAATAAATTAAATAAATAAATGAACAATATATTACATTATTTTTAATAGGTGCGCGCCGTGCTTAAGTGCCATCCACATATTTAAATTAAGAATTTCAATAAGTTCCACTTAAATTGCGATTGCGGCTGCAATTTAAAGTCTTGCATAAGTGAGTGAGAGAGCAAAACTATTTGTTATTATTATATTATAAATTAAATTTCTGAATAATTAAATAATCATTATTAATATGTATGAAAAGTAAATAATCATTAATTAATTCTATTTATTATATATTTTTCATTATGTAATAATTAAATTTCATATGAAGCTCTGTTTTGGAGTTGTCTAAACAATAAGCTTGACTTTGAATGTAATCTTTTTGTGACTGTGATATATTGTATATATATATATAATATGTTACGTATATATATTATGTTACATAAGCCCACCCATTTCAGTTTGCCTGATTAATAAAACTTTCAGAGCAGCATAATTTGTTAACATGGAATAAGTTTGAAGTAGGTTGCTAAGGCAATTAGCTAATCAAGATTATATTTACATGTAAATACTTTATGTAATTATATTTACCTGGTTTACTCTATCAAATAGACATAAAATGTGTATATAACTTGCTTAAAGATTATGTTATGAAATTAATGAAAAATGATTGAGTAATATTATGTAACAGGCATGAGACTTCATCGTACATCAGTCTATGTACATACTGTAGCCTGTTATAGAAACTAAATGAGCTAGATAACTCTACAGAGTTATTAGAGACATAGAAAAAAAACTTAGTTTTGCTAAATTTCCATTACTTAAGCTCATCATCTCTCCCAGCTCTGACAGCTTCAGTCTGCAGAGTATCTAACAGACAAGCAGTTCCAAAAATATCTATTATTTCTACCCCTTTTAGTCACTGTGCACTCAAACACACTCAAATAACAAGCCTGAAATACAGTGCAAAAGGCACACAAACTTTCATAATAAAATTTAGTGGCTGAAACATTTTTGGTTTAATTAATTTGTAGTCATTAACTGGAGCCGCCTTCAAATGCGTGGCGACAAGCCCAAGACGCCTGCTGTGTGATGTCGTTTTGTTAGTAGGTGTCAATACATGCCTATACACACACAGAGAGAGAGAGAGAGAGAGAGAGAGAGAGAGAGAGAGAGGGCGAGGCAGACTGTGACTGAGAGAGAGTATGTATTACATGCGCTGCGGTGCACCAAAATGTATGCCACATGTGATGCTAAACAGCATACACAAGTATGTGTGTATGCCTGTGTGTGTGTGTGTGCTTGAGTGTGCGTGTATATGTATGAAGATATATTACATTTTGCGGCCAACGCATCTGTGGTTCTACGCGCCTGTGCCAATGTGTATGTGTGTGTGTGCAGCTGACAAGCATTTGTACTTGTGGCTTTCGACTGTTTGGCCAAAACGCTGAGACATAAGTTGAATTATGGCATTTGCCACTTGCCGAACGCTGAGTGCAGAAGCAGCTGCAGCAACATCTCCATCTCCAACTACAGCTGCAGCTGCCTAATGAACTTGTTATGCGCAACGCAGCTGATACCCTACACAATTTGGGTCAACAATGCTGTAAATTATGGCTTAAAACGAATTTTGGGCGTGTCGAGCAGTCAACAGCGCTTAGACCATGCTATTTTTGGCTAAATCTCATAAAAAAATGAGCAACAGGCCTGGCTAAGCTCGCTCAATGTATTGATTTTCATGTGCGCCGTCGTGTGACAATTTGTCAGCTTTTGTTAAATTTCTGTTGCCTACTTTAAGGCGCCGCCCGTAGTGAGGTGGGTGAGGGAGTAAGTGAGTGTGAGTGTGAGTGAGTGTGTGCGCACATCAACAAATACCTGACTCAAGATTATTTGTCGTTTCTTGTTGTTGTTGATTTTGATGTGGGCTCCATGTTTGTGTGTAAGCATTTTGCTTTGGCTTTGCCTTGAAATTGTTTTTCCGCACATCAACTTTATTATGCCTTAATAATTGATGCTGTGGCTGAAACTCAAGCTAAAGCTCTATCAATTTAATTGCTGATGTATTTATGTTATAGCATTGCTCTGGCTGTTTGACGAGATACATCATTGCCTACAAAAAAATTGTTGCTTAATTGCGAGGCCAAAGTCTGGCTCCTTGGCTGGGTAAATTAGCCAACCAGTCGCAGTTAGTCTGCCCACATACTTACCTGGCGCCGAAGTTTCTTGGCCAAAGTTTTTCGGAGGTCTGCCTTTGTAAAGTGGGCAGCGCTAAATGCCCCAAATTCTTTAAGTTTACAAGCAAAACATTTGTGCGCAGTTTTCATTTTCTTGGTTTTCTGTTCTGTTCTGCTTTATTTTTTTTTTATTTTTTTTTTTTTTGGCTTGCGTGCGTGCCCGAAATGAGGGCCGCAGCGCGCTGTGGCAAGTTTTTTTTTGTGTATTTTTACACCCTTTTTCGGCAGCGTTTTCTTTTTTTTATACCCTGAACCCATTGAAAATGGGAAATCAGGGTATAATGTTTTTGTGAAATGTATGTAACAGGCAGAAGGAGGCGTGGCAGACCCCATAAAGTATATATATTCTTGATCAGCTCGATGAGCTGAGTTGAAATAGCCCTGTCCGTCTGTCCGTCCGTCCGTCCGTCCGTCCGTCCGTCCGTCCGTCCGTCCGTCCGTCCGTCCGTCCGTCCGTCCGTCCGTCCGTATGAACGCAGCGATCTCGTAAACCACAAAAGCTAGATATATGAAATTTTCAGAGAATACTCGTCTATAGCCTACGCAGTACGAGTTTTTTTTAGATTTTCGATAACTCATCCCGTTTCCTTATTATCGATAAAAATCGATAACTTTTCTTCGGTTAAGCATACCGAAAGAGCTAGAGACTCAAAATTTACTGTGTAGATACGTGTGACGAATGCATAGATTTCGTAATTTTTGGATTTTGGATGCCACGCCCCCTTCGCCTCCAATTTGCAAAAATCGTATTTCAAATACTAGAGACTTGTGCTTTGGCACATGTTAATGACATAATCACGCTGTGAAAGTTTGATCAAGAAAGTCTATCCACAAACAAAGTTATTAAAAATTTAATTTCTCATACAATAGGCATATTGCAGCCCGAGCGCAGCCGCCGCGCTGACTGCGCAGTCAGCAGAGCGCGCGCTTATGCGTGCGTGCGTATGCATGTGTGCGTATGCATGTGTGCGTATGCATGTGTGCGTATGCATGTGTGCGTATGCATGTGTGTGTGTGTGTGCGTTGCTCGCAATATATGTATATGTAAAATAAGCATATCACGTTGGGAAGATTGGATCTTCGCAGGGTTCAGGGTATCTCGTAGTCGAGCCGTCTCGACTAGAGCACTCTTACTTGTTTCTTCTGTATTTTGTTGTATTTTCTGCTTTTTCTATTTACGCAACGGCCGCAAGTTTGGCCTGGCATTTGGTTTGCCGGCCATAGCCGGCGGGCAGGCGGGGCAGCTCCTGCTAATATTCGCCATTAAACTTTTGCTTGTTTTTCTTTAATTAACAACACAAACATCTGATATGCTACTTTCTACTTTGCTTTCGCTATTCGCCTTTATTTTTGTTGTTTTTATTTTGGTTTTTTTCCCCCCTTTTTTTTGTTGCTTACTTTAGCCATTGCATACCTTTATTAAGTTTCGTGTTATTTTTACTCTTTTTGCGGGTCCCAGCAAAAACTTTGGTGCTTAAAATTTGTACCGTCGCCGTTTCCTTTATGCTGGCCAAGGCAAAGGGTTTAGACCAAGCTAACCCTCCCCCTACTGCCCGTCTCCTGCTCTGTTTACATAACGCCCGCGCCCACAAAAACCACCTTAAAATGATGGCGCTTTGTCTTTGATTTGATTGCATTAATTGTTTAAATGGCTGCGGTTTGCTTGGTTTCGATAAGGTCTTTGCACTCGGCTCTTTGAGCTGGCTAAATCTTTAATGCATTGAACAAACAGGTAAAAGGTTTAAAAGGTGCTTCAAATTACATAATTGAAAATTACATAAGATATAATAAGCATACAGAGAAATGATTGAAAAACTTCAGTTCCAGCAGACAAATATTAAGAATATATTATTATTTTAATATATTTAATAAAATATTTATATTTAAGCGAATTAAATTCAATTTTTATATAGGACATTCTTATTAATTATTTTTAGATATTTTTGGGATTTTCCTTAATATGTAAAACAATAATAAAAATATTTGTCTGTTTAATGAAATTGATTCTGCGTAGCGTAACGAAGTCTGTTGAGCAATTAGATTAGGCAGATTCTTGGAAATAGCTAATTGCTCCGATTTTGTATGCTCTTATGCCTTGTTATTTTATTGATTAGAAATAATTCACAAATAAATTAGCTTGCTTCTGTCTACTAAACAAAAGTCTAAAAATAAAGAAATCACAAAAAAAAAATCAATTGTAAAATTAAATTTTAATATATTAAATATTCCAATTTATATTTATATTTAAATATATATTTATGTATATTTTCCAATTTAAATTGTATATAAATAAATGTTGGAATAAATGTATGAATAATATAAATATATTATTAAATTAAATATATAAATATATTAAATTATAAATAATAAATATAAATTTTCCAATATATATATTATATGTTTATATATTTATTTATTTTATATAAATATAATTTTGAAAATATATTTTAATTATAAATATTATAAACAAAAGCACTATAAACTGGAAAATATATACATATATACAATTTTAAGATTTAATTAGTTTATATATTTTTATAATTTATATTTATTATTTATAAATATTTTTTTTTTTTTTATTTATATATATATTTATATACTATATATATTTTGATATATTTATATATATTTATATTATTTACATGTGAGATTATATGTTTTATTATATATTTTTATGCATTTCTTTATTTTCTACAGCGCCCTTTCATCCGTCACAAGCCAAGCCCTTAATTGAATTCAACACGACTGCATCCTACGAGCTTCTGTTGAAGACTGAGCCCGTGATGTCTCAATTCCGCTGATCGTGCGCATATCAGCAGACACACACACACAGACACACCTTCCAGATGCTACTCAATTCTGTAAGCTGCACGCTGCGCTCACTTTAAAGAGAGTGAGAGAGAGAGAGAGAGAGACTGAGTGGGATCTCCACTGTTAAAAGACACCACCATAACTCAATCGTGTGGGATCTCTGGCCTATTAAGCGCATAGAAACGAAAGGCAATAGAACAGAGCAGAGCTCTGTAGAATAGAGTAAGCGAGCTCTCGCTTCCGTCATGAAATTTTTGAAGTACTAACAGAAGCTCCAATTTGATGCTCAGCAAGCTCAATGATTTGCCTTCTATTATTTATGATTATAATAAATGTAAATATAGTAAAATATTTAATATATAAAAATATATATTAATATTTATATATATTTATATATATTTTAATTAAAAAAAAAAACAATTGTTTACATTTATTTACTCCCATCGGAGTCAACCACTCATTGTCACTCACTCGCACCCAAAACTCAATTTGGAGCCATAAAAATGTAGAGCGCGCGACATGCAATTAAACCGCATTAATTTAGCGACACATTTGGCAAACAAAGAGCGTTGCATATAAATGGGAATATGAATGCAGTTATAGTTCATAATTTGAATTAAATATTTTGCAACATATTTCGTTATTGCGCTGCGCCAACAACGAGCCCCAGAGCGCTGAAAACACAGCTCCAAGCGAGAATAACAGCAATTTTGGTAGGGCAGGGGGCAGGGACAGGGGCAGGGGCAGGGCGGGATGAACTACGATGGTCAGTGGAAAAAAGTCGTGTGTGTGTGTGTGTGGCACAAAACATGCCGCAACTGTCATAATTCCACATGAGTGTTAACATAAAAATTAAAAACTTTTTGGCGCACAACTTTTTATTTACTGCATGGCAAATGAACTAAGCGACAAAGCAGCTGCAGCAGCAGGAGCAACAGGAGCAGCAGCAGCAGCAGCTGCAACGGGCAGCAAACTTTTGCAGCACAGTGTAAGCTGTTGGGTGCGTGGGTGAGTGTTTATTGTGTGGGTAAATTAAAGCGGATTACTTAATGCGAGCTGCATTTTTGATGCACCTCTGTGTAATGCTCATGTTTGATTTAGCCAAATGACTTTTAATTATTCAGCAGTCAAATGTGGGCCACACACACACACACACACACACAGGCACACGCACTCGCTCACAGGCGTTGAGTGGCTTATTGGGCAGCAAATCTGGCTGGGCATAAGCCCACTTTAAGTCTATAAAAACACCACTTGAAAACTAATTAAACACTAATAGCAAACAACAAAAAGCTGAGCAAAGGCAGTTCAAGTGGCGGAAATGCCAGCCAGTCGGACAGCACCAGCAGCAGCACCAACAGCAGCAGCCTGCAATTAAACCAAACAAAACAAAAGTACAAAAAAAAAAAAGAAAGAACAACAACAAAAATGAAGGAAAATAGAAAGAAAAGCTGTGCAAAACTTTTTAATTTCGCTTGAGCCATGGACTAAGGGCTAAGAGGAAACACAGGCTGCTGGGCGCGAATGAGTCTATAAGTTGAAGTCGATTGCGAGGCAGCGTCTTGCCAAGGAAATAAAACAATGATGGCCAAACAAAAGCAATGCGAGTTCAGCACGAGAGTATCGGGTGCCAAATGGCCAAATGGCCAAATGGCCAAATGGCGAAAGGATAACAGACGGCGGAAGTGAAACGAAATGGCAAATCAATGGCTGCGACAGCAGACGTGGGCGGCCCAACAACAAAAGCAAATCCGCTTAAAGTCAAAATTATTCCTTAGCCAAAAAATAAGAAAAGAAATAAAGAAAGGCAAAAGGAGCGAACCCTTGTGCATGTGTACAAAAATGGCTAAGCGGGCTGTACTGGCCAACTTCTGGCCGAAACGCGGCTGTTTAAGCCCTAAGCTGTTGACTTATTTACCAGACTTCGATTTGCTTTCGCTTCGGCCGCCCATTGTTGTGCTAAGATTTGTTTGCACGGCTTAGCTGCTCAACAATTTTCGCTTAGCCAGATTGCGTGAAATAGATAAGCGAATCGGGCCCGCTGGCTAACAACACACTTGGCAGTAGATAAATTAGAAGAAACACATTTGCCGGCACTCACTTAAACCTGAAGTAACAATATCAAATAGGTAACAAAAGTAGACTGAAAGTGGACTTACCTTTGTGGTGCCGCAAGTGATGGCCAACAGCTGCTGCTGCGCCCGTGCAACAAGGCGGCTCGTAATATAAATTCCAAGTGTTCTCATAATCCGCCCGAGCGTAATCCACATAAATTATTTGAGCGGCAAGCGCGAGCAGCCAAGCGCTGAGCAGGCTCTGCCGCAATCTCGCCATGTTCCTGGTCGTCGCTGGCGATGGCTATAAACTAAAGCGTAGGCGCTCCTCACACACAGAGATGCGCGCACTCACACACGTACGCACAGATCAGACGCTGCAGACGCTGGTATTTTACACTCAACAACCAAAACGAGGCGAATGTGTCGAGCGCGTGTTTCGCATTGAGCCAGAGAGCATCGACTGATCGACTAGTTCGAACTGTTCGAATGTGTTCACATGTTCGACGCGAAAAGCGCGAATCGGATCACAAGAAATGCGAGTGTGTTCCGTGTATACGATTGTGTTTGTGTGTGTATGGGTGAAGGACGAACGCACGGCACGAGCTGCGAATACGAACTGAGTGGCCAAAGCACGAGTAACTGTGTTAAATAAACACACACCACGACGACGACAATGACGACGACGACGACGATGAGTCGGCACGAACTGATGCACGACTCGGCTCTACTGTTCGGCTACGCCAGACACCTGTGCTGTAAAGAGAGCGAGAGAGAGAGAGGGAAAGAGAGTATTAGTAAGTGAGTGAGTGCGCATGCGCGTATCGCAAAATATCCCTGTATATTTCCCAGTTTTGTTTATGTTTACGAGCCTTGTGCCAAGTGTATTGAACTCATTTAGCGCAACGTTCAGCATGCAACGTGCAACGTGCAACGTGCAGCGTGCAACGCTATGCGTTCAACAACAATAACAACGCCAAATGAAATCCACACACATTTTCAAGGGTAACTGCAGACACATTCAAACTGAAGTGCGGCTGCTGCTGCTGCTGACACCCCCGCAACTGCATTTGCTTTAAAGCAGAGAGACGGTGCAACGAGACGAGACGAGACTGTTGCCAGTCGAGCAGACAGGCTGGGAGTTTGGTGGACATGGCAGACAGGAACCGCTGGCAACCCAGCTGGCCCAACAGCCCAGACGCTAACTTCCAGCCCAAACCGGAGCCAGACACAGTTGCACTTAAAGCATTTTCGTGCATTATTATTTATGCATATGCTTGTAATTGCAGTAGAAATACATTGCCTCTGTCTATGTGTGTGTGTGCCCAGACTCTAGCTAAATGGTTTTCTTTTTTCGCATTTTTTTCTCTCTTTCTTTGCATTGCGGCTTCGCGTGCGCTGCCTTGTACAAATTTCAGCACAATTTCAATGCTGCATTTGTGTAGGCTGCAAAAAAAAAAAAAAAGGTTCTCTTAAGGCCAGACATAAGTCACTCAGACAGTCACGCAGACGGCCCAAGCTGCAGGGCAGACACTCAAAGACAATTAGACGCTAGCCTACAGTAGCTGCCGCTCTCTCACTCTATCCATGTGTGCGTGTGTGTGTGTGTGTGTGAGAGTGTGTGTGTGTTTTGTAAACTTGAATATAGCTTCAAGAGTATCAGCTCGAACATGTTTTATTCTAAAAGTGTGAGCATAGAATTTTTAGTCATAGAAACTGAGTCGATAACTATAATTGTTACTTAGTTAATATTCAATGAAGACTATCAAGAAATGAAAAGAAAAACGTTGATAGTTATTCTATTATAATTAAAAATTAATTTAAACCATTTTTTAAACTGAAAACTTGCTACAACTCTTGGTAGTAATTAATTAATCTTAATAAACTGTGTTAAAAGTTTTTAAAAAGTTTTTTTTTTATAATTTTTGAGTGATTTATTACTTATTAATATAACTTAAAAATTTTTAATTGAATAAATATTAATGCTATTAAAGTGACAGAGTTTTTAAGTACTTTATTTATATTAAATATTAATTTATTTTATTTATTTATTTATTTAAATTTTTTCAATTTTCACTTCTGTAAACCGTCAACGCATGTGTTGTTGCCATGTATCAAATGCAAGATTTCATGATTTCCTTAAGAACTCTTTTCTATAAAGAAATTCCTTTATTGCATTCATATTATCAGTACTTAAAGCTCGACTTTTCTTTGCAGTGTAATAACTATCAGACAGTCCAACAAGTTTCAACATACTTTTACTATTTATGGCGCGCTTGGACTTGACTTTGGCATCCAGATCAGGCCGAGTCCAGTAACAACAAACTGTCTGTTCAGCTGACCGCAAGTTAACAAAGTTTTGGTATTTGGCTTTTCTGCATTTCGGCTTAAATTTTGTGCATTGGAATTTTTAACCCGTTCTATACCTCTCTCTCTCTCTCTCCCTCTTCCTCTCTCTTTCCCCAATACTCTTGGAAGGCCAAGACAATTTGCGGCTGCTTTGTGCGACAGCGAAAAGCATAAGGCTTTAATTTGTGGCATCAAGACGAGTGGCCCAGACATTTGTGTGGCGTGCGGCACACCCGCACCTGTCCTGTGCACTGGAGCGCACAAAAACAAGCTCAACAATTGCCTTATAAATGCCCTCAAACTTGGACTAAAACGGAATGAGTTTTTGGGCGGCTAAAAAAACTTTGATTAATGTGCGCTTAAAGAGCCGGCAAATACGTGAAAGCAGGCACTGCAAAAGGAACAACAAGGACAAAACTTTTCATAACTTTAGCACACACACACAGACAGAGACACGGACAAAACAAAACAGGAGCAGGAGCTGGAGCTGAAGCAGGACAGGCACAGACTGGCAGACTGGCAGTAGACCGCGTGCAGCCGGCGGCTTCTTAGCCAAAGCGCAACAAAAACTTATGCAATCAAGGCAAAGGCGTAAAGGAGGCGGCTACAACAGCATAAAACAGGGCCAGGACCAAGGCTGTTGGCACTGCAGTTTCAAGGCGCCGCACAACAATGTCAGCGACGGGCAGCCGAAGGAATCACAGCGCAAAAGCGTTAAAAAATGAATTGTAAAACAAACAGCAAACAAACGAGCAACATTCGCTAAGGGCACGCCCACATATACAACACCCAAACACACACACACACACACACATACACACAACATGCAGCTAGCAGCCAGCCACAAAGTAGCCAGCGACCCGCAGCGACCCGGGACCAGCAAACGAGGTCTGCTCCAGGCGGGCGATATCTGCAACGTCAAAGTCAGCAGACCGGTTCAAGCTCACCCGCAGCTCACATCTTCTGTCCCTCTCTCTCCCTACCCCTTTCTCTCTCTCTCTAGCTCAGCCTCAGCGGCATCTGCAGCCACATGCCCGCGCCCGCGCTGGTTAATAGAAAATGTAATTCGATGCATTTAATGTTGGCAACGCCAAACGCTGCAGGTTGCCCTCGAGTCGCAGCCAAGGGGATGCAACGACCACGATACCCAGGTTCAGGTTGAGCTTCGCCTCTTTTTTTTATGAGTTTACATTTGGCTGCTATTCATCCAGCAACATCGACGTCGTCGTTGACGTTGTTGTGTTTGAGTTGCTTACCTAATCCTTGCAAACAAGTTAAAAACGTTGTAAAACAAACAACAAACAAAACGAAATGAGTGGCAACTGGCGTTGGCGTTGGCGTTGGCGCTGGCCTCTGGCTGTGGGGCTGCTAACGGCTGGCGTGGCTCTCAGATGAGCTGCCCGCCCAGCCAGCACGAAGGGTAATCAGGAAATTAGGAGAGCAAAAAAAGTGCTGCATACTTTTCGGCGACGAAAATTTTCGAGCAAAGGCAGCTGGTGATGGAAAGAACTATAGATGATTAGAGATGAGAGTTTAGTTAGAAGATATATGTGAATAACTGTTTGTGAAATGTTATATAAGGAATATGTTAGCTGATGTTGGTAGAGTATAAGAGAGGGTATAGTATAAGACTAGCTTGCATGAAAAAATTCTTTTATGAGATCAGAGAATGTTTGACATAAGGTTTGAAGTTGCTTAGTCAAATTATAATTTTTGTTATTTCATTCTCTGATATAATATATATATTAGAACCTCTATAACTTAACTTTATCTAACTCCAAGTCAAACTAAACACGATTCTGTTGTCACGCGCTCATCTCTAATTTAGTTATTGGCTTTTTTTCTAGTCAGTTAAAAACAGTTTCGATGTTGCTGGTTGGAAATTGTCAGTCGTAAAGCCAGACGCATTGGGCAAATGGAAACGATTTTGACGGACATCGAGTGCCATGAGAAATACAAACAATCATCAAGCAGGCAGGCAGCCAGGCAGGCAGGCAGGCATGCACCACCTCCGCTGCGCCCACCCTCATTTGGTAACCTCAGCAACCTGCGCCGCGTGCCACAGCAATGACAACCGGCGCGGCAGCGCTAATAGAAATTAAACGAAAGTGCTGCACGACTGATGGCTGCTGCTGGAGGTGGAGGCGGTTGGGTGGGTGGGTGGTATGAGTGTGCCTAGGTGGTTGCCAGCCAACTGCAAACTCGAGCCACCCTGCAGCGAGCGTGTGAAGGTCGAGCTGGAACGAAGTGCAGCAGCAGCAATTGGAGTGGGCGCAGCAGCAGCAGCAGTGAAGGGCGCACATTCGCTTTCATTTCGTTTGCTGGTTTTTTTTTTATTTTCGGGACTATTTACATTTGCTTTTATTAATCGTAAAAAATGCTGAAATAGTCGAAATTGGCGAACGGCAAACGGCAACCGGGACGCGCCGGCTCCTTTTGGCTGCTTGGTTATGCCGCACAGGAACGTGCACGAAAGCGCAATTTGATTTTAATGGCGGCAAAATGTTGAATGTTCGTCGCACAGCCAGTCAGAGAAGCAGGCAGACAGACGGACAGACAGACAGACAGACAAACGGACAGGACAATCAGACAGACTAGCAAAGCAAACACGCAGACAAACTGATTGTTGTTTTATTTCATTTAATACTTGTTTGGATTGTGTAAAGGGCATATTGGTTTTATGCTGCGCTCTCAGCTGACACTAATGAATCGTCTCTTGAAATATATGTTTAATACTTAATTTGGTATACATATTTATTGCTATTTAGAGGGCGTGGCATATCGAAAGGAAAACCTTTATCTCACAAGAAACAGAGAACTTCATATATAGTTGATCTGCTCGAGAGATGAAACAAGACATGCCTTAGCATATCAGAAAATATTCTTATTATAAATTTCTATATATATCTGGCATCATGAACAGGCAATAAACAGTCGGTCAGGCTCAACTGAACACACATTTTTTATGCCCTGCTCTGTTTCGGCTGCTGTCTTTCCATGCAATCAGGCGCCATTTGTTGACGTTTGTCTGTGTTGGTGTTTGTTAATCTGCCTGCTGCATGCTGCATGCGTACGTGAGTGCGTATAGGTGTGAGTGTTAGCAAATGCAAGCCTAACACACACACACACACACACAGAGACAGATACATGCAGGCACACTTAGCTAAGCCGCCTGCTACATTTTGCATGCCCATGGCATTTGATTGTTTGTCTGTGTGTGTGCGTGTGTGTGTGTGTTTGTTTGTTTGCTTGTTTGCATTCGATGCATGTGCGTGCGCGTAGGCGCACGGCCACTCGTCACTGTCATTAATGTCATTGTTGCTGCCACCACCGCGACGACTCCAGCGCCGTGTCAGTGTCACTGGCAAAGCCAAAGTCAAAGGCAATGGCAATGGCAATGGCATTGGCAATGACCAACCAATGGCAGTGCGTTCCACAACATATTTTAAATATTTAAATGGAATACCTGCAGCGCAGGCCTTTAATTAAACGTACATTGAGCTTTGTCAATAGCCCCTAAAAGTATGCCATGCTTTATTGATGAGCTGCCCCTTAATCAACTAATAATTGAAGACGTCTTCCAGCCAGACACGCACAATTGTCATTTAGAGCAACAACATATATATATATACAAATATATAAATATATATATGTATGTGTACATGGCATATCCATTATGTAAGCCATGGCTGCAACATACATAAAATTTATAGCCGCTGCGCGATCTTTGATAAGCCAAAACAACACATTCGCCACTGCAAGGCTGTGAGCAAGCAGATAGAGGGCGCATGGTATGTAAATCCACGTTAACAGACGTTTCACTGTACACAATCGGCGAACGATTGCGTTGGCCCCAAGGGCGATGGCGATGGCGATGCTGCTGCTGTTTTGCTGATGTTTGCAGAAAGTCAACGACAAGTCACACAGTGAGAGCTCGGCCACCCTTCGACAAGGACGTCGCGACGTCTGGTCGGGCGTGTGCCACTGATAAGGGTCGCCCAAGTCCATGGACAGGGCACTCAGTGCAGTGTTGCATGGGATTTACTCTAGTTTATTTGTTAATGGTTTATTTATTAATTCCTGCGGATTATCACGTCAGACAAGGCATCACAACAACACAGCGAGATACAGCACGGCAACGGGCCATGGTTGCCGGACAAAGGACGACGGAAACGAGCGACCGCACACGGAAACGCATATGGCAGGCACTCAGGGTGTATGAGTGTGTGTGTGTGCTGGGAGTGCATTGCTGGGCTGCGATAACGTTTATCGTCCAACGGGAATTTGTTGCTAATAGCCAATGCAACATGCTCTAATCTTTAAGCCAGCCAGATGTGGTGGAAGTGGGCAAAGTTTGTGCAAATTGAAAATTTGTGTTCGCCTTGAAATCATGCATTAATAATGCTCAAATACTAAATAGTTGAGCCCACACACAGACATGCATGCAAAGTGCCAGGAACATGCGTACACAATTTCCTAAATCCTCTGCAAGTCATGGCGGAACGTGGGTAAAACCGCCCGGAAATTTGAAATTTTGTGCAAGTTGAAGAAACTCCTTTTTGGCAAAGACTTGCGCCCGCTCCCAGCTTCAGCTGTTGCCTCGAGTACGTTCGACAGCACGCATGTCGTTGTCAATGTCTACAACGAAGCGGTGTTCAGGCGTGTGTGAACTTCCGCACATGCACACACACACACACACACACACACAGAAATCCCACCAAGGCAGAGCTGGCTGGAGCAGTAGTAGGAGCAGCAGCAGCAGCAGCAGTCACAGTGGAAATCTTTCCAAATATAAGCAATTAGTATATAAATTTTCTGCCGAATATTGCCAGGGGGCGTTAGGCGTTGGCTTGGCATTCATGGACATCAACCCGACACTTTTGTAGCTTGGCGAAAACCTTTTAAAGTATTCAATAACACTGAAACTCAAACCTCGTTCAATTTGCTGCCGCTGCCCTCGCGGTTTGCGACCGTCGTGCTGATGGACATGCCAGCAAATTGAATTTCTCACGCCTCTATATATATATATATACAAATACATAGAGATCGGCCTGAAAATTTGTAATTTTGAGTTAAATTTGAGCAAGATACAAAAAAAAAAAAAAAAAATGCCAAGAGACTTTGTTGGGAAGCTGACATGACGCTGGAAGAGACTGTCAAGAACATGTCCCTTTCCCCTCGTTTAAAAAAGGAAAAACAAAAACAATATATATTTCGAGTCAGGTTTCTCATTTAGCTTGCCAGCCAGTCCCCATTAAGGGAATCAAATTTCATTGTGTTAAAAGTTATTTGTTTCTTTTTTTTTGCGCTTAAATTATTTATATATATTCCATTTAAGTTCATGTTGGCAAAGGATTACAACAAATTTATCTCGCAACAAAAATAGCATTCATAATAAACACGTTTATTGCCTTAAAAATAAACGGGATTCTAAATAAATGATGAACAGAAATATATATGTTATTTACCTTATTTCATGCTGACGTCATTTGAGATTTGGTTTAGCTCAAAAGGGTCATTGTTGGAAAATTGCGATAGGGAAATGTGCGAGTGAATGGCAAAGTTTAGAGATATTTCTGATAAATATATGAATTTGTTTCTTAACTAATAAAACAATGATTTAGCTTGAGCAGAGAATCATGCAGTTCTGTCTTCTACATGTTTGTAATGCCTGCTGCAACTCTCTGCAATGAAAGAGATATCAAGGAAGAAATACTATGTGAGAGAGTCATACAGATGAGCTGCAGCTCTGTCTTCTACATCTTTCTAATGTCTGCTGCAACTTTCCACAACGAAAGAGATATCAAGAAAGAAATATATGTCAGAGACTCATACAGCTGCAGCTCTGTCTTCTACATCTCTCCAATGCCTGCTGCAACTTTCAAGAACGAAAGAGATATCAAGGAAGAAATACTATGTGAGAGAGTCATACGGAAGAGCTGCAGCTCTGCCTTCTACATCTCTCTAATGCCTGCTGTAACTCTCTGTAATGAAAGAGATATCAAGACAGAAGTATATGTCAGAGACTCATACAGCTGCAGCTCTTCTTCTACATCTCTCTAATACCTGCTGCAACTTTCTACAACGAAAGAGATATCAAGGGAGAAATACTATATGTCAGAGACTCATACAGTAGAGCTGCAGCTCTGTCTTCTACATGTCTTTAATGCCTGCTGTAACTCTCTGTAATGGAAGGGATATCAAGACAGAAGTATATGTCAGAGACTCATACAGCTGCAGCTCTATATTCTACATCTCTCTAATGCCTGCTGCAACTTTCTACAACGATAGAGATATCAAGGGAGAAATACTATGTGAGAGAGTCATACAGATGAGCTGCAGCTCTGTCTTCTACATCTGCCTGATGCAACTTTCTACTATGAAAGATATATCAAGAGGGTAACATGCATATTTCAGAGAGTCATACAGATGAGCTTCACCTCTGTAGACATCTCTTTGGTGCCTGCTGCAACTTTCCACAACGAAAGAGATATCAAGAGAGAAATATATGCCAGAGACTCATACAGAAGAGCTGCAGCTCTATCTAAGAGACAACTCTCCTTCTACATCTGACTTCAACGAACCTTATAAGAAATATACAAGATTTTAACTGGAAGTATATCAAATTTCACTCAAATATTCCACTAATTCTATCACTCTCCCTCACTTCTTTTATTCATATCAACAATTGCAACTGCTAAACATTCTGCTCAGTATCAAATCATTAAGATATATCCAATTACAAAAGGAAAGGCCAAGATGCATATCTTGCCAGCTTATCTAATTAATTACAGCATAAATTCAATAAACGCAAAACAATTGTAATTAACAACTACTGCGACAGGACTCTATGCCTGCCCCCTGTGCTGCTTGGCAACCCCTCGCAACATCAAAGGCAATTCTATGTTCAAATAGCTAAGGTTAAACCACTATATTGGCAAATAAAGCCACTTAGTCTCGTGTGTGCTGACAGTCTGCAGCCTCCTTAGCCCCAATTGAATGTCATATTCTATATATATATATATATTTCATATATAAATACACATATATATATTCATATGTGGCATGAATTTGACATTGAAATTTGCATATGCCATCAATGCTTACATTTTTGTTTTGCTTTTCTCTCTGTCTGTGTGTGTTTTTTGTGCATGTGCAAAATTTTTACACGTTCAAAGTGGGGGTGCGGCTACTGGCAACTGGCAACTGGGGGAGTGTTGTCGACAGGGGCGTGCCGCATTTCGTTTGAAGTGTGCCAGCATGGCGCTTAGCTGCTGATAATCCTTTTTAAATAAATTTGTTGGCACAAATCGTTATGCCGCCCGGGGGCGGTGGCACGCACCTTTTCTGTCTGTGCAACCCCCTTCGGAGAGGTGCGTTTGCCGCCTGCGGCTCGTTGCGTTTTTCTCTGTTTGCTAAGCATGTTAATACACAGGAAATTAAACACTTATGCGGAAGTCATTGAAAAGCATTGCACACATACACACAGAGATAGAGAGAGAGAGAGAGAGAGAGAGAGAGAGAGAGAGAGAGGGGAGAGAGAGAGTGAGAGACAGACACACATCACATTGAAGCACAATTTCAAAGTGTCTGCGCATTCAATTATGCTCAGAGACAACAACGAAATAAACTTAAAAGTCTAGAGTAAACATAAACATATGCGACTTTGGCTCATCCTGTATTAGGTACAAAATCTGATTTGAGTTGAAGTAGAGATTGAAGAGTTAACAAAATGCGCTACAAAATAAAAATAATATTATAAAACTGATTAATCTAAACATATCAGCCAAGATTTTAGTTTGGCTTATAACTGAACCGATTTGAAGCCACAACTTTTCTGTATGCTTTTCGCTATAAACTAATTAATAGAAAAATCTTAGAGGAAAAATCTCTTGAGCTAAAACCTGGCTACATAAATATGACAAAATCAGGGAAACAAATCGAATCAAAATAAAAATGAAATAAAAATAATTAAAATAAATAAAATTAAATTGATTTCAGTTTTCTTATCTATAGTTCTTTGTTATAGCAGCCAGCTTCCTCCATATATATCTTTACAATCACAGAAGAAAAGTCATACTATCTATCATATCTCTATCATATCTTGCCAAACCTAAACCAAATACGTGCTTATCAAGCTGTCGCTAGGCAAACATATAAGAAATTTACATTGTAATCGTTAGTTAGTTTGTCTTAAGATGCTTAATTTGTATTTTAAAATGCATTAGCACATGCAATATCAATATAAATTGCATATCAATATAAATATATATATATATTTTAAGAATATTTATCCATCAAGACTACCTTAATGATGATAGTTTACACACCTTACATATTCTTATACAATTCTAATAAATTATGCAATCCACAGAAGTTACCTCAGGCTATTTTATTACAGGGTATAAACGACAGGCAGGCAGTAATGAGTAGACAATATCCCACAGTCATGTTAAGCAAAGTCGATTATTATGTGGATGTAAAACTTGTTGAGGACGATGATGAGGATAATGCTGAAGTTGACGCGACCCAACGACCAGAGCACAAGAAGCTCTTTAATTGTACATGAGTGTGTGCAGGTTGAGTGTGAGTGTGAGTGGGTATATATATGTGTGTGTTTGTGTGTGTGCCTCGCATTAGCACAGTTAAATGAGTGCAGCAACCAGTCAGGCAGCCGAGCAACCGAACAGCGAGGCAGGCAGTCACCCAGCCAAACGTAATCCCGAATAAAAACGCACTAACCGAAACAAAAACCCACAGTCCGTGGAGAAATTCATTTAGTTTGCACTAACACGCTGTCAACAAAGGGCAAAGGGTTTGGGGCAGGGCAGCTGTGGGAATACAGGACTTTAGGTTGGGGGCTTGAGGGTTGCTTTTTCGGGAGGCGGGCAACATTCGTCGAGAACTTAAGCGATTTTGCATTTCATTACGTTTTTGTTTGGCGCAGACATATCTATGAGTGTGTGTGTGTGTGTAGGTGTGTCTGTGTGTGTGTATATTTTGGTGGCAGACCGACAAGGACGCTGGAGTTGGCGACGAGTTTTGGAGCTGCCATAGAGTTCAGCGTTGTAGATAAACAAAATACATAATCCAAAGACGTACACAATAATGGCAAAAAGGGGTTCAAGCGTTTGATGCCAGACAAAGTTGTGGCTGTTGTTGTTGTTGTTGTTGTTGTTTGTTGGCTAAAAACGGCTTCAAGGTACTTAAATGCTTTGCTGGCGCATTGTAGCGCAAAATGAGACGCAATCGGCACGGATTGACCCCAACGAAGATTGCGTGTTTTCTCTCTTATGAGATAATTGCTTGAAGAAACCGAAAAACAGCAACAACAACAGCAACAACAACAACAGCAGTTTATGGGGGCGTGTTCGATGATTGACACGCTGCCAAACAAACTTAATGAAAAGCATAAATATTTAAGCCGCCGTGAAGTGAGTGCCTTGGCTAATAAAGGTCCGCAGCTAATCCAAATAACCAACACAAAGTTTGAGCTTTGAATTCAAGTGTAAGAAAGTCTAAGGGTCCCCCATTACACTGCGACTCTTTGCTCAAGTAATTAGATCAAAAAAAAGCAAAACTTTGAAATTGGTATCTAATTAAAATGTATTTTTGGAATCACTTTTCCATTCTCTTTTTGATTTATTGATTTAATTTGATTTGCTTAACCAATTGCCTACAAACTAATAACTTTATTGAAGACTTTGTTTTAAATTTTATTACATTGGTAGCTAATTAAATTTAATACAAAATAATTGTAAGTTTATTACATTTTGCAATTCAATTAAACAACAAACGTAATCAATCATTTAATTAATTTACTCAATTCATTATTTTGCTCTTAACTTTAACAGAATTTGCAATTGAATCTCTTACAGCAATTTGCTCTAAAACCAAAAATTTGACAGAGAATTGCAATAGATTTTTCAATTGAAATTTATTTAAATTTATTTTTAATTGATATATATTTAATATATTTTTATTAAAATTAGAATTATACAGCTCTTGACTCAATAATATTTTTTAGAATTTTTAGAAATTAAATATTGAAATATTGAACTTTGAAAATGCATTTGAAAATACTTCAAAATAAATTTTGTTTTAAATATTTCAGTTTGATTTTTTCTTGCTTAAAAAGAGTTTTTAATCTTTATTTGATATAATTATAATTAACATATTAAGAAAAAGAATTTTAATACCATCTTACATAGCCTTGTAGCTCAGATCAGATCAGTTTTACAATGAATATATATATACGAAAAGTATTTTCTGTTTGTAGCACAAATGCCGCAAATGCTCTGCGCTGTTTGATTGCCAAAGGAGCAGGCAAATAATTAAGTTCGGAAAGTTTTCCGCCAAACGGAATTTGCCTATTTTTAAATAGCAGCAGCAAATCTCTCCCTCTCTCTCTCTCTCTCTCTCTCTCGCTCTCTCTCTCTCTCTCTTCCACAGCCCAAATAGGGAAATGCTCGTAATGCTAAGCCATTGGCTCACATGGAACAAGCCTCTTCAATTGTGCTGGCTCATTAAGCCCTAAATGGCGATATTAGAGCGATTTACATTAGCTGCGCTTTAAAATCACAAAAGCACAGACAGGAGCAGGAGAGAGAGAGAGAGAGAGAGGGAGGTGAGAGTGAGAGGGGACATCAACAGACATCAACATCGATTAAATTGCACAACAGAATGAAGCAATAAACTTTTAGAGGGCCCAGCGCCAGCGCCAATAGTCGAGCACAAACACAACCACTGAGCACTGCGTGTGTGTACTCTGGGAAAATCTGTAATGCCAGTCAACTTTCCGAAGTGTGTGTTAGTGTGTGTGCCTGTGTGTGTGCGTAAAAGCGGGTTAAACGTGTGCGCTTCAAATGACCAAGCGACGTTTAGCAGCCGATAAAGTCATTCAATGTTGGCAGCCACAGCCACAGAACAGCACGTGAATGCCGTCAAAGCTCTACTCTCTCTCTCTCTCTCTCTCTCTCTGTGGAGCTGACCTTAGTGGCTGGCGCATTGGGTCTCTCCCTCCATGTGTGTGTGTGTGTGTGCTGCTCATTTTACGCTTTTGTGATAAAGTAATCAGTTGATGTTATTTGACAAAGGCGAAGATAAATCGATAGATTGCCTGCCGCTGTCTTGTCACTGACCAGCCGCAAGAGTGAAACGCTTATTGATTTTATATATAGACAACTATATAACTCTCTCTCTATACTGTAGAGTCATATACTGCCAATTGCATTTCACGTTTGTGGGCATAAATATTTACAAATATATATATTTTATTTACCTGCAGACAGAAAATGCAAATAAATCAAATCAAACAGAATTTAATGTCAAAACAAAAATCAAATAGTTGACAAAAAAGAAGAGGAGAAGGAGAAAGAGAAAGAAGAGGCCGAAAGCGAGCTGCCACGCAAATAGTCTAGACAGTGGACTGGACATGGCCAATAAAGCAAATGGGAAAATAACCGTATATATATATATATATACATATATATAAAAATTAACAATGGCGACGACACGGCAGCCGCAGAGTGCGAAAAAAGGCATAGCAGGAGGACATCAGCTCAGCTCAGCTCGGCCCGACAGACGTTGACGGAAATAGAAACAAAACGTAAAAAATGAAATGAAATGAAATGTTAAAACCTGCGTCTGTCTGAGCTAAACCACTCGCAAAACTGAATGAACTGGCTACTGGGCAGCGGACTGCAAATGTGAAATGGAAATCGAAAAATTCTAAGCAAATAACAAACGCAAAAGAGACAAACAGAGAAACGAATGTGCCCGCAAAATGAAAGCAAAACAAAGTTCGAGCTGGCAGAATGGACTCGGTTTCAGGTTATTTGGACGCTTGACCACAGTTGGATCTGCATGTGCGAACTCTCTCTGTGTGTGTGTGTGTGTGTGTGTGCAGTGAAATAAAAACGCAACAGAGCGCAATCATCATTATCGTTAAAAGAGGCGCTTACAAAAGTAGACAAATTGCCACTTTAGAGGCCAGAGGCAAAGGCTGAGACAGAGCGCCGACGGCAGCGGAAGTTGGCGGCAACATCGCGTATGAGCAACGGCGGGCAAGGCGTCTATAATGACCTCTGGGCAAATGTGGCAACAAAGAAGCAGCTCACACACACACACACACACACACACACACACACACTCACACACACGTTTAAAACCAAAATGGCGCACATTAGAGACCGCAGCAACGCACAGCCGAGCAGTGTGTGCGTTGCCAGCTAACCCAAAATAAAAGAAAAAAAACTGTGCAACATCAGGAGTAGCAGCAGCAGCAGCAGCAGCAACAAGCAACACAAAATGCTCATAATCAACTGCTTGCCACAAAGGCCAGTTTCGGCCAGGCGTAGCAAAAGCAAAATAATAAAATAACAAAGCGAGATTTTAGCAGCAAAAGTCAGCAAGCTGGAGCTTGGCTAGGACAGTAGTTGGCTCATAAAAAAGGCATAGGCCAGCACTTTTAGGCTTAATTATAGACACGCACACACACGCACACACGCACACTCACGCCTGTTAGCCAGGCTAGTCCAAATGAGCGATTATGTGTCGAGCTTTGCCAGCGAAATTCAATGTGTTTTCCTTCTTTTTTTTTTCTCTTTCCTTTCTGGTCAATTCACAGTCAGCTAAACACTTGCTGAGCTTGTTGCTAACCTTTTTGATACACTAGCCATAAGGAGGGTATTTTGATTTTGAGGAGAATATATAAGATGCTATTAATTTTATATATTTTTTGTTGGCATTTATAACTGAGTTATTCGGGGCTCTTCTAGAGTTATGTGGAGCTAAGTTTTTGTTTTTAATGATTTATGTTTGGCAGACAGTTTATATGTCTGCATCAACTTGGTAATATATGAAGTGTTTCTATAGAAAATATTTAAATTTCTTTAAAATTGTAAATCAATTTTGTCCTTTAGAGTCAAGCATATTATGACTAAAACTCTAGAGCAAAAATGATTTTCTGCTTGAGTAAATTTTATTAATTTTCATGCCAAGCAAACTTTTCAATCTTTCATATTTGTCAAACAATAAACACTTTTGATGGATATACATAAATTTATAAATGAAAGAAGTTTTTTGTGAAGAAATTAAATATAAATACTAAATTAAAAAAATTATTGATCTGTAGTCATTATGATATTATTTATCAATCTTAAAATCAGTGCCTATATGCGCTGCTATTATTTTGAACACAACTGTATATTAGATTTTAGTTTCTGTTTGAATACATTTTCTATTTTTTGTTAGTTAAGTTAATCATCCAGCATATCTGCCAGCTCATAGCAGCTTCTATGGGTATAAGTTTCTGTTTGCATAAATTTTCTACATTTTGATCCTAAACACATATTGGTTTGTATATAAGATAGATGCATATAGATATCTAATAGATTTATCTATTGCGCTAATATATCATATAAATCTATCTATTGCTTTATATATCTTATACATTTATCTATTACTCGAATATCTCTATAAGATATCTATATATCTATCTATAATCTACCTTATGCATAAACCAACCAAGCTACTCCCTTTACCCCCTCAAAAGAGTATCTAAACTTCGTCTTTAGCCTTCTTCTTCTTGATTTTTGCTTTTATTTCTTTTATTTGGGCAGCTGCTCATGCAATGGCGACAGCAATTATTGTTACAATTAAAAAACCATTAGGCGTAATTTCGTATTTCTCTTTTGGTATTGGGAGGCAGCAAAAAACAAAAAAAAAACAAAAAAAAAGGACACGGCATTTCCGGCAAACGCAATGAAAACATTAACTTGGCCAGAAAGTGGAATCGATAAGCCTAGAGCCTGTGTTAGCTTATTATAGTTAAACTATTTCGTAGCAATACAAATGTTAATGGAATATATATATATATAGATGATTTTTGATTAATAACGATTGCAACAGGAAAGTAAATTTATGCTCAGAGGGTTGAAGATACAATGCAGATATGCTAATATGTTATGGGTGACAGTAGAGACAGCTGTGCATATAAGCCAACTTATTAGAAAGTGAATTTATAGAGTAGAACAATCAAATTGCAATTTAAAAGCAATAAGAATTTACGGCTTAGGTTAAGGTTAAGAGTAGGTAAAATACGAATTCTACTTTTTGATCACCTGGTAAAATAGTTTGATATTTTTCTATACTTTGTTTGATCTAACACATAAGTGCTTATAAAGATGAATCGAGAAATTTGTTAGTTTAAACAGATTAAATATAGGAAAAGTATAAGTTTCCAATGAAATGTATTCTGATAGTATAAAAAAAATTTTTTTGAGTCAAACTGATATTGATATAACCTGATAAGAGTAATTCTAACTCTAATTGTTAGTTATATCATGTAGACCTGACTAATCAGTATTATAAAAGACTATAAAAGAAGTAACCAAAGCTATAAGAACTTTATATTTTCTTTACACTGACAACAGACTCATCAGATCCCACAAATAATTCCGGTACTAATTCCATTTTCAATTCCAATAAATAATTTATTCTATTTAGTCAAAGACACGCCCAGTCAAAGACACGCCCATACAGTAATGCGTAACAAATTTAGTTACAACATTAGAATAGACTCATCCCAAGCATAAAAATGCATTGTCATATATATACACACATATATATATTTCCATATATTATATATACACATATACAACACATATAAGAGCACTTTGTTATATTCTCAACAATAGAAAATATTTGTTGATTCGCCTAAATCAAATATGCAAGAATAATAAAGTAATTGCTTCATTCATTTAATGATCAGCAAATGTCTTTGTTGGCCCACTGCCTGGCCAATAATTGAATGTGAAGTTATTATTATAAGCGGTAATCGTGGCCAATTTGCTGTAGCTACGAATTGAAGCAATTCCATTGCTTCTCGATCAATATTAATTCCTTTTTCTATATACTCTAACGGGGGTTATATTCATTTTGGCATTGAATGTGTCATGTGTAAAGGGAATTTTTTGTTGTTTAGATGGAATATGTTTAAGTTTTAGGCAAAAGATTTATAATTTATATAATTTATAATTATAATAATTATTTTATAAATTATTTTATATTTAAATTATTTTATATTCTATTATTTTATTACAATGGTAAAGCTTTTAGTCTTCTAAAAATATTCTAAAAGTACATTTTATTTATTTAGTTTTTTATTTACTGAAAATTTGTAAAAAAAAAAATATATGCCAATATTCTTAATATTAAAATAAAATTAAAATTAAACATTGAAATTATAATAAATTATAATATAATTTTTTTTAAATGTTTTATAAATTTTAAATAATTAAAAATTATAATAGACTATAAAACAATTTAAAATATTTTAAAATTATAAAATAATGGAAAACTATAATAAAGTATAAAATAATTAATAATGTATTTTTTAAATATAAAAAAAAATTTTGTTTAATTATTGAAAATTATAATGAAGCATAAAACAATTTAAAAATGTATTATTTAAATATAAAAAAAAAAAATTTACTTTATATAAAAATTTATATATTATATTAGAACTCTAAGAATATGCTTAGAAAATCAAAAACTTTACACTTTTGCTCAAGCACATATAAATATAGTCTACTATCTACTATGAAGCTCTATTCCTATTTCCCATTCTTCTTTCTCTCAACAACTCAATATATGTCTTTCTGAGTACCATAGAGCTAAACCACATGCCTCAAGAGTCTCTAGCTGCACTTCAACCAAACTCTTCACACATGTGTGCAGAGCATTCAGGTTGCGCCTGCTGCCAGAGTCAAGCCAAAACAGACTTAAATATTCTTTGCTCTGCTGTAAAGGTAGAAAGGCGAGTTGCTTATTTATGCAAATAACTTTGCCCTATTATCGCACAATTACAACAATTTGAGTGGAGTTTAGTACAGAATATTGAATTGGAATATTTCGACTCTAACTGACATGCAACAACGGCCGAAAGCCGTTTATTGGCAGCCGTTGCAATTGGGCGCCAAAAAGGCGTCTTAAACGCTTTGAGCTTGCCGCATTAGTTGCTTTGTTGTTTAACTATTTTTTTTTTTCAGTTTAACAATTTTTTGCGCGTTGCATGTGATTTTTTTCTTGTTCTTTTGGTTCTTTTGAGCTGTGCCGCTGTGTCGCAGTTGTTGCCGCATATTTTCTTTTCATAATGACCAAAAACAGACGACGCAGCTCGAAATGCTTTTGAAGTTCGTGCGGGGAAGGGCACGATAAAAATGACCTCGGCATGCGATGCCCGGTTTTTTTTTTCTTTTTTTTTTTTTGTCTGTCTTGCATTTTAGCCATTTGCTTTGTTGCTGGAGCTGCTGCTGCTGCTGCTGCCACCAGGTGCTGGCCCGCTGGCTGCTTGCAGATTATGCAGTTTTTGTATTCTTACCTTTGCTGCGCTTACTTTTTTAACTTCTTTTATGTGCATTTGGCCAGCTCTTTTTCGCGCTGCTAAGTGGCAATAACAATTTGGATTTATGCATAGACAATTTATGCCTTTTTCGCCATTTCCCATTCCCATTTTCATTCCGAAAGAGAGCGAAAACAAGCAATATTGGCATTTATGTGCAATTAGCATGAGAATCGCTGCGATCGAGTGTTGCAACAAGAGAGCTGGTCCAACTGGTCAGCGGCCAAATGCAAAACGACTTCCAAGTTCATGAAATGGCGAACTGGCTATAAAAGCTGCCAAATGCAAACAGGTACCTCGTCGAGTGGCTCGGCCAAGCTGAGACACAACTGACGCTGCAACTTGCAACAACAGAAAATACTTAACAAGGGACAAACTTTATTTCAGGTTGTGGCACATACATATATATACATATATTTGGGCATATAACTGATATATTCACCTTGTGCTGCCGCTGCTTAGCAATTCACAATTTTTGCAGTTCACAATTGACGCTGTCTTTGTCAACTAATTTCGCTTTTGTTTTTTTAGTACACTAAACAACACAGACTTGATTTTTACTTTTTTTTTTCGATTCACATGTTTTAGTTGAAGCTTTTGCACACACCACTTCAGATTGTTTATGTCTGAGTTCGATACGAGTTTATTCTGGTTTCTATATGTTTTCGATTCTCTCAGTCAGCGTATGCGCGCCACATGCAACATGTACCGTTCAAAACGCGTTTGTAGCACAAACTGAAACTGTTTCTGGTTTCTGCTAATGTCGCTGTCGCTAGTGCTGCTGCTGTCGCTGTCGGTGGCTCTGCCGCTGTCGCTGCCTCTGCTGACGTTATCAACTTCGTGCGTTCGGCTTGGCTTTCGTTCTCTCGCATTCGGTTCGTTTGGCATAAGAAAACCAGTATTTTTTGTTGTTTTTGCACAAAGTTCTGGCATTCACGCTGGCAGCTGGCAACGCTGGTCATGTTACTGGGTACACTTGCCGGCATTTGGCTTAACATTTGTTTACGTTGCAGCGCGCAGGCGTTGAACTCCAGCCGGCTGTTAGCTGCAGTCGAACACTGTTGCGGCATGTTGTTGGCATGTTGTTTGCAACATCAACTGTTTGAGCCTTGCATTGGCCAATCAAAGACTGTGTCCATTCGCACTGCACTGCAGTGCAGCAGTTGCCTCTTGCCTACTGCCTGCTGGCACTGCTTGAGTCATATTCATTGCTCTACTCAATTAGCACAGTTCTCTAGTCGCTTTCACACGACCACTCTCAGTTTCATAGCCGAAAACACACATAAATCTACTGCACAGCACATAAATCCTTGAGCCAGAAACCACGCACTGTCAGCCCAAAAACACAGGCGAAAACCATGTTCAAGATGGCCAACGAAGGCACGAGCACGAGGCAAAGGGCCAAAACTAAATTGGAAAACAAAAGCACAAACGAATGACAAGCTCAAACTTTAGTTGTAGTTTAAGCTCTAATTGCATTTGGGCTATGGTCGAGTGTATGGATTCTGAAATTAAACTTGATTTAAGATTTTCTGTATATATATAGAGTACTAGAAAGCTTTTCGTGCGTCTTATCAATTTCTCAATGAGACACATTACAAATTCATCTTAGAGAGTATCAAGTTCCAGATTTCTGTCCATATTCCTCATTTCCCAAGCAGCATGGACTTTGTATATTTAGGATTTTGGATGTCTCCCCTCTTCCCCTTGCCTAGATTGATCGGAGCAGCAGCTCTGTGCATTGTTCCGGGTATCTCCTAGTCGGGCACTTCCGACTAGAGCACTCTTACTGCTTTTATCTGAGTTAATTAACAAATAATTAACTTAAAACTAAGTATGTATATCTTCCTTATATAGATATATCTGAAATATATGACATTTTAAGTATTCCTTGTATAGTATTCCTTATAAAGTATTACTTATATCGTATTAAGATACCTTTTATAAACATATCAATAAAAAATGATTCTGCTTTTCATTTGTTTTTCAAAGAGTTACTAACTTTCTAAATATATCTATTTTCCACACTAACAAATACTTCTAAGAATAGTTTTCAATCAGCATACAAAATACTTTGACTCTAGCCTTGAGCCCGCTTAATTATTTTCGTAATTATTGATAGGGTAAAGCATGATTGAGCAACGTTTCGAAGGAGTTAAGTATAAATCAAAGCATTCAGCTCTAATGAGCTCAGGCAAATGCGAGCAAATGGAAAACGTGCAGCATTTAAATATTTACGAGTACTTTCACGCACACTGAGCGAAATTGGGGCGAACTTTGATTAATTTGTGGGCAAGACGAGTGATTGGCCATAAAAAGGAAATCATTTGGCATTAAGACATGTGCATAATTTATGCGCAAATTAATAATGGCACGTAGCCAATCATTTGAATGCCATTTAATTAATTTCACATAGAGAGAGAGAGAGAGAGGGAGAGTGGAGTAAAGAGAGAGATAGCTACAATTAGGGCATATGTTTAGCTAAACTGAAACTATGCACATTGCTGAGGCTAACTTAATGACAGGACATAAGCCACTGTGAGCCAGCTACATTCATCAATGAAATCAAATAAATTTATATATATATATATATATATATATATAGGTATAAACTTATACAGGTAGAGTTGCACGCATATAAATAACCAATGATGCGGCATTTATACTGAATCCGACTTACTACAGCAGCACAATCAGTCTCAGCTTACGAGGCAGCCAAAGCCAGCGTCAGCCAGCGGCTAAACGAACCATTGAAACTTGAAGACTTTCATTGTTGGGTCCTTGGGGCTAAAAGGGATAAACGTTTAGCATGGCCTGCACGATTTTTATGTAAGGCACGTGTTGTTGTTGTTGTTGTTGTTGTTGTTGTTGTTGTTACCTTTTCTGCTTCTGCTTCTTCTGCTTCTCTGTCCGTGCGACTGTTTCGCGTCATTTGCCCTGATCCCAGTGGTAATTTTGTGGGCCTCGCTGCTGCTGCTGCTGTAACGCAACACTGAGCGCTGGGCAGTCGAATTTCATTTGATTTGACGCAATGTCCTTTGCCAACAGTTCTCGAAAGCCAAAAAAGAAAAAAACAAGACAGCGCTGCCAAGTGCCCAAAAAGCACACCTGGCAGCAGCTCAGCTCAGGTTCAAGCACACAATGGCCATGCCCGAGTGTGTTAGCTTGTCAAAACAGAATATCGCTTACCAAGTCGTTTGGCAATTTCTCTCAATTTTCACATGGAAACATAGAAAAATGCTGGAGCATCGAACTGCAACTGCAACTTGATGTTTGGCCATCCAATTTGAAGTGCACGACTCCTAAGGGAGTCCGTGTGCCGTGTGTACCTCGGGCTGGGCATGGCCTAGCTTGGCTTGCCCTGCCTTGCCCTGCCTTGCCTTGGCCTTTGCTTGGCTTCTGGGTTTGGTCTGCAGCACGAATGCTCTTTGGTGATTTGGGAGTTTGGGTAGTCACATGGACGTGCACAGAAACAAAGCACAAATTGTTGTATGTAATTGTGCGTTACTCATACACATCAACACGCGCGCCACACACACACACACACACACACACACACACACGCTGCTGCTCACCTGCTGCTGCGTGCGGCGAATTCCATTGCATACTTGCCGGCGCTCGCTCGTTGCCTGTGCAAATAAAAAGTGATATACGCGCGACACTGAATGAATATTAATCGCACTTTTTTTCTGCCTTGGCATCTGGCCACAGCCAGCCACAGCCACAGCCAGCCAGAGTCGACTACCTTAATAATACGTACAGCTTGACGGCAGCTTTTTGGCCCAGCTGCTTGGCTGATTTGGCAGCTTAAATGATTTCCGTCTTCTCTCACCCTCCCCCTCTCTCTCTCCATCTCTTTCTCTGTGTGATTTGTTGAATTTGACAAAAAAATTTATTAGTCTCAGTCGCTGGCTTTTGTTTATCGCGCTTTATTTTCATAGGCCTTTCGCTTAGCTTTTATTGAATTTCGTTTCATTTGCTTTTCTTTTTAAAGCCTCTAAAATTTCAACAACATTTTTTCTTCACACTTCTAATTCCCCCGTACAAAGAGAAAAGGAGAAAGAGTAAAAAAAAAAAAAGGCGTCGGCTATAAAACGTACCAAGTTTCGACCCTTTTTTTTGGGCCAAACACTTGTACGCAACAAAACATGTATTACTTATTACGGAACGGAGTTCTTGTCAAGAGGGTTAACAGTCGTACAGTCGCCACGCCCCACTCCGACCCGTTTGGAACAAGTAGTTCGCACCTTTGTGCGGCTTCTGGTACGGCTTGCACAAACAAATTTTTGGGCAATTCAATTTCGGGCATTTTTATGCGTATTTATAGAGTGCAAATGGGCATATTGGCTTTTGGGCAAAGTGCGAAGCGAATGACTTGAAGTTGAGAGTATATACTGTCTCTTTGTATCCTAGAAAAGTGGGAATATGTTCGATAGGGGTGTGATAAGTCGGGTATTACTAGGGCCTTTGTCTCCTAAACCCTATTACTTAAGGCGCTTTTGAGGTTAGAGTCTAAGAATTTCTTATAAATACTCAAGTTTATGACTTTCAAATCGAAATATATATTATATATATTGGGGATGGTATATATAGTATATATATATTAAGGAATGACAACTCTCTAGTTTTTCTTTTTAGCGAGCATTAAGCAGTCGTTGCCAGCCGTTTGCACCACTTGCACTTGTTTCATTTTTTGAAGCCGCCTTTTTTAATGAATTTTTGGTATTGGAAATTCTTGTGGGGAACGCATTAAATTTCGCCATTGCTGAGGTGTCAACTGCCAGTTGTTGACACCTGCCACAGTGAAGCACCCGTGCCGTGGACGGGACAGACACTTTTTGCATGTTGCCATCAAATTTATAGTTAATTTTCAATTCAGCTGAACAAGTTTACACGTTTCAATGAATGAATGGATTTAGCTGCACCCGCACCACTGTACTACAGGTTGGTATGTTGTGTCAAAGCCAAACTTTGCAGACAACAAAAGCTTAGACCAGACAGCCGCACAGTGGCGTAGCAGAGAAAGAGAGAGAGAGAG
Organism: Drosophila nigricruria; assembly: GCA_037075265.1. NCBI lineage: Eukaryota > Metazoa > Arthropoda > Insecta > Diptera > Drosophilidae > Drosophila > Drosophila nigricruria. Next base: position 3,877,217 of record JBAMCI010000131.1, on the reverse strand, counting down.
GGGGACGGGGTTAAATCGAAGTTGGCAAAGTTTTGTGTATGAGTTTTGGCTCAGCTAATTGCAGCCCCTTCACAGCCCCTTCAAAACAGTCGCAGCAAGCTCTACGCCTCTGCCCGTTTTTGTCTAGAAAGGCAAATAAAAATTTACAACGAAACTAATCTGCAAGTGAACCCAGTGAGAGGGAGAGAGAGAGTGAGAGTTAGAGACAGAGGCAGACATACAAAAGCAATTTGTTTGTGGCGCGCACTATTGTTGCATTATTATTGTTTGTTTGTTGGCTGTGTCTGGCCTGTTGGCTGCTGCATGCCACAGCGCCGCGACAGTTGCAGCAGCAGCACATGTTTGCCGCCTTTGCCACTTTATCCGAACTCGTTTTGCTCCCATTTTTTTCGCTCAGTGTGTGTCTGTTTGAGTGTGTGTGTGGTCTGTCCTTGCGGTGTATTTAACCTGTCTGCTCGTTGGATTACGACAACTCAGCCATGGGTAGACCAACAGACAGACAGGCAGACAAACAAACAACAAAGCATGTATCTATTCATATGCCACTTTGGTGCATGCAACCCCACCATGAGTGTGAGTGTGTGTGTGTGTGTGTGTGTGTTGTGGGTACACACTCTCACACTGGTAATGCAATACGCATGCAACGCGTGCAAGCCACAGCGGCAGCTGATACTGCGACTTCACTTCTTTTTAGCAGACATTTTAACGCTTATTTTAGTTTTGGCTACGCTTCCGGTTACACACACACACACACACATATATACATACAGGGGCACTCACACCCACTTAACCGCAAATGTTCACACTAATTTGCACAAGCGTCGACATCGTTTGCGTGTTCTTTTCCAGCTCAATTGCATTTCACACACTTTTGCATGTCCCAGTCGCTGGCAGACATCAAACACGAGGCTCACTGTTACAGGTGGCATTCACATTGAAAGCCCACTCTTTTTTTTGTTGTCAATAAGCAATTTATTAAACTATATTTCGAAAAATTGATCATAGCCAAGCGCTGAGTTTGAGCTTTGCGCAACTCTTTTGTCACGCATATCCTGAAAATCCTGATAGACTGCGTAGATAAAGTATAGCCAGAAACCTAAGCGAGGCATAAGAAAAAGATAACAGTTAAACAAGAGAATTTCAAAAATAACTTTAGTCGGCAATGCTCGACTTCTAAATACCACATAACCAAGTGGAAATCAGCAAAAAAACAGTTCAACAAGGCAAGTTCATGATTGAATTTTGAACCCAACTTCTATTGATTGGGTACTAGGTATCAATAATATACTAATATACTTTGCTTACCTGTTATAATGTATAGCAAACATATGATTTCCAAGGCAAACTTCACATCGTTCCTCCCACTCAACATATAGTCAATACTTTTGTAGATCAAAGCATAGGCAAAAACAGCAGCTAACAGTAGCCAAGGCACAAAATACCATTGATTGCGCTGCGAGCAGAAGCAGAAGAAAAAGTAACTCTAACTGAACACAAAATATATGTAAACTCACCTTAACGGAGCCCACAAATAATAACACACTCGCAATTAGCTGCAGCAGGCAAATGTGATTCACAATCAGCTGATCTGCAATTCCTTATCTTATAAACTTTTTGTTGTTGTTTCTTATCAATTTGTTGTTTACCCTGCTTAAGCTGTTGGGGCAGACGATCGACACACACAATGGCAGCCATTGAGATAATTATGGATAGCAAAGCAACGCCCAAACGCGCGATTCTACTTGTGAATTTGAAGTTCATTTCGCAGACCGCACGCTGAAGTAAACCCAACCAAAGCCTACCAAATCGCTCAAAGAACTGAGCGACAGTTGTTCACACCAATCGCTGCTGGAGGTACATTGACGCATAAATTATAATTATTTATATATATATATATATATATATATATATATAGGGTAGCTCATGCCTTATCAGAATGGCTTACTATATGGAGCTACTTGGAATTTATTACTGTACTCTATTAATGACCTTATTTTTTTTTCAAATATATCGAAGTATTTTTATATATATTTATCAATGCGTAGAAATCGAGTAACCACAGCTTCTGTTTATAGCTCTGAGTCAGAGTTAGAAATGTTTCAGTTGAGCGTAAGCTAATACTACTTTATGTTTCAATTTCAATCAGCTAAATTCATTAAGTAATAAATATTTGCCTATTAGATTTTATATTCATATATGTTGGGCCAAGCAACATGCGTGACGTCATCACATATCACTTCATCTTTATCTAACATATCACATATCTTTTATGATAGATAAATTTGAGACTAACAAGAGATAGTTTCAAGTTCAGTTTTCAAGATGTGAAAGATGAGCAAAATAAGATTTAAATGCTTAAAGCAATACATATCACTTCAATAACTTTTATGATAGATAGATTTGAGATTAAAAAAAGATAAACTATGTTTTCAAGATGTGAAAGATCAATATCTTTTGATGATAGATATATTTAAGATTAACAGGAGTTATCCCTCAGTTTTCAAGATGAGCAAAATAAGATTTAAATTCTTCAAGCAATACAACAAATTTCATTAGTTCTTTTCTCAAGTAAAAAATGAATTAAAGCGAAGCTGAATATGTGAAAAGCTGTTCCAAAATGTTGAAAAACAAGAAGCTTATAGACTCACACACACTCACACACACACACACACTCACACACCCACACATGCACAACAATAAGTGAGAGGCAAACGCGTTTCGCGTAAATTAGCCAAGTGTAGACTTCATTAAGTAGCGTCAGTAAATTAAGTGCTAATGTTGAAAGTTTTGACCGCCAAAGTGCGCATTGCAATACAGTTGTTGTTGTTGTTGTTGTTGTTGTTGCCGTAGTTCGCTTCACGCTTCCGGCGGAAACAGTCAACAGCAGCAGCAGCAGCAGCAGCAACCGCAACAGCAGCAGCAACAGCAACGACTCCAAATTGATGATGTTGCCCCAACGAAAATTGCACTCACTTTCTCCAGGACTTTCTTTTCGGTGGTGCTGTGGGCTGCGTGTGCCACGCAGTCTGAAAATTTTTAATGCTTTAATCTTGATGCTAATAAATCTTGAAGTTGCTGGCACTTTCGCATTACTTGCGGGGCCAAACCCAAAGGGTTCGTTAAGGTGCCGCCGGGTGGGGCTCCAAATACAATTAGACAGCTGCACGCTTAACAGTCTTAGTTTAAGCCAATTTGAATGCACTTTGGCACCAGCCAGAACTAAAAGGTTCCCAGAGCTCATCCCTCATCCCTCATCCCCAACCCTCCGCCCCCAGGCTGTCGTGATCGCTTCTAATTACAACAGACGCTCAAAAACTGTGTGAGTCCTGGTGCAAATGGCAGCTGACAGTTTGCCAGTCTCGGCTGCCCTAATCGAATTGCGAGTGGAGTTGTGCGTGCTATAAACCTGTCCAATTGACTGGGCCATGTTTCAGTTATTAATTTATATATATATATAGAGATATTTTATTGTACATCAAGTGGAGTGTTCGTTTTCAAAAGAGTTTCCAATGGTGTGTGTGGCGTTGTCTGAGGATGTCTTAGGGATAGTCTATGACTAAGTATAAAATTTAGTACTCTTGAGTTTTATGGCATTCGTGTGGTTATACCCATTTAGGGGTTATTTAAAAGGAAATTTAACATGAGGCAAAAGGGGCTTAGATGGCATAGCTTAGAACATGTTCTGTTATAGTTTATAAGCAATGAAAAAATAAAGAAATAAATGCATACATTTTTGATTATATATAGGAAATTTATATAATTTGCATTTTATATAAAAGTATATGTTTTATAGCAATACCTGAAGCCCTTCTACACATTTACAAGCAATTGTAATCCTTCTTCTTTCATTTATTTCTACAATCATAAATTGCTTTGCTGTACTTTTGCTCAACCTTTAAGAAGTGCAACGCTTCAAGTGGCAAAAGGCGATTTTTATGGCTTGCAAAGAAATAAAAAATATCAAAAAAAAAAGGCATTCGCCAATCGCGCAATGCTTAAGAAAGGAAATTTAATTTTTTCTTATTCTGATTTGCATGCAAAGCAGGCAGCCGCAGCAACAGCAATAGAAACAGTTATCGTTCGCGCACAGTGGTACCAAAATATAATAAAAATGGAAATATAAGCAAATAGCTATATATATAAATATATATATATACAATATTTGACTTGTTAACGAAAAACTTAATAATGAAAATAAATTTTGATTTTATATATGCGGGCTTAAATATTTATTTTATTTTTATTGTTTTTTATATATCCTATAAATTGATAGCAAATTAAAACTAATAAGCTATAACTTTTGCCCCACTTGTTGATTAACATTAAATGTTAGGCTAACATAAGTTTGAGCAACTGTTAAGTAGCATAATGTTATGAGAGAAGTTTGAAATGAAGCAGAAATTCAAAAGAGCAAGCCAATGACAACGGCATATAGTGACTTTCGTGCAAGGAGCGCGGTTAGAGAGCGAGTGCGAGAGCGAGAGAGAGTTGCTTTGATCGTGTGTGGCGCATGCATACGAATCGAACCGAACACAATGCACGAGCAAAGAGACGCTGAGAGAGACACAAGAAAGTTCTAGTCTGCGTATGAGAGGAGAGCAACAAGACAATGAAGAATAATGAAATAAAAGAAACTAGAATGGAGATGAGAGATGAGATGCCCGCAGAGGCTGCATCAGAAGGGATTATATATGCTGTATTATATTTGTATATGATAAGCAGAGCTAGTTTCCCTATTAACTATTCGATTTCTCTTACGACATATTTTCTAAGCAAATCTATAAAGTTTCAAGAGTCTACATATCAATAAGAACTACTTACAATAAACATCAAGACATCAACTAGTTGCATAGCTTAAGCCTTTCAACTCTGTTGTTGAACCAGTGTGCATTTGGGGCGCGCTTCAACACCCGTTGCCAGCTGGCAGCTGACATTGTGGCCGGGGCCGAATGGCGCTGTCGTCTTTTTTTCCCCCCTTTGAGGTTTTTGCGGCCAGCAATGGAGCTCAGAGTTGTGACACACAACTGTCAAAGTGGCTCGTGACAAATTTGTTATTAGCAGCATAAGGAGGCAGGGCAGGGAGGGCAGGGCAGGGCAGAGAAGGCTTCGGGCTGACAGCTTGGCTGCATGTCGCTGGCTTCCTGGTTTTATTAACTCACAATTTATAGCCCGCCATTAGGCGCTGCGAATTAATCAAATTTTTTATTTGCCGCGCGCAGCTCACAAAAATGTAACAACATAAATTTGTATTTAAAAATGAGTTAGCTACGCAGCTTGTGCGGCTCTGTTTTGTTTCCACGATTTCCACTGAGTCAATTTCACGCCGTCTCACCTGCCAAATGAATGCCATTTTTCTTGCCGCCGTCTTATTATGTAAGAATTTGTCATTTTCGAGCATGACTCGACTAGATGAAATGCAATTTAGCCTCGCAAAAGGCATTTTAATGTTCTTATTTAATGGTCGCTTTAAAAAACAACAACAAAAACAAAAGCAAACAACGCCCATTCAGCCGTGCAGTCGTAAGCCTCAGCCCGAGCTCATCAAGCGAAACTTTGTCCAGCAGCAAGCGGCATATGTTGACCAGGCTGGGAATGGCTCGGCCTGTGAGCTACTAGCTGCTAGCTGCTAGCTGTTTTTTTATGCCCAGAAAAAGTGCAAAAATATGTTGCACATAAATTTGTATTAAGTTTGCCGCTGTCACTTTTTCGTTCGCCTAAGCAATGTGGGCAGACAGCATAACGACATAATCATAAATTTAAATATGCAACCCAGCGCCCCCCCCCCCCCCCCCCCACACACAGACTCGTACTTATGTACCTAAGTATGTCGGCTGTGGCCCTTCCTCTGTCCTCTGCCCACTAAACTTTACATTTCATAGCAAAAAAAAAAAGAGAAAGAAGAGAAATAAATATATAAAAAAAAAAAAAACCTTTGCAGTGACAGTTTCACTTTGCCTGGCATAAGGAACTTCAGCTTCAGCTGCCGCCAAACACACACACACACACACACACACATATGTCGCCCCCTGCTTTATGCGTGCTAAATGAAGTTGTATTTTCGGCTGGCAGGAGAGGCAGCATTTGCGATTTGCGACTGGGCGCTGGCAGAGTCTGCGGCAGAGCTAAGTGACACATACGGTTACACAAATTCAAGTACGAAAACCCTTAAGTACAATAGAAAGAGGAAGAATGGAATGGAAGGTCAAGGGTCAGTTTTTTGGTATGCCAATTGAAACAGATGGGATTTGGTTGATTTTTCAAAATATTTATGCAAACCAAAAATTAAAAAAAAAGGATTTATATAAAAAATAAATATTTAAATATACTTTAAAAATATCAAAACAAATATTTTAATACAAGTAAGAGTGTTCTAGTTGAAACTGCTCGACTAGGAGATCCCCCGAAGCCTCCGAAGAGTAGATATTCCTAAAATTCTATGCTTATTTTACATATATATATATTTAGCACACATACATTCATATTCACGGACAACTCAGCCTCTGCCTATGGCCCTGCTTAGGTCTGCCTATGGCTTTGCTTTGACTCTACTCAGGCTCAGACCTAGCTCTGCCCATGGCTCTGTCTATGGCTCAACTCAGGCTCTGCTCTGGCTCTGCCTATGGCTCTGCTCTGATTCAACTCAAGTCCAAACTCTGCCCATGGCTCTGCCCATGGCTCTGCCTATGGCTCTGCCTATGCTTCTGCCTATGGCTCTGCCCTGACTCTACTAACACTCGGACCTAGCTCTGCCCATAGCTCTGCCTTTGGCTCAACTCAGGCTCTGCTCTGGCTTTGCCTATGGCTCTGCTCTGACTCTACTCAGGCTCTGCCCAAGCTCTGCCCATGGCTCTGCCTATGGCTCTGCTCTGACTCAACTTAGGCTATGGCCCTGCCAGTAGCTCTGCCCACGGCTCTGCCTATGGCTCTGCTCTCGCTCAACTCAACCTCTGCTCTGGCTCAGCCTATGGCCCTGCTCTGACTTAACTCAGGCTCTGACCATGGCTCTGTTTATGGGTCAACTCAGGCTCTGCTCTGCCTCTGCTTAAGATCTGCCTATGGCTCTGCTCTGGCGCAACCCAGCCTCTGCTCTGGCTCTGCTTATGGCTCTGCCCTGACTCTACTCAGGCTCGAAAAAGCAATGCAAATCTTACAATAATTTTGTTCTTTTTAAAATAAACTTTAAATTTAAAAACAATTCCAATACAAAATTGAATTCAAGAGAAAACAGAAAATTTGACTAATATAAATAAATCAAAAAGAAAAGATTTTCGTAAATAAATCTCAAGAAATGCGAAATGAAACAGCTTAAATGTATCCAAAAGAAGATTCAATGAATAAAATGTAATAAAAAAATAAGAAAAAAACAACAACAAGAAAAACTTTTGTTCGATTTTAATATTATAGTCCCATTACAGTGCGAAGACTTTAGGTCGAAATATCGATAGTAAATCGAGCAAAATGTGTTACCTGCACCTGAGCGCAAATATGTGTGTGTGTGTGTGTGTGTGTGTGTGTTAGCCACCCTCTATTTGGGCAAAGATTTCTCAATACATAATCCCAAAGCAATGGACAACAACACCGTAAAATGCTTTGCAAATAAGCCAGCAACAACAAACAAACTATGGGCCAACTGCCTTGTAATAGATTTAAGGGCAGAAAAGGCAGCCCCAAAAAAAAAAGAGAGAAGCATTAGTTTATTAGAGTATATATGAGAGTGTGTGTGTGTATGTGAGTGTGAGAGTGTGTGTGTTTGCTGAGCTTTAATAGTCGGGCAACAAAATAAACACACTGCTCACACAATGACCAAAAAATATCTGTGCTTTTGCTATTGTATTTTAGAAAAATATTTAAATGGAAAGTCTTTTGGGGTAGGTAGCTTGTAAGACATACAAGGTGCTTCCGCAAAGGATGCGCAAATAATGTTTGTAAACAATTTTTATTGCTTTCTGCATGAGAGCAAGAGAGAGAGAGAACTGGAACTCAAATATCAGTAGAAGGCTTGCAGATTTGCTTAAAAGTAAAAGTTGTTGATAGAAATCACAAAACACAATAACATAAATTGCAAAATGTGACAAAGGGTTGCCAGCCCAGCCCAGCCCAGCCTAGTCAAGACACCCCTTGAGAGTGCCCAGACATTGGGTCAGCCTGCCAAGAAATAAATAACAAAACAAAAGAATGCGCAAATTAAGAAATCTTAACTAGAATATACCCTAGACTAATATGGGATTGCAAAGAGTAGATGAAACTAATTGGTGGATATATAGTCGAGAGGAAGCTGTATATAGAATTTTGAGGCTATAATAGTTGCTTATGTATTAATCCATACCATGAAAAAGAATCTACTTGTATATAAATCGAAATAGACTTAAGAAAGAGTTCAGTTTAGCTGATAAGTTTGAGCTCCCTGATGAAGCTAATATAAACTAAATTAGATGGATGGATGAATCTAAGAGTAACTATAGAGAATATGAAAGTTGCTTATGGAATTTCAAGTCTTTGGGCAATCAGAGCTATCTATAAACAAGATCAACTCAGCTAAACAGAAGAAAAGAAATCAAACTAGTTACATTATTACAAAACTAGAAGACCCATCAACAGCCATAACTACAGGGTATCAAAAGCAGATAAAAATGAAAGGAAGTCAACAACAAACAGAGCTGAGTTTGAAGTATGGTCATGTGTGTGTGTGTGTGCGTGTGTGTGCGTGTGTGTGTGGCAGCATCTCTGAAGTTGTCTCGATGACATCAGCAAACAAGAGGCGCAGAAATTGAAAAACTAATCCAAGGCATATGACGCATACAACGCCAACACCAACTAAAGGCTTAACTTGCGCAAGTGATTCGCATTAAAAGTTTAAACTTGCCAAATTGCCAACACACACACACACACACACACAGACATTCACGTGTATAGACGATGTTTAAACGTAAGCCAAGCCAAGGCACACCTAGCAGCAGAATCCGGCCAGGAGCCCAGCTCAGCTCGTCTGCCAGTTGGCAAAAAGGAAATTGCTTGCTTTTCATAACTAAAACTTGGGAAATTATGAAATTCATACAGGAAGACAATTTTCTTGCACATCTAATTCGGTCGCCCCCACACCCCACACACCACAGCCCACCCCCCGCTGGCATCTTTTGGCTGTGCAACATTGCAGCATGAAATTTGTTTGTGGTCTTAGCCATAAGTTTGCCCGTCGACAGGCAACTTGCGGCTGCTGCCGTTTGTTGAATGTTGGACTGCTCGAGCTGCTGACTTCTGGCTGCTCGCCCTTATCCAAGAGATTTGCAGTTTTTAAGCCCCACCATAGAGAGAGAAAGCCGCCAACCTCTCACCCTCTCTCTCTCTCTCTCTCTGTCTCTCTCCCTGACAACCCGTACACTTCTAAGCAATTTCGGTTGGTTTTTTGCGGCACTTTTGACGGAAATCCTATCCGTCTGGCCCCCCAGCACCTCAGCCCATTCACTCAGCTCTCTTCGTGCAATTCGTTAGCTTTGTTTAACTTGCAATTTGCTGGCAACTGATAGGTAGCTACTACTACTAGCCACAACTTGGCCAGAACTGACTGGCATCTTGACTTTCATTAGGACAGTGCATATTTGGTAAGCAGAGGCATAGACACAGGCAGAGTTACAGCTTTTAGCTTTCAGCTTTCAACTTTCAACTTTCAGTTACTGTTGCTGTTGCTGTTTCTGTTTCCATTTCAGCTTCAATTTGTATATTGCAAATGGCAGGCAACAGGTTTAATTCATTTTTTATGGCTGCATAAAGCAAACCATTTATAAAGATATAAAAGTGGAGAAAAAATAAATGTATATATATATCTTTGAATATGTATATACTCAGAAGCGTAGCCCAAAACCAATGAGCAGCAGGAAATCTAAAAATTACATAAGGGATCTGGGGATTGCTGCGATAGAACAGCCTTCGAGCCAACCAGCCAGCCAGCCAGCCAGCCAGTCAGCTAGCGAGATTGTCGCACACCAACAACAACCAACAACAACAACAACAACAATGGAGACAACGCCAATGCTCCATTTGTTATTATGCTCAGCAGCGTGCAAGGATGGCATCCTGGCCACGTTTGTTTAGTTTACGTCCGATTCCCCATGCAATAACTTAAAAAACACGAAGACAGTCCGACAGGCCCGACAGCTACGGGCGGCCCAGTACCAATAAATGCCAGCCCAAGCCCACCTTGCTGCTGCTGCGAGTCAGCACGGAATTCTCCTTCTGCTGCTCCAGCTCCGGCGGCGGCAACCCACAACAATAGGCAAACAGCCGTAGGGCACGGAAGTGCCGCCATGACGAGCATAATTCTAACATGGCCAACAACAACGGCCCACAAAGCAACAGGGCTAAAAAACAACACACACACACACACACACAGCTTGGTTTTGGGCTTGGCAATCATATTTTGCCAGCTTATTGACAGCGTAATCAGAGCCAATGTTTGACAATACTCATGGCAACAACAATGCTCAGACGCAATAATAAAATACAAATACAATTTATAGTTATACTATTTTTACGGGGCGCCTTCAGAAGGCAGCAACAGCAGCAGAAAGAGGGCCAACAACAAAACTGGTAATTCATTACTTTATCGATGCCATAAGTTCGCCACGCAGCTGGGACCAGGTCGCTAGTTCGCCACGTTTTGCACCAAGCATCCATAGATGTATGTGCTCACACACACTCTCACACACTCTCACACACACTCACACACATACTCACACACTCACTTGCCTATTGGTAAGTATAAGCATTTTTGTGTACACAAAAGCTGACAATTTATAGCCTCAGTTGTGTGTCGTCTGGGCGAGTTAAAATCCTTTTGCGATACGGCAGAAACCCAAAAGGAAGAAGAAGAAAAAACCAACAGAGTCTAGAAGTCTGGCTATATACCTACTAAATTTTAGCTACTTAACAGAATTCTTTTTTAATTATAAAGAGAGTTAAAAAGAGTTGCATTTAATTGATATGATTATGGATTTGACTGTCATTAGAGTTTGCTTAAAATAAAATAAAATATAGTTTATAAAGCAACTCTGACTTTTTTTTTGTATTTGCCAAACTACAATTAAATATTTAAGCTTGATTAATATTTTTTAATAATTATTGTTGCATGCATACACTGAGAGAAACTTCTGTTTCTTTGATAAACTGTAGCTCAAGTGGAAATAGCTCAGCTAGAATAGAGAAGCTTTTTAATAATTTTAGAATCAAATCTACATATTCTATATACCCACATATACAAAATATTAGATTACCACCAGAGTAGATATTAGTTTAGTATTTAGTTTATAAATAATAAATAAAAATATAAATTTTTCCCCCTCTTATTTATGTTAATTATATTCTTACATTTATTGTAATTTATACTCAGTCTTGGAAGGAAAGGTCAAGGGCCTGTACTCTTAGTTATACAAATTAAACAGTAACACTTGTGTATTACATGAATTCATCAAATAAAGTGTCCAATATAATAATAATAATAATAATAATAATAATATATTATAATAATTATTATTTCGACTCAGTTCTTAATACGTAACAATGCAAGAGATGCAAGTATGAGAAGTTGTAAAGGCGAACTCAATCCTCTCATGACGAGCGCTCATTAGTTGGTCGTCGTAAGATGATTAGTTTCTCTGAGGCAACGCTAAGCAAAGGCAATTTCAATGAGCTGCTTATTCGGCTGAGCAGGTAGCGACACGATCAGCAGTTAAGACTCAAGAGCGGCAGTCATAAGATGTTGTAAAGAGATAGCACTCAATCGCGCCCTTTCGCTCTGCTCGCTCATTCGTTCTCTCAGCATCAGCTTGAACCTAGCAAAGGCAGCGTTCACAGCTCGAGCACAATCAGTATTGGAGTAGCGTTTGGACAGTGCGGCTGCTTCTGCGTGGACAGCTCCGCAGTTTGTCCGCATATTGCGACACTTTGCGCGCATTTAATATAATTTTTAACTTTTGTTAAGTAGATTTATTTATTTTTAAGAAAATCTGCAATAAGCCTGTCTACAAGTTGCCAGGCGAGCCTGACCAAAGATCATATATAGACTACATTATATATAGACTATATCATATATAGACTACATCATATATAGACTACATAATATATAGAACTACATGATATATAGACTACATCATATATAGACTACATCATTTATAGACTACATCATATATAGACTACATCATATAAAGACTACATCATATATATATATATATACATACCTAAAGCTTATCTTTCTTCATTTAACATAAACCAATCAGCTTTATATAAACATTAATTAACATCAAACATGTTAAAGCAATCTCAACAAACACCACAAAAACTCATCATCTCAAAATTCCTATCAAAATAAACAATATTCATTCGAATTTCTTCAACTATATAAGTTTTTTCTGCAAGTGCACATGAGTTGATTATATTTTTCTTTAATGCCATTGCTTAAGTTTAGTGTACACTGAGCGCAAACAAACAATGCACAGGACATTGTAAACACTTCATGCAGCGAGTGCTGCAAATGTTGTGTTGTGCCTAGAAAAATATTGACCAGCCGCAAGCGAGACAAACAGCGCTTCAAAGGCCGCTCAGAGAACAACCAAAAACGAAAAAAAAAAACACACAGCAACAAAAATAACAACAATAATACTAATAACAATAATCATCACACTATGTTATAGTTAAAGCAAGCACAAATTATTATTGTTATTATATGTAGTCCGACTCGTGGTCAAAGCTGGAATAAAAACCAAAAATAAAGTAGAGAAAACTTTTCTCATTTCGCACGCATGACACACGACTTTATTCGACTATATATATATATATATATATATATATATATATATATATATGGATATATATACCCACAAATGTGTGCTATACTGAGAATTGTTGACAGTGCAAACAGCAGGCTGGCAAAATAAATAAATAGGCTAAAATTGAAAATGCATAAATTGCTTGTTAACAAAAATACGAGTGCAAATGAAAATATAAAATATGCATACACACACACACACACACACACACACATATATATATATATATGTACAAAAGCAATTTGGCCCCAAAATAAAAATATAAAATAATAATAATAATAATAAAACAATAACCAAAAAGAAGAAGTTGGTACACATTAAAACAAGGCCACAGCTGGCAGCTGGCCGGCCAGCGAGTCGAGTAGAGGAATTTTAAAATGTCGCCCACAGCAAATTGAAAATTAAACGAAAAACTTTAAAATAACTATATTAAAGGAGGCAGCGGGCACACGGCAGGAGCAGCAGCAGGAGGACAAGGAGGCCCGCTTCGGCCGCATGTTTTGTGAAGCGTCAAAGAAAAAGTTATATAAAATGTTTTTTTCTTTTCGGCCTGACCCCAATTGTAGGCATGGACAGGCTGCTTTTGTTGCGCAAGTGTTGTCAACTTAATAAAATGACGCTCAAGCATGGAAAGTTGACCAGGACGAAGGACCAAGGCATGGCGAGCCAGAGCCTGAGCACCAACACAAACAAGCCACAGCAAGTGCATGTAAAAAGTTGTGCCAAAAAATACATTTCCCTATTTCTTTTTTTTTTGGTGTTTTGGCCAGGCCAACATTTTTTACCAACACTGTCAGCAAGTTAGTCATACACAGATATATATATAGATATATATATATATATTTATATATAAATACATATATATATAGTATGTATATCTTGGCAAGTTTGACCATTTTGGTCATATTTTACAGTTGCTGCGGCCATTGTTGCCGCTGTTGCACGTTGTACGTGTGTGTGGTGGTGGGTTAGTAGTGCCACAAGTCTCTGCGGAGTGCCTAAATTGAATATCATCCAGGCTCAAATTAATGTCTTCAGCACAAACTTTGCCACTTGAAGCATATTTTGCCTGCCTGGCCGCCTGGCCGCCTGCCTGGGCGCCTGCCTGCTTTTGGCTTTGCCTTTGCCTTCAGTTCGCTCAGTTTTTCTTTAGCTGCAGATACTCTAGCTATAGGTATTATGAAATTCTCATGATAATGAATAGCTGACAAAAATGATATATTTAAGGAATCATAAGGCCACCAGATTTGACAATATATAATTTATATAAATTAATATGTTATAAAAAGCATATAAAACGAGAAAATGATTGAAGATAGTAATCTTTGTTGTTTAACTTACTTTTTTTCTTGACTATGCTTAACTCTATAGCTCTATACTATACTCTATAACTTTATAATATATAGAACTATTTTTTCATTCATTCACTGACTCTTCAAACACCTAAAACCCATAGACTTTAAGCAACTTGACGGCTCAGAGAAATTGTAAATTAGATTTACAGTTGAATGGGACTTCAACAAAATATAATAATTGCATAATACTAATTTATAGAAATCTTTATTTATAATTTAGATTTCTATATTATATATTTATATATATTTATATATATTCTTATATTTATATATAAATACTTCTTCACAAACTCCCTTCAAAATTCCAGCAGAGTATTTAATATTCGAGACTCTCAGCTCTTCCCATTTTTATTATTCTTTATACTTTCGTTTTTTTTTTTTGTTCTTTCTTTGAGCTGTTCGCACTTTGTAGTTGTTGTTTTTGTTGCTCTTTTTGGCACTGCAAACTTTTTTGGCAGTTGCAACAGCATCTTTGCTGTGGTCCCCGTTGATGCTTGGCAAAGTTTTCTGACCCGCAAATTGAAATGGGCGTAGATTTAGCTGGTAACGCCGGCATTTTAGCTAATTGCACGCACGGCCGCCGCACTCGGCCAGTGATTTGATTTTGTTCCCCATTCGGAGAGAGATGAGATCGGGGGGAATGGCACGCGTTGTACCGTAAACCACGGTGCGTTATGCCTCCCCTGAGTCCAGAGAGAGAGACCCATATTGGCCAAATGTCGGCCTGGCCGGCAGGAACACCCCGCTGTGCGTGTTATTAATTCGTACCAATCTATTAAAAATGTAAAATGCATGAGCTGCAAAGACAATTGCAGTCGGAACTACTTAAATGTGTCTATACATAAGTGTATCCTCTATATATATATATATATATAGATATATAGGGCTGTTAATGCACAAGGGAAAAGTCTAGCTGTCTGCCTCTGGTTAAGCGACTGTCTGGTGGCACGTATACTCTAAACAGAGGACTGACTCTATCTGTCGTCTGCTTTTGATGTTGCGCCGTGCGTGCCTCGTGGGCAAGTCAAGTCGTGAGACAACTCTACCCAGTCTACCCTCTGCTGTTGCATTATTTACGCGACGGTTCTTGTTTATTGATGTTTGTCTGTTGTGTTCTGCGCTGCCTTTGCCATGTTACCTGGGCGCTTTGTGGCTTTCACTTCACCTCGCTTCGGTCCAGACCAGGTCCGTCAACCCCCGTTTGCCGCTACGGCGACTTGCTTACATATTCATGAGGGTTGCGGTAGCAAAAGTAGCCAAAAAGCAACAACAAAAAAAAAAATGGGAAAAAAGAAAAACGTAATGTCTTAGTGCGGGCATTGCCAAAAAAAATTGCGGTTCAAGTTCGCTGGCTTCGTCGTAACTTGGCCAGCTTTAGAGTCTTACCCTTGTTTATCTGCCAATGCACTTACTCCAGGGAATTGTGCTTAGACCTAGGCTGTAGTGTTAGTCTGGCCATTACAGCCGTTGCTGCAATTTGCAGCTTAAATATGCGGATTTAATTGAGTTTAATTGTATATGAAAGACGAGAGATTTGTATTTTGATTTTTTGCTTCACTGCATCGCTGCCAGCCAGCCAAATAACACCCACACTCGCCCACGCCCACTCATCTGCATAGAATTCAATATTTGTTTTTTTTTTTGGCATCATTACAGTAGATTCTAGTTGAAGTGAAAACAAATTTATTTGAATGAAAACGAAACTATATACATATATAAATTAAATTTTAAATTTTAAATATTCAAAAAATAATATAAAATATTAAATATAAAATTATATAAAAAATATTTTACCATTTCGAACAATTTTTAAGGTATTTATAATCTATTTTTAATATATAAAAAATATATAAAAAATTTTAAAAATATTTTTTATACAATTTTAATATAATTAAAGAATTTTCAAGATATTTTTAGCTAGAGTTAATTTATATAAAATATATATTATTTTATAGATTTCTTTAAGATATTTATAATCTAATTGTAACATTCAGAATATATATTAATTTTTAAGAATTATTAAAGATATTTTCTAAAAATATATTTATAATTTATTTTTAAACTAAATAACGAACCATAACAATTAACAATCATCTGTCATTATTAAACATTATCATTCAACATATCACTGATTCACTGTAGCTGCAGCACCCAAACGAGATGGTTATGTATGTGTGTGTGTGGTATAAAACAAAGGTCGAGAGCTTATTAAAATTTATATATTTAAATAGCATTTACCGCTAGCCACTCACACCAGCAACGTCTATCACTGCGTGCCCCTCGGGCGGCGCAGATGAAAGTTTGAAGTGCGCCACACGTTCGCCCACATAGCCCACATAGCTAGACGATACTTGGCATTGACAAAAGGGGTAGTTGGCACACACACACACACACACACAAGCATATAGACTAGAAAAACAATTTCACGGTTATTCCTGGCAAATATGAAAAGTAAAATGTAATAGCCCCAGTCAGAAGCAGGCCCTCACTCCCACAACAACCACCCCCTCTTGCAGCAGCAACAACAACAACAACAACGTCGCATATCAAGCGGAAACGGAAGTCAGACACTTACATATGCGCGCGTAACTTTACGCCCATCGTCTTTTTAGTTGCTGTTGTTGTTGTTGTTGTTATTGCTGCTGATTTGCTTTTCATTTCTGTTTTTATACTCATTCACAAAGTGAAATGAGTATATTGGTTTTGTGCAATGTCCGTCACGCTGTCCGTCCGTCTGTCCGTCTGTCCGTCTGTCCGTCTGTCCGTCTGTCCGTCTGTCCGTCTGTCCGTCTGTCCGTCTGTCCGTATGAACGCAAACCATTTGCACAGTTTTGAAGCTAGAGAGTTGAAATTTGGAATATATACTCGTGTATACCCTCGAATTATAAAGTGTCAAGATTTTCCCGATACGCCCACTAGGGGCGTGGCAAATCGGAAAATGCATTTGCCCATACCTCAGAAACACTACTTCTAGAAGTGCTAGAGAGTTGCAATTTGGAATATATACTCGTGTTGACAACCCAAGATCAAAAAGCTATGGCGGATATATCTACGCCCATTGGGGGCGTGGCAAATCGGGTAAAAATGTATCTTCTACAGTTTTAAAGCTAAAACGCCCAAATTTGGCACGTAGGTTACTGATACGATCCTATGAAGATCGACCAAAAATCTATATATCCACGCCTACTAGGGGCGTGGCAAATCGGATCTGACTATATAGTGATTTTTCAAATTCTGTAATATTTTGAGCACTATTGATGCTAGAGACTTGAAACTTGGTATATATACTCGGGTTGACAACCCAAGTTGGAAAAGATATGGCGGATATATCTACGCCCATAGGGGGCGTGGCAAACCGCAAAAGTTTGTAGCTCCTACAGTTTTAGAGCTAGAAGCTTCAAAATTGGATCGTAAGTTACTGGTGAGCTCCTCTATCGATGCGCCAAAAATAAATTTTACGCCCCTTATGGGGTATGCCCGGCTAAAAAATACCCTGTAATTTTCGCATTTTTTGAGTGTAAGCATCCAAATTTCACACTTACGTTACCCTTCACTACTTCTAAGAACTGGCCAAAAATTATATATCTACGCCTACTGGGGGCGTGGCAAATCGGGAAAAACTATACGTTTTTCCGATTCTCAGTGAGAAAATCAGAATTATATACAGATATTACTGCTGATCTCCTCTATTGATTTCCAAAAAATTATATATGTACAAACCAATTGTGGGCGTGGCAATGGGTGTGATCTGTGGGGGTGTGAATGAGTATCCCGCAGTCGGTAGCGCCCGACTGCAACGTTCTTACTTGTTTTTTTTTCGTTTTCTCTCTCTTCTCTGTGTTTATTGTGGGTTTTGTGGGTCTGTCAGCCCTGCGGCATATTTCAACAGTTGCCAGCCCGTAGTTACTATTGCCATTGCCATTGCCATTGCTGTTGCTGTTGTTGTCATAATATTGGCATGCATATATCATTCTGACGGTCTATAAAAATTTCTACACCAAAAGCCGCTGCTAAGGGTTGATTTTGTTTTTGTTATTGTTGTTGTCAGCGCTGTTGCACTTGTCATAAATCGCGCGTGGGTGGCGGGCGGCCGCGAGGGGGGCTGACAACAAAAACTGAAAAAAAAACTGAAATTCGAGTGTTGTTCGGTATTTCGTTTTTAGAGAATGTAATAAGCCTCAATGGACTATCGCTTATTCTGATCCTAAGTGGTTGATAATAAATTGTTAGTGAGATATTTTCGATGTCATTTCGACTCGAACTCGAGGGGGTTGTTACTGGGTGTTTTGCTGGGGCAAATCCAACCCCTTTTAGCTCGTATCAATACAACTGTCGAAGTGGAAGCACAACAAAATACTTTGTCAAATCAAATGTCGTCATATCGAAAAATATAATAAGGAGGAGAAAGAACTTGGTTATTTTTCGCGTCTGCTTATTTATTAAGCACGTCCACAACCTGGGATTATACGCACAGCCTCACACACGCACACTCACACACACACACACACGAGCATACTTAACTCACCTGCAACTCCCTTTGGCAACATTTTTATTAATATTTAATGCAAGTTTCGCAACTTTTGCCAGGCCCCTGGCCCCTGGCCCCTGGCCCCTGTCCTGCCAACCCTCATAAAACGTAACTTTTCGCACAACTGACAACTCAATTCGGCAGCTTTTGCCCCCTCCCTCCGGCCGACCCCTGCCCAGCACGTGCCAAATATTTGTGTCGCTCTACGCGGCCCCCGCCCACGCTAGTGCATGCAAAATGACGCCAGCCACGCCTCTTGGACTCCATTAGACGTAGTTCTTAGTCTGCATAGCTTCATAATGAAAAATTTCCAGCCCCAGCTCCAGATCCAGCTCCAGCAGAGGCCTGACAGACAGGGGTTGGCTGTGATTTGGTTCTTGCGAGGGTTAGCGTAGACCCAACTAACGCTCAACGTTACATAAATCATAAATATTTTAAAGTTTCAAATTACCAGTGGCAAAAACAATCAATGCGACCCTGCCTCCTCCACCACCCCCTGCTCAAGGAAAAGGTTTTCTGTCACAGATGTCAGCATTTGCAGTGCCCCAGGGCAGGGGCGGGGCAGACTCGGTAGGCATAGGCAAGGCGCAGATTACAATCAACTCTAATCTAATGAGAGCCACTGAGAGAGGCTGAACCAATTTTTACTTTGTGGGCAAAACATTTGAAGAATGTGCTGAAACTTGAACAGAAATTGATGAGGTATAAGAGAGAAATTGGAAGATGTATAAGAAAGAGAAGAGATATAGTTGAATATGAGATAGAAGAGAAATTGTATAGAAATTATTTTGATATACTTGATATTAAGATATATAAAATATATGTGTAGATATGTTCAAGTCAGACAACTCATGAATGCATTTAACATTTAGAATATATCTTGTTAATAATTTCATTAAATTTCCTTAATCAATCACAAAACTTTCTCACAATTCCCAGAGCTCCTAAGACAGTTAACTTCATACACAACCTTTGTTGCTCCGAAATTTTGTAATCATTATTATATAGTTATATATTTAAGTTAAGATACCTGCCTTACCAAATGCTTGGCAATAAATATGAGTTTTGTAGTGCTGTTTTTAATGGCCGCAGGTACTCAAGCTGCTGCGAATCGCAGGTGAAGCTTACTTATGCACTGCGCTGGCAGTTATGAATATTACAGAATGCCAAAATGTCTTGTAAGTTCGCTGAAGTATGTAATATGCGCGCACTTTTCATTTGCCGGCAACAGTTAACGTTGCCTTTGCCATTTCCTTTACTGTTGCCGTTGCCGTTGCCTCTGCCGTTACCGTTAGTGACAGCACAAAATGGCGGCATCTTTCTGTCTGCCATGCCAGTGTGGCAGTCCGTTCGTTGAGCTGAGCTACGAACGGTTACGGTTAACGTTGCAATTCATATAAAAATAATTGTTTGCAAGCGCCACATTCATTATGCGCAATGACAAAACCCAACGCCCACCACTTGCCACCTGCCACCTGCTCGCCTGCCGCCTGCCACCTGCCACAACTCCCTCTGCAACGGCAAATGATATTAAAAATGCAATTTGGCCAAAAAAATGCGTACTCCTTGGGTTGCCAACCAGCAGCAACTTGGCTCAATCACAACGCACTTGGCAATACGCGTTACGCATTTACAAAATTGCATTTCCAACCGGCTGGCCATGTCCTTTCACAACTCAAGTTGCAATTCCATTGCAATTCCATGGCATGGCAGGACATCGACATTCGCCTGCCTGCTCCTGGACAAATTAAACGCTCGCGCGCAATAAACATTAATAAAAATCACACAAAAATTGCCATTCGCAAGGTGCAGGCAACAAATGAAAATGGAAATTGCTCATAAACAAGTCCATCAAATAAAGTGCACACAGCTGAAACTGCAAAAGACAATAAAAAGTCAAGAAATAGCGACAAACAAACGAAATAAAAACAGAGAAAGTTAAGCTTTGTCAGGCAGAATAATAAATACTCTATCTGTATACTGAATGATGTGCTCAAAAAATATATATATGAAAATATTTTATGACTGTTGAATGCTCTCTCTCTCAGTTAGTTGGGTATAGGTCTCTATACCTATATACTATATATACTATATTGATATTGTAGCAAGTCAATGACAGTTTGAGGTGAATAACTATCGACAGTCGATGATAATTATCTAAGAAGCAACGATAGTTATTGATGAGCTATCGATATATTATCATCATTATAGTATAGTATAGTATAGTATAGTATAGTATAGTATAGTATAGTATAGTATAGTATAGTATGGTATAGTATGGTATAGTATAGTATAGTATAGTATAGTATAGTATAGTATAGTATGGTATAGTATGGTATAGTATGGTATAGTATAGTATAGTATAGTATAGTATAGTGTAGTATAGTATAGTATAGTATAGTATAGTATAGTATAGTATAGTATAGTATAGTATAGTATAGTATAGTATAGTTTAGTATAGTATAGTATAGTATAGTATAATATAGTATAATATAGTAGTACTGACTAGTCTTAGTCTTAAGAGAAAAATCAAATAAGTATGTATTCTTTCATAAATTACCAAGAATAAGCCGCTCACAATATATGAAATTCAATTTGAGCTTAAGTTAAGCTTGATCAGTTCTTAAGTCTTATCTGGCTTAAGGACTCTCTTTAGTGTATTAAAATATAGCTATTGGTAAATTTTGGCGTTAAACCACAGCACAATATTAACAATGACGCATACGTAGCAGCAAGCATATACACCCACGCACACTCACACACACACACACACACAGAAAGACACAGACCACCGCAGACTATCAAATTTTAATACGCCAGCAGCTTGTGCCTTTATTTCATAAATGTTTAATGAAATTAAGCGGCAAGCTTTTTGGGTGAGCTGCCCTCAGCCGTGCCTGTGCTGGTTTCGTGTGTCTGGCTGCCCGAAAAAGAGTATTTCGAAATAAATCATAAAGAATAAAATACATAAGTAAGCCAGACAGTTGGCCAGCCAGGCAGCCAGTCAGGCAGCCAACAGGCATTACATTGTTTGCATACCTTTTTAAACGATTTTCAAACTTATTTCACATAAAAATAAACTGAACTTATTTTAATTTTATTTGCGTGCACACTTAACCACAACTAAAATTGCGGCTGTTAAATTATGAAATAAGCGGTTTTTATACGCTTTTGATTTTAATGAGTGCAGTCACACACACACACAAACACACACAAACACACACAAGCACACACACACACACAGACAGACACACAAATAAGGCTAAAAAAGGTTAACTAAAACAAGCACACAAAATATGAGCTACACTTCCGGCCCCCAAACATGAGTCAAGGCCCAGCCCAGGCAGCCAGGCAACACCCCGAAAAGTATGCAGCAAAAAATGCTGCTCGTTTGCATTGAAACCCCATTGGGGGGGTCTGGGGTTAAAGTTGGACAGACGGCATGGCGTAGTATATGCGAAATCAAAAGTTGTTTATGACTCAATTTGTAGTTTCTGAACATGAATTATTGCAGCTGCGCGCTCAAACACAAAAAAAAAGAAGTAAAATAAATGCATTCGTGTGTGTGTGTGTGTGTTCCGAACAACACGGAAAATGTGCTGAAAATTTTTGCTGAAAACTAATTTTGCAAAGAGGAAATTAAATATGGCAAAGTTTGACATATGACAGATTTGTTGCAGTTGTTGCCTTTGTCTTGATTTTATTTATACGTCTGTCTGTCTTGCTGTCTCTCTGTCTCTCTGTCTGTCGGTATCAAGTAATTGAAACATTTTGAAGCTGCTGCAAATGCAAATTTAGCATTTTCAATTTTGAATCTTTATTTGTAGCAAAAAGCGTATTTCATTTCAATTCATTTGCTTTCAGTTTCTTCGCAGTCGCAAAACTTTTGCACTGTAGCCACTTAATTTAGTCAATAAGATGCAAATGATCCCAGCGCTTCACTAATTAGAAACGCAGCCAAGTCCAAAGACTCAGCCGCTCTGCTCCGTTTCGCCTCAGTTCGTTAGTTTGTCTTGTCTTCGGCATTGCCAAAGCTGCGGTGCTTTAAAACTATGCATAATCCACTGTGAATATCCGTTGACAGGACCAACGTCAGCTCGACACTGATGAGCTACAGCATTTTCTATCATTTCTATTTGGTTTTCGCACAGGGGCGTAGCTTTAGCTTGATAATTTCAATTTCACTTTCATTTTAACTTGAAAAAGATTTCTTTTTTAATAATTTATATTTCAACTATAAACATTTATTTATTATTTATATATTTAATATATTTAATTCAGCAAAAATGAAATTTGAAAATAATATTTTTTTTATGGTAAAAAAAATAAAAAATAATATATATATAATTTATAAATATTTAGACTACACTTAATTAATTAATTAATTAATATATATAATTTATAAATATTTAGACTACACTTAATTAATTAATTAATTAATATATATAATTTATAAATATTTAGACTACACTTAATTAATTCTTAAAAATTTTATAAATTTATATATATTAATTTAAATTTTTTGTTAAATATATATATTTTTTACATATATAAATATATAAAAATTAATTAATTAAATATTAATAATTTAATTTATTTATAGTATATATTGTTTACTTATTTTTTAAAAATTTTTTTGTATTGCAAAAATATTAAAATAAATGCAAAAAAAAATAAATCCCAAATTTTAAAACCAAAATTTAAAGAATTATTTATATTTTTGTTCACCAAACAACATCATTTTGCTCCCATAGCATAAGCCCAAGTATTTAGCTAGTTAAGAGCTAAGTTCTCTGCCTTCCCACTGTGTACGCTACTGAATGTGTCCGTGTAGTGTATATGTATGTGTGTGTGTATGCTTGAGCTTGTGCTTTTGCTTTTCTCAGAGTGCCATATGCAGTCATGCCGTGCATGAAATGATGTGCACATTCTTCATCATCAAGTGCGCAGTTTGTACGTTTATCATTTCGACTGCGGTTACTTCTTCTGCTGCCCACATCTTCGTTTTGGTTTGAGTTGCTGGTTGCGTGGCTTGGGTTACGGTTTCGATTTCAAGCAGCGCCACAATGACGACTCTGATGCTGTTGACACATTCGCTGACAAATAGCCAGCAGAGGCAGAGGCAGAGGGAGACAGAGAAACATAGAGAGAGAGAGAGAGAGAGGGAGAGGAGAGTGCATATAATTGGATAAGAAGCGCACTGGCATAAAGGCTTACATTTTCGTTCGTTTCTGTCGCTCAATTGGAAAATTCAATCAAATTAGCGCCAATATATGAAATTTATATATTTAAACAGCAAAAACTCGGAACTATGTGTGCATATGCAGCTGGCTGACTGGCTGACTGCTTGCCTGGCAGTTGCATAGCTTCCATTTTTGGCATTGACATTGGGCATGCGAGAAGGGAGCAGGAGTCGAACCATTGCCACATGTTTCATGGCTGACTACTTATCGCTTAATCACATCAGAGCAGCGACCAGTGTGTTGGGCCATAAAACATTTAGCAACATGAAATCGTTACTTTTGCCCAGACATCAAAGCCAATCAAAATGGCATTTCAATAATATCAGAGCACTACAATCGCATCAGCGTGGGGGGGGGGGGGGGAGGCGGAAAACTCATACAGCCAGCAAATGTTGTAATGTGGCATGCGGGGGTGGCACATAAACGATTTGTTCGCAAATATCATGAGCAGGAGCATGAGCATGAGCTCACTCCCACAGCTGCCAGACAAACCGAATCACACACACGCCATGTCGGGGCTGTGTGGCAATTGTGTCAAACGAGACTTTCGCTTTTCAACAAATGTGTCCTTGGCCAAGAGCTACAAGATGTCACAAATATCATATATATATACGTGTGTGCTAGTCATAAAGATATTGGCATGAACATAAAGATTGCCATAGGAAGAAATTATCTAATTTAATGTGTTTTTTTTGCTATTTTTGCCGTTGTTTATTTTGCATGCATTATAACTGATAATTTTTGACTAAATATGGCTGTGTAATGTAAGAATGCAAATGCTTCCACTGCTGCTGTCTACTCTTGCGTCGCTCTCTTCTCGCGGGCTGCCTTGTCACAGGCACAGCCCGAGTCCTGATCTGCAACAGGTGCACTCGATGGCATCAGGCACTTAACGTCGTCAGCAAGTGGAAATAGTTTGTTCACCGAAACGGGATTTGGTTGGTTTACACCGCACATACCATCCTCATCGTCGCCACAATCTGAATTGCCGCCTTCGCCATCGTTTGCATTGAGATCCTTTGACGCGCACGGACACATGGCATTGATTTCTTCCTGTTCGGATGGACTTAAGTCCAATATACAATTTACCTCGTTCATTTCTATCACAATCGGCTGTGGTTCGTTTGCACACGCCTGTTCCTCGAGTGCTCGCGCTCGGCAGGCCTCACAATATGAACATATGTCTGACAGCTGGCCTTGGGATTGAGCTGATTGTCTTTGCTGTTGCTGGCCTTGCTTGGGTTGGGCCGTCGAGCAGCCGGATGGGCCACCTACACCACCTTGAGCCGTTCCCATCCCTTGACCACAACCTTGATCACAACCTTGACCACCTTGACTAGGTCGATTAGACTGAGCAGCTTGACCGCATTCTGTACAGGCTTGATCAGCATAATATTGCTGAACACCTTGACCACCTTGACCTTGACCACATTCTGTACATGCCTGATCAGATTGATAGCCACCATCCGCTCCACACGGACCAAAGTTACTGGCTGGGGCATCATCTGCGCCACATGTACAAACATCGTCGGCAAAAGGTCTAGGCTGTTGCTGTGGGCCAGTTCTTTGATCGTACGGGTTCTGATAACCACCTTTAGCGGTTGACTGGCGTTCACTTGTGGCAAAGCTCGCGATATCTTGAACCATCATTGCCGCCGCACAGCAGACCTGCGATTCTTGATACTTCGTTTCCTCATTATACATCTTCGCGTACGCATCGGCATCTGCTGCCGCCTTCTTTTCCAAATACGCATCGCTAGTTATAGGACAATCTTGCAAGGCTGACGCCATATTATCACTTCCGCAGTTGCACTCAGTGTCATTGTCGCCAGCACTACCGCAGGCCGTTAACTCACAGCCGTACCTGACTAGCAGTTCGATCAGAACTCCGTTTGTCCATCCATAGCCCGTATGGTTCTGTCCGTCCGGACAGCCAACGCCCGTACCGGACACCTCGCAATTGTACTGCAGGAGCAGAAATAAGTTGATTCAGCTATACACCCCAGATACACCCCATGATCCACTTACCTTTTCGAACATGAAATTCGTCTTAGTGTAGGCCTCGTAGTTGGAGTTAACCCAACGTTGTACCCAACGTTTCGACATTTCGACCGCCGCTGGTGTGCCCAAATTATTAAGCCCATCGATCAGCATTAACATCATTGGCGCGTAAACGTTCGGATAGTCCCACGATTGGCCAGTGTTATTCAGCGTGTGGGGTACTCCGCCCGGAAAACTGTCCAGCTTATTCTCATCGATGTAGCACATCACAGACTTTGAGATTTTTTCGGCATCAGCAATGGGATATGCGTGTAGCCAGAGGGGCGAAAGGTTCGTAACAGCAAAATAGTCGCGCGGCTTTCGATTCTTGAGATCATAATCAAGCCAGACGCCGCGCTCCTCATTCCACAGCACTGCAGTAATGGCCTTGATCAGGCCGCAGGCTGTGGTCCGATATTTTTTGGCCTTATCCGCATTGCCCGCCTGGGTGAAGAACTCGCCAAGCGTCTTACAATTACGAAATAGAATACAATTCAGTTCGACGGGCACTATCCAGCCAGTCTTGATGTTGGCCATCGTGCCCACATTGTTGCCACTCGATGAGACGTACCAGCGGGAGCTGAACGCCTGGCCCGACTCGCAAGCAGCCTTAATGTGTGAGTAGGCTTCTTCCTTATCCTCTGCAGAGCAGAAGCTATTGGCGATCGCTTCATCCTCACGATACGCCTCGGGTCGCGGTCCCGTCGACTTATCGCGGTATTGATACATGGTACGGCCCTCGACCTGAACTGCATGCTCCTGGAGGAAGGTTTCCATCTCCGTTTCGAGCGTTGGCAGATTCTGGATAGCGTATTGCTCATCCTGGGTAAACTCCACATAGGCCTTGACCATGGGCACCAGCATTGGGGGCTGTGAACGTCCCCAATAGTAGACACGATTGCTGCCGGGCACCATTTTAAATTGCTTCGCGAGATACAACAAATTATCAATCATGCCACGTGCCGTCTGATACATGCCGCTAAACAGCAGGCCTCGCACAATCCAATAGGTGTCCCAATAATAGAACTCAATAAACCGACCGCTCGGCACAATGAACGGATTCGGCACATATATCAGGGAGTACATGGCCGGACTTGTCCTAACACAATCCTTCATAATGCGCCCGAGCTGCTTCCAAATACGATTCAAGTCCATACCAAACTTCTTCAGCGTGGGATCGTTGATCTTCTCCACGAACTTCGGCTCACAACGATAATCTGGCGGACACCAATACTCCAGCTCGGTGCCGGGCTGATCAAAATGATTGTCCATGAAATTTGTGAGATGCTTCACCGACGACTCATTCTTCTTGCACGAGCTAAACAACTGATAGTCGGCTATGATACGCTCTGGAGAATATCGACAGGTCATGTCGACAAAGTACTTGCTTTCCTTATACAAACTGGACATTTGCACCGATCGCAGCAGTGGACCAGCACAATAGATGGCGCTACGAATATATATATTTGTATATATATATTTTGTTCCTTTTCATTAACTGCAATTTGCAAATCTTCAATTGGTACTTACCCATTGGCACCAGCCATGTGCGTTTGCCCGCATTCATTGCACTTGCGAGCATTTGGCATTTTGAGAAATTAATTTTGTGTGTGGAGCCTGCGAAGCTAAATAACAAACTGTTTTAACCCTACGGCCTAGCCTACAGCATTAGGCAACTAAAATAACAATACTAATGTTTTGATATATATTGCAAAGACTTGTAGGCTTGCTATAGTCAAACGGACGCTCGGATCTTCTATAAATCAAAAGTCAGGCATAACATCCATTATATTGACCATTAAAACAAATTTGTCGACATTTGCCATTAAGAGTCAACAATGCTCCCCGCCATAAATCAGCGTAAATAGACAGGAAGCGCCTTAAAATCTGCTACACAAATGTGCCTCCTGCCCCCTTGCCCCTTGCTGCTGCTCTACACATTTATTCGAAATTACCATAAATGTTTTGGTTCACAAAACCATCGTCCAGCCAGCGTTCTAGTCCTCACCTCTCCCCTGGCGCTAAAGGCGTTTGCCTAAAAGCTATTGGCCTCTTGTCCATTTGTAATTTCCAGACAATTTATCAAACATGCCGACTGCCGAGCGAAAAGCAAAAGGCAAGAAAAAGACAGAATAGAGGGGAAAACACACAGAATTGAAATGGCGCAGAAAATGCGCTTCAAGTGGCCTCAGCGAACCGGGGGCAAACGAGAGGAAAACTCGATTTCTGAGCCGATGCCATGGCAAGAAATCGACGGCCAATGGACAATTGAAATCAGACGCGCTCCACTTCATAAATTTACCCAAAATGCAACTTTTCGGTAGGTGGCAGCCCCTTAGCCAAGCAAAAAGAAAACTTTCACTCCCCCTCGGCCAAAGAGCATTCAAATTAGGCATGTCCGGCCTTCGAGTTGTCTGCAAAGTTTCTTGGCAAAATAAAAATTCAATTTGAAATTTTAACGTTCTTTTTCGCCTTTAACATTCGAGGCTGGTGGTTTGCGCGAGATAAGGCTCAAAGGCGCGCTGTTTCGGCCATTTGCTCGATGCCAATAAAATGCAGTGTATAATTAATGCACAGGCTACAAAAGTGAGCAATGCAAGCAGCTCATTTACACACGCATATACACTGAGAGAAATGCAATGTAATTTGATGGAAGGTGCATGCAAAAGTCTTAGATATGAAGTGGGAAAAGAGAGGAGGAAAGAGGAGGAAAGAGAAGGAAAGAGAAGTCAAGTAGTCAGTTTAATAGTGCATAGCACTCAACAAGTAATAGCCTGATCCACCTTAGGTCTAGAGCAGCAGTCCACAATATGGTCTTTGAGTAGAACTGGCCTACATAATGGGCAAGCAGGATAGTTTGAGCTGAGCTTGAGTTAAGCTGAGTAGATGCTCATGGCTATACTATGCAGCTGACTGAAGATTCAATAAGCCTTTTCTGGATACAAATGTAAGCCGTAAGAGTTGGCAGAAGCTTCAAGGCAGAAACCCTAGGAAGGTTTGGCATATAAGCTACAGACAGACAGCTGCCAAAACGGTCGGAAGTTGGTTACATCTTTAGAGCCCAGGCAGGATATGGCATTGAATACATGCCCAAAACCTTCATAGGGTATCTGATTATCGAGAGATATGGCAAATTATGCTTTAGCAATTGATATAAATTAATAATTATAATATCAACTTCTAGCTTGACTTCCGATCAAGTAAATAACTGAAATATAGTTAGTACTACTCATACTAATTTCGCACAGTGTAGCCATTCAGTGGACTGCATGTTGACACTTGGCGCGAGGCATTGATCAACTTAACGAGCCGCAGCAGCGAGTGAGTCAGAGTCAGAGTCAGAGTCAGTCAGAGACTGCAGCTAATTGAGTATTCTACTTTTAAGTGGCGCCACGGAACTGCAACAGTCAGTTGCAAGCGACACACTTCAGCTGCGTGTCGCTTGTGGCAGTTGCAGCCAGAGCGGCCCATGCGTGTGTGCGTGCGGTTACTTGGCCAGTGCAAGCGCATGCATTAATCAATAAGTTTGCCATAAATTAATTATAAATAAAAAAAAATAAACAAAAACTGAAGCGCATCTCGAGGTGCGAGCTGCGAGCAACTCGCATGCCTCTCTATTGGCCTTAAGCAAGAGCTATCAATCAAAAAAGTGCAGCTGCCTTAGGGTCGGAATCTCGGACTGAATCACGTAACGCCATGCCAGGGCGCATGATAAATTGTCAACACGCTGACGTTTGTCTGCAGCGATTTAAAAACTACTTAAAATGTAAATGTTGTTTCGCAGTTGTGCGTTGTTGTTGTGTGGGTGGGTGGCTGGGTTGGGTGGGCTGGCTTTTATGCACACGTCGCAGCGCAGACTGCGAAAAATCATGTTGTTGACTTTGAAAAAAATATGTGTAAAAAATGCGCTATTGTAAATAACGGCACATAAACACGCAGACCGACTGCCTGACACTGAGACATCCAGCTGACTGACTGACGGACGGACTGACTGACTAAGTGAGAGACTGACTGAGAGACTGATGACAGGGCATTGTCAACAGTCAGCAGTATGGCAGCAACAATCGACACACACACACATATAGTCTCTGGGTGCTGTGCACTATTGTCTGCGTGTGTGTGTGTATGTGTGTGTGTGTGTGTGTTTGTGCTACGCCTTTTTTTTGTTAACAAATACATTACATTTGAAGTGTTAAGCTTGCACTTGGCATTCACTCAGTTGCTGTTTGTCTCAGCACTTGGCAGGACTCACCTGTCATGTATATCTATATATATATATATCTATATATATATAATTTAAGCTGACTTTGATATCCACTTGTCTGCTACACTAAAGTTAATGACATTTTTAGCTAGACAACAACAAAACTAGGGAATATCTTAAATAATTCAAAGGCTTATGCAAATAAAGGCAGCAAACTAGTTCTTAGCTGAAATAGGTTAACTTCTTAATATCTCTGTGATTTAAGAACCATTTAAGTTTGATACAGAAAACTGTGAAACACAAATATAATATAGTTCATCCCTAATTTGTACAGTTATCTATCATAGTTCTTAACACGAATTGAATGCCAAACGCTTTCATCTAAAACGATGTCATGTCCATGGTCAAGTTAATTATTCTATAAACTGAAAGAGTCGGCGTCTGTTGAACAAGTTGAACTAATCGCACAAAAGTTATACACAAATTGCACTGGGACTGGGCTGGTGGTTTAGTGAGCTATAAATTCAGCTGTCAAAATACTTGACAATTGATTAATTGAAATTGACTTTGAAAGTTGGACGATAAGCAGCCAGCGCACATACTCCATACTCCATACTCCATACTCTATTGCCAAGGGAAGTGGCCTGTCAATCAGGCTGAAACCAAATTGGCACACGCACACACACACACACACAGGCACATGCAACACACGCATTGTGCGGTCATTTGTTGATGAGCTAAACTTTGACCAAGACGACGCCGAGTTTCATCAAACAAAGCGAGTGGGGCACAGAGGTCGGGGCACAGACGTCCAAATTAACCGAGAGACTAGTTAAACAGAAAAGTTTCGCTCAACGAGCTATAGACAGAGGCAATCGGCAAATGTATCTGATGTTGTTGTTGTTGTTTTTGCTCATATCAAGTTGACAACTTAAATTGTTAGTTCTGGCCCGATAAGCGACTGGCTAAGGGTTGCCCTTGCCGTCGACCTCGCCCTCGCCCTCGTCTGCCCGTCTGCAGGGGCGTGTATAACATTTTTATTTATTTCACTATTTTTTATGTGATCCGCAACTGGGGCTGGGACACGCGCCACATGCCAAACGACAAACAAATAAATAAAAATCCAGTTTTCGGCTGCAACCAGACCAAGTTCGGCCAAGTGTCGAGCTGAGCTGAGCTGAGCCCAGTATCTGGGGGTCAGCGTGTGTTGTGGAGCGTGTGTTTTACAAGTCTATTAACTTGAAGCGCTTATCTAATGCTGACAGCAAGTTTTTCACTTTGCCAAAGTTTTTCTAGCCACACACACACACATA
Source organism: Drosophila nigricruria (assembly GCA_037075265.1). Taxonomy (NCBI): domain Eukaryota; kingdom Metazoa; phylum Arthropoda; class Insecta; order Diptera; family Drosophilidae; genus Drosophila; species Drosophila nigricruria. Next base: position 3,845,716 of record JBAMCI010000131.1, on the reverse strand, counting down.
CACACACACAGACGAACGCAACTTCCGCTGCTGCTGCTGCTGCGTTTCCGCTGCGGGTGGGCGTTGCTGGCATTAACTTTGCCAACAGCCAGGAGCGAACAGCCAACAGGCAACAGCCAACAGCCAACTGGCAACTGGCAACAGTTCAAATGTTGTTGCAAATGCCGCACATGTCAATCATTTGTTTAGCCATTTTTCTTGCCACCAAAAGCTGAGCTGAGATGGCAACAAAATGTTGCATAATTTATGGCAGCTCATTTTGCCTTTAATTTGGCCGGGCAAAAGTTTGGAGCTTTAAAGTGTTAACTGATCAAGTGAAGGCGAAAGTGCTGAAGCCAACTGTTAACTTTCACACTTGGTAGCTCGTTGGCCACAGATAAGAATTCTCTGATAAGGATACAACTTGTTGGTCAAGCGAACTTACAGCGGTAGTTGGAGTTGGCTAGAGTTTTCAGTTCATTAAGCATAACAACAAGTTGGCCAATGTTTGTGCTAAATAATATCCATGAGCTGGCTAAATGTTTGCCAGCAAAACTGAGCTGAGCTGAGCTGAGCCAGGCCGACACACGACACTTTTCAATGAGCGTTGCGCATTATTGTTATTAGTTTTCAGGTTGGGCACATAAAAACTTTCAACAGTTGAGTTGAGTTGAGTTGAGCTAGTTGCAGTGCTTACACTGTTGCCTAACAAGGAACAGGAACCAGCCAACATCCTTAACTTGTTGTACAGTGCCATAGGAGAGTGTGGGTGGGCACAAAGCTTTGCTGATGCTATCTGCGAGCATTGTTGCTGCTGCTGCTGTTGCTGTTGCTGCTGCTGCTGTTGCAGCAACATGTTGTTGATGATAATGCTGTCGTTTGACTATGTTGCCATTGTTGTGAGCTGCAGCAGCGATGGGGGCATCAACAATAATGTCAGCTTAACTAAATGAAGGTCCAAGTGTCATGGATGCTTCTCAAACTTTGACACGACGACGCGCTGCCTGCCATTGCCATTGCCGGCTTCGAGGGCGACTCAGGTCTGGGTCTGGGTCTGGGTCTAGGTCTCTTGTTGCAGTTGTGTGTGTGTGTGTGTGTGTCGCTGTCTTGTTGTGATTGCAAGTAAGCAAGCAACTTTTATGTCAATCTCTAGTTGTAAAACTTACTTATAAAACTTAACTCTTGGCAATAATCGCATGCCAACAGTTAACAACTGCCAAGCTTGTACTTAGAATGCAATCTATACATATACAGGCATATGTTGCTTTACTTTTTCAAGAGAATAACTCGAATTAATTAGAATTTTTGACGGCACCTCTGAGAGTGAACAATGTAGTTTTAGTTTGGATTTTTAGAGAATTTTTAGTATAGGGATTGGCTTAAGGGGAAGGCAGTGGTAAGCTTATGGTATTCATCAATATTTGCCTGTTTCACTTATCAATTTATATCATTTATGTATTTTATATTATGATCACATATATTTTACATAAATATATGAACTCTCTTGAGTTTATAACTTACTCGCTTACAGGCTTTATTTCATATTTGTCTTTATTGTTCTTAACTGCATGGAAAATCAGAAATTATACAAATTAAATTGATTTATTTTATATATTTAAGATATTTCATTTTATATATATTAAGATATTTTTATAAAATAATTTAAAATATTTTTTGTATATATTTATTATTAAGCTTTTTGGCCAATATTCATAGAAACAATCAAAATTTAATCACAATAAATAAAAATCAATTATTAAAAGCTCAAAATGCTGAATATTTTCTTGCATACTCAATTATTGTTTTGTTGGATTTTATTTTCAATAATAAATTGCAATTTAAATAATATGCAATAAAAAGTTGACAATATTTATTGCAAAAAAATATGTATTTATTAAAGAGTGTCAACAAAAATATATATATTTTCATAAAAAATACTTAAAAATTACACAGAAAAAAAAGTAACAAATTAATAAGAAAAAAAATACAACAAATAAATTATAGTAAATATTAATATATAAATATAAAAATATTTACATATAAAGAAATATATAAATATAAATAATTTATACATAAATATAATAAAATTAATAAAATAAATATAAATAAAATAAACAAGTAAGAACGTTGCAGTCGGGCGCTACCGACTGCGGGATACTCATTCACACCCCCACAGATCACGCCCATTGCCACGGCCACAATTGGTTTGTACATATATAATTTTTTGGAAATCAATAGAGGAGATCAGCAGTAATATCTGTATATAATTCTGATTTTCTCACTGAGAATCGGAAAAACGTATAGTTTTTCCCGATTTGCCACGCCCCCAGTAGGCGTAGACATATAATTTTTGGCCAGTTCTTAGAAGTAGTGAAGGGTAACGTAAGTGTGAAATTTGGATGCTTACACTCAAAAAATGCGAAAATTACAGGGTATTTTTTAGCCGGGCATACCCCATAAGGGGCGTAAAAATTATTTTTGGGTCATCGATAAAGGAGCTCACCAGTAACTTACCATCCAATTTTGAAGCTTCTAGCTCTAAAACTGTAGGAGCTACAAACTTTTGCGGTTTGCCACGCCCCCTATGGGCGTAGATATATCCGCCATATCTTTTCCAACTTGGGTTGTCAACCCGAGTATATATACCAAGTTTCAAGTCTCTAGCATCAATAGTGCTCAAAATATTACAGAATTTGAAAAATCACTATATAGTCAGATCCGATTTGCCACGCCCCTAGTAGGCGTGGATATATAGATTTTTGGTCGATCTTCATAGGATCGTATCAGTAACCTACGTGCCAAATTTGGGCGTTTTAGCTTTAAAACTGTAGAAGATACAGTTTTACCCGATTTGCCACGCCCCCAATGGGCGTAGATATATCCGCCATAGCTTTTTGATCTTGGGTTGTCAACACGAGTATATATTCCAAATTGCAACTCTCTAGCACTTCTAGAAGTAGTGTTTCTGAGGTATGGGCAAATGCATTTTCCGATTTGCCACGCCCCTAGTGGGCGTATCGGGAAAATCTTGACACTTTATAATTCGAGGGTATACACGAGTATATATTCCAAATTTCAACTCTCTAGCTTCAAAACTGTGCAAATGGTTTGCGTTCATACGGACAGACGGACAGACGGACAGACGGACGGACAGCGTGACGGACATTGCACAAAACCAATATACTCATTTCACTTTGTGAATGAGTATAAAAATATATAAAATATTTTCTATACATCAGAATATACTAAATCAATATTAGATTAATTACTTTCTGCTTTTTCTATAAAGGAAAATTTATTATATATTTTTGACTATAATGTATAACTGCGAAATATATTTTATTATTTTAATATATATATATATATATATATATTTAAGTATATATATTTTATTTTATGCTCTTAGTAGCTTTATAAGACGAAGTTGTTCACACAAATAGATCAAAGCACATTTCACATGGAATATCCTTATTGTTGGATATTAAATTTACACTCTAACAAATTCTCATTTAATCTTAATTCTTTGCCACATGCCAATCCAGCTAATATATATATATATATATATTTTCATGTTTTTCCCTAGAATTCCGTTTGATGTCTGTATTTAAACTCATTAGAGGCTCAAAATAATAAAAAAGATTGTTGCAACGTCAAATTGCAGCTGCAGCAAATGCTCGTTGCACTGAATGTACTTTTTTTTGTTTCTTTTTTTTTGTTTTCTAGTAATTTAAAGGCTATTTTATGGTCATGCAAAGGGGCGTGGCGCGTTGAGTTCATTTCCATGTGCAAAATGCTGCGCATTTTTGTGTGTCATTTACAGCGGCAACAATTGCAACGGCAACGGCAACGGCAACAGTTACAGCAATGGCGACTTATTAACGCGCAATGGAAGCATTGAAATTGACCGCAGTAACAGCGACGCCGACGCCGACGTCGACGTCGATGTTGACGTTGACGACGACAAACGGAAGCGGAAACGGCAAATAAACGCACGAGCGCTTACGTGAGTGCTCTGCTGTGCTTTGGCCGTGCTTCGGCTGTGCTTGCAGCTCCCCGTTTGTTTGCATGCAACATGCGTGGCGGTTGGAGCGGCCGGGGCACAGCGTGGCAACGGGCATTTATCTGGCGCTGCCAGACCAGCCACGCCTCGCCGCCGCACGCTGCAGCCATAACATTGCGGTCGGTTGTTGCATGTTTGTGTGGCGCGTTCGACCTCCCCTTTCATACTTTTCTTCTCGTCGTCTTTTTTTTTTTCTTCTTTTTTTTTGTGTCGACACGATGCGGCGCCATCGGTTGCATGCACGGCAAGGATTTCTCTGCTTAATTTGTGGTTTTCCAACCAAACAGCCGCCAACGACGATGAGAGCCAACACATAAGCCGCCAGCCAACTGGCCAGCAACAACAGCCGCAGCAGCAGCAGCAACAGCAGCAGCAGCAATTGCAATTCAGGTTGCAGTTGCACGAATATTCTGGGAAAACTCTTAAATATGATTATAGCATATGGCGCGGGTTTGTCGTGTGTGACTGCAACATGATTTGAGGCGCTGCATTAACTGCAACAGCTATCTCAGTCGGCCAGTCGAATTATATTGCCACAAACTTGATTTAATTGTCGCACATTATATGTGTTGCATACCCGCAGTTGCCACTGGCGCCCACACAACTGCCATTTGCCATTCGCCATTCGCCCCACACAATTACACAGAAAAATGCGCCCGCAGCGGAAATGGCAGCAATGCAAAGTACGGACTCAACAGCAACAGCAACGGCAACAGCAACAACTAGCAACAATAACAATTGCTGGGTAATGCAACTGCAAATATAATAACAAACTACGTGGCAGCAGTGTCCTATGCCCCACACGAAATGCAATGCGCCATTTGCAATTGTAGTTTATTTAATACATACCACAATTAGTGTACATTGTGCACGCGAACGAGCGCAGCGATGGCACACAGTTGCCATGTTGCCACACAATTTGAGGCACGCCGATAGCTGCCACGGCCAGCTGCCGCCGCAGAGGTGATGCCATTAAGCGGATATACATTTGTATTTACAAATGTAGCAATAACTATATATAAAGTTGAGCTGATCTATGAAGTCATTGCATTTAGCTTGAATTGTTTTAATTAATACCGGGTATAATTAGTGCAGGGTATATTCTAGTCAGGCATTTCCAGCAGAAAGTTCTCTTATAGTTTCTTCTTTAAAAAAAATTATGTTTAGTTAATATTTCTTTTTTAAAATATTCATTCTTGCTTGATATTAGAATTAGCTAGCAAAAAGAAGTTCTAGTCGGGAATGCCTGACTAGAAAATATCCTGACTAGATTTTTATACGCATTTTAACGTATATAAAAAGATCGATATATACTAAAAGCATACAGTAGAGCATACGTACACTATGTATCGATGTTTACTGTATGAACTTTAATTTTTAAAAATATATAAATATATATATATATATATATATATATATATACTTTAACGGGTCAGTCACGCCTACTTCAAGCTGTTACCTACATTTTAACAAAAGAAAGGGCATCTAAATATATCTATATAATATAAATTCACTTAAAGGACAACTACATATCTAGTTTTTTATGTCTATATCCTCCATTACCCCATTACCAATTTAATGACTTTATATATATTTTAAGCTATGTCTGAACTTTGATCTATTATAGCCAATATTACATATCACAAATAACAAATACGAAATGTCATTTGAATGGGAATTACTTGAATGTCATCAATTAAAAGCTAATTACTCAATTCAATCTAAATCCATTTTCTTTTTTATTTATTCTGTTTTTTTTTTATTTTAGTTTGACCTCGCGACATTTTAATTGATTTTGAAGTGTCGATGCGACACGCAAACCAATCAAAGTACTCAGCAGCCTATCAAGCGTTGACAATTCACATTTATTCATTACAATTTCCGTGTCTACAATGAGAATTGACTAAAAAGGAAAGTTTTCGAAAAGGTTTATAGCTAAACTAAGAGAAATTTGTGTTAAATTATGGGATATATAAAGAAAGTTTTGGTATTTGGTTCTATAAGTAGGTAAGATATGAAAGATATGAGTCTGAACTCAATAGATAGATTATCTTTCTTTCAGTGAAGCTTGAAAAAATATATATAAAATATATAAAATAAAAATTATATAAACTATAAAATCATGAAGCTAAGATTCAGTTAAGTCTTAGTAAAGAAAATGTTTATATAATTTATAAATATATTAAATATATAAATAAAGTTAATAAAAAGCTGCTTTCATGCAACTCAACGAAACTTTAATTTAATTTAATTTAATTTAATTTAAATATTTCTTTACACTTATATTTTTGATCTATACTATATATAATATATTCTAAAATTTTTAAAAATAATTATTATTTCTGGTAACTTCTCTGAAAATTGATTTCTTGAATTGAATAGTTGAATAATTTAACTATATATTTTTAAATATATAATACATAAAGTATATTATAATATAAATTTCTCGCAATTCTGTAGCTCATTCTATGGAAGCTTCACTGTACATTCACTATCATAAGAGTGCACATATACACACACACACATACACAATCTATATAGCTATAGTGTATGTACACAGATCGTATTCAATAAATAAAAGCGTTAAAGTAATCAATAATAAAAGCACTTTTTATGTTCAATAACACTTAAATATTTTCTTTTTTCTTTTTTTTTTTTTTTGTTTGTCCTCAACTAAATGCCAATTAAAATTCGTAATTATTTTTTAATGGCATTTTGTGGTCAATATCCGGCGAATCATTTCAAAAATCCCTTTGACGACTTGAACGTTAGCATTTACGACACACGGACATGGTTGACCAAATGGCCAATAGTCGTATCAATATCAATACCACAATGTCCATGACTTGTCAAACTGGCGTCCAAGTGTCAGCAGCCCAACCGAATGGGGGCCAAATTGCAAGCAATTGCACAACAACAACAACAGCAACAACAAGAGCAACAACAATGGGAACAAGAACAGGACTAGAAACACGTGTAAGTACAAGAAAACGCAATAAGAAGCATTGTCGAGGCCCTCGAGGCACTTGCTCAATGAAATTCAAGCAATCATCGCCGACGTCAACATTTTCGTTCAGAACATGCCGCAAGTGACAATCATTTATATTTAATAAACAACTAAACGCATGCAACACACACACACACACACACAACGACACAAAGCAGCAGGAGGCGTGGCAGCACTAGGCACTGCCCCTGCCCCTGCCCCTATCTCTACCCCTCTGCCGCCTCCCGTAACCCATTTCTGATTACTGCTTTGTATGTCGTAGAAACGCCCCCGCGGCTAAAACGAGGACGACGATGACGACGATGACGACGCTGACGATGACGCTGACGACAGGTCCGAGACAATGGCCATCGTCTCGGTCGTGAAACGGTTTATCATGCATTTTGTGTTGTTGTAAATCGAATCGTCTGAATAATGCAGCAGGTACACGCAGCACAGGCGAGGGCGTTGGGAGAGCAAAGCGTTCTGCAGTGGCAAAATGATCAGCGCCCCATAGAAAGCAAATAAATAAGCAAGCAAGCACGAGAAAGTTGCATATAACACTGGAGTGAGAGACTGGCAGATACCCTAGGAAAATAACTGAAAAGGAGTAGTGCAAAAGGAGTTGTAGTTGAATTCGAAATAAATTTTAAATAATATATAATTTAAATGGAAAATATATTGAAATATATATTTAAAGAAAAATTTTTTAAATTTTTAACATTTTTTTTTTATATAAAAAATATTTTAATCCAAAACTGATATATATTTCATCATTTTCTATATAATAAAATTTAATAAAATATGTTTTTAATATAATAAAAATATTATAATTAATAAATGTTTTAATTTTTAACTAAAAAATATACATATTAAAATTAAATTTATATTAAAATAAAAAAATCAATTTATATATTATAACAATAATGTATTATAAATTATTTTAAATTACAAAAAATTATATTTATTATACATTTTTCTACTTTATAATTAAAATAAATATAGAATTCTATAAAATCAAGTAATATATAATTTTCTATATATATTTTAAGAACAGCTTTTTTACCTTCACTTGCCTGTCTCAAAGTTCATTCTAATCTCACTCACACATTTTTCCAGGGTATCTTGCTGAATGAAAGAAAACACAAAATAAAAGACAAGAATGTGCAGAAGGGCACTGTTTCGCTTTGGGCGGCATTCAAATTGAATATTGAAAACTGCCAAACGCTTGAATTATGCATTAATGATGTGTCTCGCTCTGTTAAGGCGGGGGGGCGGGGCGGTGCGCCAGCTTGAGCGTGGGCGTGGCAGGTGCCAGTTGAAGGGTTCATGCAGCGAGTCCAGCAAAGCACAGCGAAAGAAACGAACAGAATGGAATAGAAAGGAAAAGACAATGGCAATGCGTCGCTTGCCACGTCCTCTGCCACTAGCCAGTGGCCAGTGGCTGGCATCGACTGCTTATTAATTTTTTATGCGTCTGCTATTTTTATGGTTGACATGAAAGCGCTTTGCCCCGAGCTCTTCTCTTTCTTTCTTTATTTTTTTTTAGTGTTTTGTGTACATTTTGTGTACTTCAGATAATAGATGGAAATTTGTTTGGCATTGAGCACTGCATTTGCGGTCAGTTTTCATTTTATTTATTTTGCATTTACAGCTTAGTTATATTTTAAATATTAAGCCATGCCTAGATATGTCACTTTAGTTAGTCGTGTCACGAGCAAGCAAGGCAGTGTCCCTGGTTCAAATATTCCATAAAAGGTACATTTAAATATTGCAATAAATATATGCTGAGAATGCGAAGAATTTTAGTTTTTAATTAGAAATATTTTCTAAATAAACTAAAAATGATTGACAACACACAAAAATATAAAAAAATATGAATATTAAATAAATAAATAAATAAATAACAAAAAATATCCCTTTAAGCAATGCGATCCACAATTCTAATACCAATTGATGGCCATCTCTAGTAGATAACAAGTGTGACCACTGTAGTTAACATTATTTAATAAATCGACATATTAGCTATTATCGACATTGCTATCGATTGTCAACGTTCGATCAATGGCTAAATATACATGAAATACGCACAAATAAGAGTTTAATGCAATTATATACATACATATAGCTGTATTTAAGTACATCAGTGTGCAACTAAACGAGAGAACGTTGAAATCAGTTGACAAAAGACGTTAATTACCGGCATTAGCACACAAAACCCCTGGCCTGGTCGGCTTATCGGCTCCATAAATTGGGAGCCGACCGAAAATTGTCATGGAAAATATGTGTGCGTGAGTGTGAGTGTGAGTTAGTGTGTGTATGACCGCGTAAAACTCATTACATGCCACATGCCCCGCCTTTCCACACACACAGAGAGAAGCCCCTCCAGTGACCACAAACATGTTGTAATGCGGGGTCTCTCTATCAACGTGGGCACAGTGCGGGCATTTTGTGCTCGTCCAGCAGCTGCTGCAGCAGGTTGGATGGCTTTAAACAATTTTGGCTGAAACCAGAAATGCCAAAGCGCGCTAATCTGTCAAGTGCATGGGCCAGGCCACTTAAGGAACTGAGTCGCGCCTGGCTGAGCTAAAAGATCATCATGATGACGAGATGATGAGCTGGGACACTGGAGTGTGTGGTGCAACAATAACGCACCGCAAGAGCTTCTCATATCCTTTTAAATGACAGAAATTTGTTGGCGCTTGACGGGCGACGCGAAGTCGTAGTCGAAGTCGACGTCAAAGTCGATGTCGGCGTCGGGTCAGGGGAGTCAGCAGCAGTGTTGCCAGTGTTGGCTATTTTCCCGTCAGTTTTGGCTGTGACTGAATTGTAATGTAGCGGCTGGCGGGAATTATAGCCAGTGTTGCCAACTTTTTATCAGAAATTAAAGCTGTTTATAACGGGAAGGAAAGCGAAAAAAGCTGAAGAAGAAAAAAATATAAAAAATTCTGAAATTCGAAATATATAAATATATTTTTCTGTGTATTTTAATATTTCCTTAGCTATTTCTGGCTCTTTGTTTTTGGCTAGTGGCAGCACTGGTCAGATGCCGTTGTCTATGCCAGAGCGACGACGATGCGCCTTATCAACTATGCAAGGCTTTGTCTAAATGATTGTCTACCTCTCTTTCTCTCACTCTCTGCTCCCTCTCTCTCTCTCTCTCCCACTCAGTCTAGCCCCGCTGCAACCTGTTTTTCGCTGGTGTCTTTTGTTGCGCTTAATGAATTTTACGTACATTTTACGAGCGCTGATTTCCGTCAGAGAGCAACACCCACTGCCCCCAACCCCAACTACCCCCCGCCCTAAGCAACGCCCCAGCTATTAATCTACCACCAAGGCACAACCCTCGCTCGCTAGTTGTGTGTGTGTGTGTGTGTGTGTGCTTATAATGACAAGTTCAACAACAACTTAGCATTGACTTCGTGGAACGTGACGACGCTCTGACATTTGTTTGCTCAAGTTATGCAAATATTTTTACAGTCAAGAAGTTTTTGTTTAATTGCATATTTTGACTCGAATTACGCGTGTCATAAAGCAAGGATATGAAGCTTACTGCGTTTAGGGTTGCTGGCAATTAACCTGCTGCTGATGATGGACGGAAAGAGTTAGTTGTTTGCCTACTTTGCTATATAAAACCAAAACTTTCATCATAAACTTTGGCAAAGGAGCAATGCTGATTTTGAATAGCTGAGCATTTCGCGCCAATGTGTATTTTATTCTATTTTTAGCCATAAGGTAGCACTGTACAACTATCGTAGCTCAAACCTATCGATATTTGTGTATTAAATGTATATTTACAGTACTAATTGAGCTTAACAGGGTGCTGTTAAGCATTTACTTAGCATTAGATTTCTAATGGCATTAGCGCGGGTAATTTAAAAATTGCGAGTGGCGTTAGGTAGCTTAGAATTTGAAATGAATAACTACCCCAAATAATCTGTTATTCGACAGATAACAGCTGCTGTAAGCTTTTGGGACATTATAATTTCCCTATGCCTTTCTAATGCTTTTTAGTCTATTCTTAGCTCTAATTGGCGATAGTATCGCGACACTAAGGAAGAGAATAAGACTTATCTCGATTAAGAACTAAATGTATCGATATTATGACAACAATTCTGCTAAGACGCGCACTGTCCAAGATGAGCTCCACTCTAACTCCACGCAAATCAGGCGAACACATTGTGAAACATGCGAAATATTTGAAAGTGTTGCCCGCCGGTGTTGATCGGCTTGTCAAGGAGATTGCCGAAGGTGTAGTTGGTAAGCTAAGAATTCTTATCTAAGCCATGTGCTTTTGATTCAACTAGTATTTCAGCGAAACGCATCGATGTCGCCAACTTCTCACAGCACGAACTGCATCCCAAGGCCAGCGATGAGCACGCGGCCAATTGGATTTTCGTTGTGGACACGCTGAACTTTTGTTTCTGGACGCCACGTGAGTGGGATATATATATAGATAATAGAATATATTTAAATTTTACATATATTTATAGAAAACTACACCAAGTACAAGGTCAATGGCTACACCGGCTACTTCGCTTTGTGTGCGGCCATCAATCGCGCCATGGCGGATGGTTTGGACATAACGAACCCCGAGTTCTACTCTAAAATAGATCTGGCAACGCTGTCCTCCATATTCCGGCCAGACGATGCCACCACCAAGATCCCACTACTCGAGAAGCGTTTGGAGTGCTTGCATCAGGTGGGCAAGCGTTTGCTGAGCAATTGGCAGGGAAGCTTTGAGAACGTGGTCAAGGCGGCCAACCATTCCGCCGTAGCGCTGCTAAAACTCGTAGTAGAGGAGTTTCCCTGCTTCCGTGATGAGGCGACCTTTGCTGGCGAACGGGTGGCTATATGGAAACGTGTCCAGATCCTTGTGGGCGACTTGTGGTCGTGCTATCGTGGCGAGGGACTGGGTCACTTCGAGGATATCGAGCAGGTCACCATGTTTGCGGACTATCGCATACCCCAAGTGCTAGTGCACTTTGGCACTCTAGAGTATACGCCCGAGTTAATGGAGCTGCTGCAAAAGGACACCATTCTGGAGAACGGCGATGCGATGGAAGTTGAGATACGTGGCGCTTCCATCTACATCATTGAGGAAGTCAAAGATGCTGTGCTCGAGCTGCTGAAGCAACAGCATCCCGATGTGGACAGACGGAATGTCAACTCCATACTCATCGATCAGTATCTGTGGGACTACCGACGTGCCCATGCCGCCGAGCTGGAGCATATACCATTCCACAAGGTGCTCAGCATCTACTACTGAAACGAGATTAAGTTAAGCTGTTGATTGTAAAGAGAGAGATCTGTCATGCATGAAATTGCCATTCCGGTTCATCGACTTGGGTCAAGAGCACAATAAAGAAACAATCGAGATAACAAGCAGCTAGAGTCGATGGAGGAGAACCGACTAAAGGGTTACCTAGACTAAGCACTGACAGTCCCTGAGATTATAGTCTGCCCCTTTGTCGGCAAGTAGTTGGCCTTTAGACTAGTTAGTATTACTGACATATTTCCATTCCAAACAAATAGCTGCCGTTGTCTAGGCTCAGCTAGACTGTCTATGGCAGACGTCATCCCTCTAAGGCCTTTTCGCATTCCATAGCTGACGAATTGATAAGCGACAATTAGTTTGGTTAAACTAAAATGCGGTCAGAAGTTTAATGTTACCCACGCTTTTTGCTTTGCTTTGGCTCTTGTCTTTGCCCAGTTCGCTGGGGGTGTAAAAAACGACGTCGCTGTCGGCGCTGCGGCACAGTTGATGTCGGCGCTTTGGCTCGAACGGTTGTCGCGGTCTACGTTGGCTTTGCCCACGGCACAGATTTAAGGTTTCCCCCCAAGTCACATGAAAAGAAAGAAAGTGAGTGAGTGAGCGAGTGAGTGTCGAGCTGTCGGAAATATGCAAATACCAATAGACGAGAGCTGATAAGATAAAAGTGGGCCGTGAGATAAGCGTGGATTAAGTGCGGATGCTGCAACCCACGGACGGACAGCCTCAACGAAAACCCAAAATCATTTTAAGCGTGCATTGAACTCGAGCAATGCCAGCGGACGAGCAGGACGGCCTGTGCCTGGAGTGGAAGCGGCTCAACTACTATGTGCCCGCCCAGGAGCAGAGCAACTATAGTTTCTGGAACGAGTGTCGCAAGCAGCAGGAGCTGCGCATACTGCATGACGGTAAGAGCTATGTGTGTGGGAGTCTTGCCCAACCCCAATCCGAATCCGAATCCGACTAACTGTGCCCATTGGTTTCCCCACCGCTCTGCAGTCAGCGGTCACCTGAAAACGGGCGACCTCATCGCCATTCTGGGCGGCTCGGGGGCGGGCAAAACCACATTGCTGGCAGCGATTTCGCAACGGCTGCGTGGTAACCTAACCGGAGATGTGGTTTTGAACGGCCTGGCCATGGAGCGGCATCAGATGACACGCATCTCCAGTTTTCTGCCGCAGTTTGAGATCAATGTCAAAACCTTTACCGCCTACGAACATTTATACTTCATGGTAGGTCCTGCCATTGTCTCAGTCTGAGCCAGCCTAATCTCCCATCCCCTAGTCCCACTTCAAGATGCATCGTCGCACCACCAAGGCGGAGAAGCGTCAGCGTGTCTCGGATCTGCTGCTGGCCGTGGGGTTGAGGGATTCGGCGCACACACGCATTCAGCAGCTGTCGGGCGGCGAGCGCAAGCGCCTCAGCCTGGCCGAGGAGCTCATCACAGATCCCATCTTTCTCTTCTGCGATGAACCAACCACCGGGCTGGACAGCTTCAGTGCCTACTCAGTGATCAAGACTCTGCGGCATCTGTGCACCAGGCGGCGCATCGCGAAGCACTCGTTGACCCAGGTCTATGGCGAGGATTCCTTTGCGACGCCCAGCGACGAGAGCACCAGCAGCAACTCCATTGAAATGGAAATTGTGGACAAGTCGCAGGAGAACCTGCTGCAGGCCATGAAGGAGCTGCCCACGCTGAGTGTGCTCAACAACAGTCCCAACGGCACGCTCAAGAAGGCGGCCATCTGCTCCATCCACCAGCCCACGTCCGACATCTTCGAGCTCTTCACGCACATCATCCTCATGGACGGGGGTCGCATCATCTACCAGGGACGCACCGACAAGGCAGCCAAGTTCTTTACAGAGTGAGTGCGAAACACGTGTACCCCAGCTCCAGGCAAACATGGTAATCGGGCCGGCATACATTGTATCGTCTTTATGGCGCGATCTCTCTATCTTATTTAAATAGAAGAGTATGAGTATTTTTATCACGCTCTTTATCTTTCGTCAAATGTTAATAATAAACACGGAAACTACATTATTTAATAGGCCTCTTTCCTCAGGCAAATATACATAGATAAGAAAGTAATCCATATATATTTGAGATGCTGTACAGGGTATCTCTTCTTAGGTTATCTTCTAGTAAATACATTATTACTTATATGGGGTATCCTCTAGTACTTCCATTATTCCTTATATGGGGTATCTTCAAGTAGTACTTTATTCCATTCCATTCCATGTAGGGTATCTTTAAGTACATAGCTTACTCCTTATATAGGGTATATTCTATGGTTTATACAGGGTATATTTTACCTCATGAATTACTCCTTATACAGGGTATCCTATAGTACATACCTGACTCCTTATTTACATCCATTCATATTTCTACTTTCTCTTTCCTCCTGTTCAGCATGGGCTATATGCAGCCGCTGAACTGCAATCCCGCCGACTTCTACCTGAAGACCCTTGTCGATAGCCAAGGCACCGGGAATGCAGGTGAGCTGCTGCGCGCCAAGTATGAGCATGAGACGGACGGACTCTACAGCGGCAGCTGGTTGCTGGCGCGTAATTATAGCGGAGATTATCTGAAGCATTTGAAGAACTTCAAGAAGATACGCTGGATATATCAGGTTTACCTACTGATCATACGCTTCATGACCGAGGATCTGCGCAATATCAAGACCGGGCTGATTGGATTTGGGTTCTTCATGATCACCGCGGTGACGCTCTCGCTGATGTACTCAGGCGTGGGTGGCCTAACGCAGCGCACAGTGCAGGATGTGGGCGGGTCTATATTCATGCTGAGCAACGAGATGATCTTCACGTTCAGCTACGGCGTAACGTACATATTTCCCGCCGCACTGCCCATCATCAGACGCGAGGTGGGCGAGGGCACCTACAGCCTGTCCGCGTACTACGTGGCGCTGGTGCTGTCCTTCGTGCCGGTTGCCTTCTTCAAAGGCTACCTCTTTCTGTCCGTGATCTATGCTTCCATCTACTATACGCGCGGCTTTCTGCTCTACGTGACAATGGGCTTCCTCATGAGTCTCTCGGCCACTGCCGCAGTGGGCTATGGCATCTTCCTATCCAGCCTCTTTGAGACGGACAAAATGGCATCGGAGTGTGCGGCGCCCTTTGACCTAATCTTTCTCATATTCGGCGGCACCTACATGAACGTGGACTCCGTGCCGCTGCTCAAGTATTTCTCGCTCTTCTTCTACTCCAATGAGGCGCTGATGTACAACTTCTGGATTGACATAGACAACATAGGTGAGTAGATTAGCCTTAACCAAGTCTTAGCTTAATGTCTCTTCCTCTACAGACTGTCCGGTTAATGAAGAGCATCCGTGCGTCAAGACCGGCCTGGAGGTGCTGCAGCAGGCATCCTTCCGCACTGCCGAGTACACCTATTGGATGGACTGCGTCAGTCTGATGCTGGTCGCCCTGGCCTTCCACATCGTCTCGTTCATGCTGGTGCGACGCTACATCAATCGCAGCGGTTACTATTGATTTAAGCTTTTATTTTACACATTCTGTTCAGTTTACATTGCTTACAATTCATAATTAGCGTAGCTTGGCGCTCAAGTACCAGCCGTATAAAGGTTTATTCCTATACATATTCATACATAACTCTAATTACAATCTTCACTCCTATGCGTTTTCTTCACTCTCAATATTGCATTTCATTTAACTGTGTATAATTAGTTGTAAATACGTATGTAGTCGTCGGTGTCTGCATTGCGGTGCTCGACTAGAGTCGAACTGCCGCAAATATAATTAAATTAGGCTAGTTAACAACCCGTGAAATATGGAACAACACACTCCGTTCCCAATAAATAGTTTTGCAAAAAAAAATGAAAAAGGAAAAAATTTAGCTATCGAAGGATATCTGGCGTTTCGCCTTGACGCCAGAGCCGCCACTGGAGGCTACGTTCGCCTGCATTTTGCGTGCGGAGCCGTTGCTGTTGCCACCGCCAAAGTAGGGACTGATATTGCGCTGATCCTTGCCGGTGAAGTTCTTCTGGCCCGAGCGCCGCTGCTCGCAATGCACGTTCTCACGCAGTGCCAGGCCGCCCAAATTGCTCTTGGATGAGCTGTTGTGCAGCGAAGGGTTGGGCTGAATGGGCAGCTGCTGTTGTTGCTTACAGAACAGCTCCTCAGAGATGCGTTCCATGAAACTGGACTGAGTGGTCGAGTTGGATGCTCCATTGCTCTGACTCATTTGACTGAAGCCGAACGAGTCGACAGAGTTCTCGCTGCCAAACAGGTTCTGTGTGGATCCGCCAGCCTGGCTACGCGAGAGCGATAACTGTGACTGTGTGGAGCTTTGAGATAAGAGCAGCTTACGCTGCGCAAACTCCTCGGGTCCAATGTAGCCCGAGAGGCGCGTCGAGGACTGTCGTTTCGCTTCACTCTCATGACTACGAGCATGCAAGTAGATGTCATCCGGCTGCTTGCCGGCAATTACGCTGAAAGCGTACTTCTTGGCCAGCCTGTAAGTAAAGCAATTCCATTTGTGAGTATTCATGAACTATAAGAGCTAAAGCATTACGCACCGCAGCAGTGTCTCGCTGTTACTTGTCGTATGCCCCTGATGGAACTCCTGAAAGATGCGTTTTACAATGCGCGCCAAGTCCGCTGCGTGCTGCCGGAAATTCTCGTGCTTGGCTGATATCTTTCTATCCTGCAGCGCCTGCGACACGGCCCACAGCAGTTTCTATAGCAAAAATTAAGGTTTAGATTTACATTTCTGTTCAGCTTATGCCTCTAATAATGCCTCACCTTCCGCTGATTGTCCGTCATGGCGCTCTGAGGCGTTGCGCTCATTTCCGAATGGGCGCGCATTAACTTGCTGCCAGCTGTTGCTGTGCTGCTGGTCAAATTGCTGCTGCTGCCGCTCAAGCCCATACTTAGTCGACTGGCGCTGCCAAAGCTAACAGCTGGCTGCAAGCTGGTTGCAATTTTAAACTGCGCCGTTGCCGTGGAGGAACCAGCTCCAATGCAAAAGCTCTGACTCTTGATTTTGAGGGCGCGAGGCGTTAAGCCATTGCCTAAGTCTGAGCCGCCAGTGCGGAAGAGCTTGCTGCTCTGGCTGGCCAGCTCGGCAGCATCCTCATCATCATCCTGAGCATTGCGTTTACGCTTGAGCAACGTCTCCAGCTGCTGACTAACGCTGTCGGCACTGGCAGCGTTTGGCTGGCTTTGCTGGCTGCCATTGTCGGGCGAGAAGAGCGCACGCTTGGATTTCTCCACACGATTTGCTATCTCTGGCTTGAATAAAGGCTTGGGCGGTATCAGTTGCTGTTGCAGTGACTTGGCTGGGCTTTGGAACAGCGCGCGTTTCGAGGTCTCACGCGACGGGCCCGGCTTGATGAGATCGGTGCGATAAAGGCGCTTACGTGCTGAGGAGGAGGGCGTTTTGCGAGCTGGAATGTGGAGTATGAGAGATGTAATATGAAATATATAGTTAAGTATATATTATATAGATATATAGATTTATGGAAGTTGAGTCTTCACGCCGGCAGTTATTTGTATCCAATACTCAATATTATTGCCCTTGTTATTCATTCCTTCAAACAGTCAGATTTGCATATCAATGTCTTTCATACATATTAGAGCTCTGCACAAAACTCCAAATGAGTTGAGTGAAATGAAGTGTGAAGCCGAATAAGTTGGAGTGAGTGAGTGCGCTTGAGTAAGACTCGCTCGGACATTCAAACGAGAGATACCCGAATAGAATGAGTGGGAACGCGTGTAAACGAATGCCAAACCGACTTCGCTTCGGCCCTTTATCTTCGCTCATTTCTTATGACGGCCTGAGTAGTTCGACTGTCTTCAGCTTTGTTAAACTCTTCACTGAATGCCGTATGGTATGAGAGCCAACGCGTTCTCATATTGATACTCATTGGCTTCATTGTGTGTGTCTCGCTCTCATTCAATTCAAATGTGAGTGAAGCCATGCAGATCTCTTATTGATACATATACAATTGGATAAACTAAGCATTCGTCTATGCAGTTAGATCAACTGCTGTATATACATATTTCTTACACATACAATAATTCATAACTCATACTTCAATAAGGAATATATATATATCCCCTGCTCCTAATGCTTACCTTTCTTTTTGCTTCCTGGAGTTTTACGTTTTGGCGTTGCTTTGCGTTTATTGCGCTCTTTTCTGTAATATAAATTGAGTTATTACTGTAGCTATTCAGGTACATATCTGCAGTTACATACTTTTTATCTAGTAATATTTGTGGACCTATTGAGCTGTTTAGTTTAATGGAGTTTGTGGCCAGATTGGCTGATGAAAATATGGCGCGACGCTTGGCCAAATGACTGAGCCGATTGCCCGGCGATTGTGTAAGCATTCTATATAGATAATATATAAAAATGGTTTATAGTTATATCATAAATGATATCACACTGCTGCTGCACTCACTTCATGCGCATGTTGCGCTTCTTGGCACTGGATGGCGATCGTACATAGGACGTAGCCGTCTCTGCGCCCACATAACGCTCCACCACGGACAGACTGAGGTATTCATTTTGTTCGGCCGCCTTGTTCAAATTGTAGCTAAGGAAGAGTTGAAGAGTTGCCAATTAGTTGGGCAATGGCAATTGGCATAGTTTAACCAGAACTTACCTAAGCCCATGCTGGCGTACGCCCAGCACTTCGCGCCAGCTCATACCCTGCGCTTCGGCCAGGCTGTGGGTGGGCTTGAACAGTGAGGGCGTGGCACAGATGCCACTGTCCTCAATGCTGGACGGCATGGCTGCTGAGAGGAAGTTCAGCACCTTCTCCTTCATATTCACCACGGTGCCGACGACATCGATGTCGGGCGTGGTGACGGTGGGTGGCGGGCGGACGCCCTGCAAGCAGCGACGTATGCGTCGATAGAGCTCACGCTCCCGCCTGCAGTTCTCTATGAAGTGAGTGCGCGGATCATTGCTCGTTAGCTGAGTATCTTGCGTGTGCTCGTCCACAAAACTAGATTCCGTCGGCGCGTTCAGAGAGTAACGTTCGCTGGCATTGTGGCTCGTCGTGGGCAACTCACTCACACATTGACTTTCCTCTAGAACTTCGGGCAAGTCTTCCAGCGTCGTGCCTAAGCCCTTGTCGACTTGCTCATCGCCCTCGTCTTCGTCGCTGTCAGCGAAGAGATCAGGCGAACGTTCGTTGTTCATTTTCTTGAGTATAAACGATTCCGACAGCTGCTGCTGCTGCGGAGGTTGCTTCGAAGCATTGCTCGAGCTGCTCGGCGCTTCAGTTAGACTTTTGATTTTGCCATCAAAGGACAAACTGTCTCTCGTTGGCTTTGCTAGAGATGCAGCTGTTGTGGTTGGCATGTCCACCGCATTGCAGCTGTTCTCCTCCAAGACGCTATCATAGAATCTGGGAAAGACAATCATGCCCGGCGACTGGCGCTTCGCTGAGATCAGCTTCTCTGCTTGTGGCTCTGGCTCCGGCAGTTGCAGGTGCTGCAGCTGCGAGCCGTACAGCTGTTTGTTCACTTGGCCATAGGGACTATCGCCGAATCCTCGAAATTGCGACTCCTGGCTGCTGTGGGCGCTCGCTTTGTTGGCATTGTTGTCTGCGCTCAGTGTTTTTGGCTTTAGCATATATGGTAGATTCATGTTCTCCTCGTCAGATATGTGGCCCTCATTGTGCTCACTGAGCGAAGACTGTAAATTGAGGATAATTTTAGTGATTTCTACTTTCACTTTCAGTAATTTCACAATTTCGCTCACCCCGCTGCCCGTCGATGGCTCCGAGTCGTAGCTGTTGTTGATCTTATGCACCGTATTGGAGTTGATTGCTGCCATATCTCATCTGTTTAACTGCAATTGCATAAACACATGCACATATTAAACTAATTTGATTTATTGCGCGATATTTTTGGATATTTTAGGTACAGGCGCGCTCAAGAGACACTTTGTTGGGAGCGGCTTATAGGCAAGACCCAATTATGTGGGTGTATTATTTGTGTTTCAGCTCAAGTGCATATGCTTTAGCTTAAATCTTACTTATAAGTTTGTATCGAGCATTTACCTTATGAAATGTGGCACTTTTTTCTCTGAGCGATGCAGCGGCATCAGGCAACAAAATGCGCGCGCATGGTATGCATTTTTAGCGCAAACCTTTATAACTTTTACAATTTGCAAAATGATTGTAGGGATGTGTATGGTATTACTGATAGCTTGACTTCATTTCTAAACACTCTATTAATATATTAATTTAACATAAATTAATATTGTTTTTGTAATTTGTGTGTTGCGTGCGTGAACATCTGCCATTAAGAAATTGGCGGCGGCTGTTTGCATGCATGTTATCGATATATCGATATTTGCAGCCGATACTTTGTGGTGGAGATGGAAGTTATATTGTAAAAACCTAATAATTCTTATGATATATAAAAATAAAATTAAAATATGCCAATTAATCAAATTATTTCAACTTAAAATACGCATTTGTATAAAATGCGCAGTTATTATATATCCCAAGCAACCCCAAACAACTCATAGCAATCACCATTTATATATTTATATAAAATATGAATGTAAAAATAAGAAATACATGTATAAAAATATACAAAGCTTCATTTCAATATAAATTAACCAACAATTACTATTAAATGCTTATCATATTGTTGACGTCAGCGTCTGCAGCCCTTGCACAACAGCTGACAACAACACGATCCACATAACCACAAACTGCGTTCCACAACTATTAAAGATGGACAACTGGAATTTACAGCTGTTTAAGCATCAATATATCGAATAAATCGATAAAAATAGGGGAACAACAAAAAAACGCCACTTATCTTATTAATATTTGTAAAAGCAACAAGCTCAGTGGTAAACAACATAGCGGGCGTAAGTAAACGAATTGTGAGTGCTCCAATTCGCCTGCTCGTATAATAAAGCTATCTGTCAGCGAACAATAGACAGCGGCGCTCAACCACCTGCCAAAGACCAAATGCAAATTTAATAATAACAACAACGTCAGACATCAAACAAATCAACGACGACAACAACATTGTAACTACTCCAACTCAGTGCATCATCTCAGCCATGCCAGCCCACTGATTGCCATTGCCAATAAGATGCGTGGAATTGAGGGCAAAGTTGTTGTGCTAGGCTCGCGAGGTAAGAACATCAAATGCAATTCGATTTTAATTGACTCTGAACTTCATACGCAACGCAGCTCAGCCGATTAATTCGTAATGGAAAACAATTTCAGCAGAGATAACACAAAGCTGAGCTTTGCTTTCATTTATTTTTATTTTCATTCATTTTTTCCTTTCTGTTTGGCGCGCGCTCAATTCGATAAGCGCTTGAATCACTTTGTGCGGGAGTTTCGTTCGCGATTTCGTTCGTCAACCCTAGAAAAATTGGGCCAGGCGCCGCTTTGTCAGGTCTTAGCTATTGCCATTCCGTTGCATCGCAAACGGGACTTTTTGTTCGTCATTCACTGTGTTGCGTTATACCCTATAAGTGTTGGTTAACTGCATGGGGTAGTATAAATTTGACATAGGCTATGTAACGCATGACAGTAGATGTTAACAGTGGCATATATATATATAGTATTTTTTTTTTTTTCCTTGTAAAATGAAGTCAATACGTTAGATAATAAGACTATTAAAATTTTTGTTGATTTAAAGTTAAAAGTTGCTGCTGTGCGAAGACATTATCGAACCTAACGCAGCTGCATAAATAAAAATTTTCTTTAAGTTTCACAATTGCCAAGTTACAATGCGCTAATATAACCTCATCGCTAGCTTGCTTGCAAGGGTATTTCTACTGCAGGCGTGCCGAAAGTAGCTGTGTCTTTGCTTTGCTTCGCGCACATTCGTAATTACCGTACGATTTTTTTTATTTTTCGCAAGGTCAGCAAGCCTATGAATTTGAGCCACATGTGCATGCCGCACACACACACATAAGCATACATATATGTGTATTGATAGTAGCTTTATGTATGTGTGTGTGTGTGTGTTTGTGTGCATACTCATATCTTACGACGACATTCGCCACGCACAGTTTTAAATCAGTCGCGTACTTTTTTTTTTAATCCGTTATTTTTTATTTATTTTTATATTTTTATTTTGTTCTATAAGATGAGTCAGGCGAACGATATCTTAAGGGGCTTTTCACAATAGGAATGTCTCATATAATACATAACAAAGCGACGTCTGTTTGTAAGCACATTAAATGCTGGAGACATACTTACATACATATATGCACACATACATTCATATAATACAGTTTGCTTATCGCATGTTTACCGCTAGCTGCGTCTCAGTAACACCTTTTGTTTATTGAACCTACTTTGTTTATACATCAGATAAGTAATATCGCCCATTTCCTTATGCCTAAAAACAATGAAGTAAACATATAGAAGTATTTGCAATATATCAAATTTCTGATTTTATTTATTCTCTGTTTCAAAACAATTACCAAATGGGCAAATAGTTGTGGGTTATGTCTATAACTTCCGTATGATGGAGATTAGAGATATCTCATCTCTATTTATATTTATCTTTTAATAAATCATAATTATAGGGTATTCATCAGTTATCAGACCTTCCATTTCATTTCTCTATTTCTCATTCTGACTAAAACTAAATCGCTCATTTCTCTTCTTGCTCTCATTCATTACCTTTTGATACCTGAACTCTCAACTTCATACAGTATATACTTTGCTAATGGACTCTTGAAATCTCTTCTACTTTCAGGCGTTGGCAAATCTCGTTTGGTCATCAAGTATATTAAAAATGCTCTGCATCGCAGCGAGGAGCCGACGATAGCTGTCTCCTTTTTCACCTGCAACATCATATTGGATGATGTCAAAATCAAATTACAGGTGAGCACAACAAGTGCCTTTCCATTTGCACACGTGCCGCGGACTAATCTGAGCCACTACAGCCACTGGCACTTGGTTTGGGATGTCATTTGTGTGTATTCTTAGTCAGCGGGGACTTTATGCTGGTTTGCTATACCCTGTACATATGGTAGGGGTATTTTGATTGAGTGAAATGTGTTTAGGTATAGATGTAGAGCTAGGGGTATATCCATGTCCATCTGAGGAAGGGATTAGTCATGTCTATCTGTCTGTTTCTTTATTATTTTCTTAAAATATCTCTTAAGCATATCCAGATACACAGTTCAGGGTATCTCCTGCACACCCTAGCCTAGAACTCTTTTTTGGCCCCCTTTTCATTCGCAATTTCTTCGTCCAGTGCACTTTGTGTTTATTTGGCTTTTACTTTTTCGATGGTCGTTCGCGTTTTCCTTCTCTTTTATAGTTTATTGATAAGCTAAATTTGTTTCCCCCATAAGCTGGGGCTGAATTCCTACCCCTAACCCCCCTCCCCGAACTGCTCGTATATTCCTTGGCGCGATTTCGATTTCGTTTTTTATATGCCATGTGGACAGCAGCAGCTATAATGGCAAATAGTTTTCGCTGGCACAGATTTTTAGCCCTTTGTCTTGGCTGCGTTCTGGTCATGTCGTTGCCCCACAACAATTTTTTATGAAGATTTGAATTGTGCACCATAAAGATGCGCTCACACACACACACACACATATCCACACACAGAATATGATTGTTATTATTGTGGGAAAGCGAAAAGCATAAAGACCGAAATTGCAGAATAAACGCAGAATGGCTCAATTAAAGTTCAAGTCGTTTCGAGTGCTGAATGCTGACTGCTGACTGCCGATTGTTGCGAGTGCTGGAGCTGAGTTGAGTGTGTCATGGTCGTGGTCGTGGTCACATTGAGTGTGGCAGCATCAGTTGATTGAGTACTCATCCCTTTGCTTTTTTTACAGATCTGGGATACCGCCGGACAGGAGCGTTTCAGGGCCGTTGCACCCATGTATTATCGCAATGCGAATGCTGCCATTTTAGTGTTTGATCTGACACAATATAAGACATTTACTGAAATCAAATCGTGGATCCAGGAGCTGCATCGCAATGTCCAGGACCCGATGATACTGACGCTGGTCGGTAACAAAATGGATTTGCAGTCGCAGCGAGCCGTCTCCCGCGATGAGGCATATCTGTTTGCCAGCTCGATCGGTGCCACCTACTTTGAGACATCCACCGAAACGGACCAGGGCTTGGAGCAGGTGTTTCTCTCCACAGCGCTGGGTCTGGTCCGTCTGGCCGATGAGGGCAAGAGTCATTCGTTGCGCTCCTTTGAGTCAACCGACTCGCTCTTCTACACCAACAGCAACACGGCCTTCAGCTATACGGCCGCTGCCTTGGCGCGCAACGAGGATAGCGCTGCATTTCGCCTGCCCTATGTGCACATTGGGATACCAGTGGATGGGCAGGATGTGAAGACGACAGGCGAGGGTCGCCTGGAGACGCCCTCGTGGGCGATCGAACACATTGCCCTCGGCCAAGTGGAGAGGCCGCGCTGGTGCTGCTACTGAACATGGCCAGCCAGAGAACTGTCAACGATTTTCTCAACCATTGTGATGTTAATTAAACAGGTTTAACTTTAGTTATGCACCTGCACTCAAATTCGAATCGGCTAAGCAATCGAAGCCAAATAGAAGACCACCCAAACAAACAAACAAGAAAAAAAAACACAAATAAAACTGATAGATTACCGAGCACTGCGGCCGTCGGGTGGCAACCAATTGACAGATCCAAATCGTGGCTGCTAGTCGTAAGCTAATTGTAAGCTTAGTTAATAAGTATAACCAGCAAATGCCTAATGTATATTTTATTTATGAATATTAACAAGCAGCAGCGTCGCTTAAAGCTCACTTGACTCCAACGCAGTCGCTAACGTGCTTCATTCACAAAGACACCCACCCACACACACACACACACACACACACCGACTCCGGCCATCTCGGTTGGGCGTAATCACAATTCATGTACAAACACACTTTATACAACAAATATAGATATGTATATACGAGTTTATATATGTATATACAAGAACATATAAAAGGTGTGCATAATGTGTCATTTGTCCACGCCCGGAAAGCATTAAAGCCAACATTACCCCAGCTCCTGCATATGCATTAACTTGGCCATTAACGCAAAAACTTGTCGTGTAATTGGAATTTAATGTGCCGCCATGAGGCCAAGGGTTACAATTAAGATGCGGAGTGTAGTCTTAAGTAGTGAGTCCATAAAGCTTTAGCCCATTTCGAGCTAATATACAAAACTTATGGTCAGTTGATTTCGTATGTATACGTAATACGCGCAATTTAGCGTAAGAAGTCGACGGAATGGCAACTACAACATTTGACAAAAGACCAAAAACTCATTCAAGTGTCATCAACACATTTACAGGAGACGCTGGACCCAAACCCTGAGGATGCTGTCGCTGTCGCCGCTGTTGTGGTCTGGTCACAGCTTGCTTTTGGCCACACGGTGAGAGAGAGAGCACATTGATTTGCCATTAGGCAGCAAATGAGTTTACTTGACACCCAAAGCAGTTGGGTCTCCACTTGTTGTCTGTCTATACACTGGCGCGCTCAACCGGAAGCGATGCTCAAATCTACACACACACACACACACATAGCCTTAGACCCATACATAGATTGTCGCCGATGGCATACGCTGCTTGAGGCCCCAATGTCTTTAGCTTGCGGCAAGCTGGCACGCACCACAAATACCACAAAACACACACACTCTCACACACACACAGAGATATTGACATGGCTGCTAATGGCGCTTAGTTTGCTGACTTAATGATCTAGAAATGCATCAATGTAATCAAGGTAAGGCAGGCAGCCCGCTTGCAGCTTTTTGTTATATTCCGTCTGCGACTCTTAACATTTGCAGTTGGTTTAACCGCACTGAATTCTATGCAAATTGCTTATTTTATTTACCTGTGTAGTTGTTGTCAAGGCAAATAGACCAAAATACCAGATGAAATTATCATCCTTTGGCAATTTGTGGCCTATGTTTTTATTAGCAAGAGTGAATTGTGAACGTGTTTCCGGCGTGGACAAAATATTTAAAGGGCTTTAAGGCTTAATCTTCTGCTTGGCTTATGCATTTCGACAACCATTTCGCTTTCAAGTTTATTTTTTTAGAGGGAAAAAGAGAATTATATTTTGTAAGCCAAGCAGAAACAATGCAGTGCTGTATCCGACTAGAAGTTACCCTGACTAGGGGCTAAAGGTAAGAACTTGCTTTTGTTATTGAGATGAGATTGTTAAGCAGAGATGTTTTTTATAATGCCAAGAACTTTAAACATTCCCAATCTATATCCAGGTATAATTTCAGAATTCGTTTATATATATGTTTACCTTAACTTAAAACTAAATCATATTCCTTTTGACAAATTGACATTTCTACTATTTCATAGCTATTCTAATCAAAATTCAGCCTTTATATAAGACCCACTTTACCCATTGACTGAGTGAGCATCAAAATTTTGATAACAAATTAAATTTACAAAACATAAAACACATTTACAAAATGTGTACATAAGCACTTTACATGGTGAATAACCAAATCTCATGCGACTCACGTAATAATACCCTGTAAATAAGCAAAATGTATGGGCAGGTTGTATGAGTGTAGTGATAAGTTTTGTAACAGATGAGGATGATGAACGATTATGTGAATGTAGTAGATATAAATACTTGTCAGAAATCATAGGAACTATATATATATATTGAGTAAGTTCTATGAAGGTATTCGAAGTATTCATGACAAAGGAAAAAAACAGTTTGGAAAGTAAATTAAATTTATAATAAAATATAATTTATTATTTATATTAAATATTACAAAAAGAAAAATTTATAAATATATAATAAATATAAATATTTTTACTAATTACCGGGCATCCTCTAGTCGATCACGCTCATCTGCATCACTTTTTTAGTTGATTTTTTGACAGTTTGTAAGCTTTTGCCGGTTTTAGCTGCAAATCTTTGTGCTTTTGTTCATTTTTACCTCGAAATGCGAAAATTGTTTTTAGCCATTAGATTAAAGTATGTTAGTTGGCAACAACAGTTTTTGCGCCATATACATATATGAATACATGTATGTATATATATATATACAGTTAGAACATATAGAGTATGGCATATAGTAAATAAATTGAATTAGATGTCCGTTTTGGCATATTTACGAGTCTGTTTGTGTATGTGACACACACAAGATACATATACACACATATGTATATTATATAGATATATAAATATATTGCAAGAATATGTATTTATGGTCATGTCAAATACGCTAAAGTTCTCAATGCCACATAAATTGAACACAAACAAACGCAAATCAAATATGCAAACGAACAAATTGCTGCGTATATCTAAGTGTGTGTGTGTGTGTGTGTATGAATATTTGCTTGTGTTTTAGTATTGTGTGGGAGTGGGAGTGAGAGTGGGCGTGGGAGGAGGAGGAGGAGGAGCGGGTGTGATGACTGTAAGTTGAACCCGGCACCGGCTTTGTTGTTCATGCATATGATTTTGAATATTTAACAGGTGTGCGCCACGGTTTCTGGACTTCAGCTCAGCGCGCTCGCTTCTGATGCATACTTTATGGCGTCCGATATGTGAGTAGAGCTCTGTGGCGCATACATTTTATACAGTTTGTTTAGCAACAACACACACACACACACACACACTCACTGCTGTGTTGACCCGCACAAAGCGAATGCACTGCAAGTGCAGGGTATTTATGCATGCACTGCAATGCCTGCCCTGGGCAACAACTGACACTCGACACACCAATACCGAAGGTGGTCTAAGCAGTTTCACTGAGATGGGATTTGCTTACCTGAAACTTAAGTTTGAACTTAACAGTTGCCTGTGTTTCAGTTTTACAGCCAACTAAAGTGTGAGTAAATGTTAGAAAAAGGCAAAATAAATATTAAGGGGTATGCCTTAAAGGTAGAAGCTAAATGGATGGATTTATATATGAATATATATATATATATATATATATATATATATATATATATATATATATATATATGAATTTAGAATATGCAAAGCTGCATAGCAAATGGTTGCCATGCTGACTCCAAATGAAATAAAAACAGAAATTTAGATTTTGCTATTGGCATTGCGAGAAATTAAAGCCAAACTATGGCAACCGACAGCTGGGATTGCAACCGGCTATGGCTGCAGCAAATCAAGGCTTTCAACTATTCATCAATCTAATTGAATGATAAATCTATTGAATAAGCTTTAACTAAGTTAGTATAAATAAAGCACTTAAGTTTCTGCTGCCTTTGTTGAGATTACAAATGTGTTGAAAGTAGAGAAGAGCGCAGTTGAGGTATTGATATATAGTATATATATATATGTGTTATATGTATTTTTTTTTTTTAATTTTTAACAGCTTATATTTCTATAGAATATATATATTTAGGTATATATATATATTTTTTTTTTTATTTATTTAATTATTTATTATATTATTTCTATATTTTTTATTCATCTTATGTATTAATATATATTATTTTTATTTAGTTAAATATATTTTTCAATGAAAATCATCATCTCCGATTTAATATAGTTTATATATACTTATATAAACATTTTTGTTATATTTTTATATATTTTTCAATGAATTTCAACATTATGTTTCATTGTTTTTATAGCATGCGTCAGCTATTTAATGTAGTATTTATAGCAACCGCATGAGATGTTAAAATTTATATAAGTGAATAAATAATAATATAAATATATTATATATATTTCATTTATATATTTAAATATTATAACTAAAAGACTTCGCTTGGGGGTTTCATGCTTATCAAGAATATATAAATTTCTATATGTGATGACAAAGTTGAGATTGCGAATTATGATGCAAGCAACTCTCTGTCTTGGAGCTATTATTATGAAAATTTCACACGAATTCGTCATTCGCTTACAACCTGTGTATATATGAGATGAATGTGTTTATTATAAATATATATATGCATATGAAGATATTACTTAATGTCTTATTGAGTAATAGTTTCTATAACTATTATATTTATATTTATGAATTATATATGCATGTTTCTTCTTATCTTTCTAGTATTACTTTGCTTACCTTCATTGTTCCACTTGAGAATGATTCTTAGATATAAGTAAAATCTTTTCCATTTGGAGTAACTATATTAAATAGCTATATAGAAATCACAAGGTTTATTTATAAGTTTTTATAAGATAGATTCATATATATATTCTATATTATATTAATATTATGTTTATATACATCTCTATTGCGTTCTACTCCTTCTTTACCATAATTTCATTCCTTTCTAGTATATTTTCTAATATTTAAGCCGAAAATCTATAAGATAATATTAAATTTCTAAATTTTTCATCAAATTTTCCCTTAACTTAAACAATTAGCCAATAAGTTTCGTATCAGCCCTCGAGCATTTATCATTAGATACGTGACAAGTCAATATTCAAGCTTGTTGGACAAGTTGGTAAATTGATTTTGGTTAGGTGATATTCATTTATTTGCTGATTGTAATGACCCGAATAGAGAAACAAATTGCCATAATAGCTGTTTGACAAATAAATTAAATTAAAATGCATTTAAATGAATTTGAATACAGCTGCAGCATCTGCAGCTGTAGCTGCTGGCACTTGCATATGGCTTAAAGCTGCAGATGTCATTAAATCAACAAGAAGGCAAAATGGCTTTGCTGCAAATAGCTGAAATTCCTTTTGGCCCTGGGCACCACTGTCAAGAAAAGTAGCAGGCGCTGAAAGCTATGCAGCGACATGGAAGAGACCACATCAGAGAATGGTGAAAATTCCACAGGCTAAGGCGGAGAGGCTGGGGCTAAGCCGTAGACTGAGACTAAGGCGAGCTGGCGTATCGTTTGAGCATCTGTCTCGGACTCAAATCCCAAATGCATGGAGTGCTGCTCTGTATCTGCTGCACAAAGGCAATGTCAACGCTGGTTGAGATTGAGAGCAAGAGAGGTGGCAGGGAGGGGGTGGGGCGGGCAGAGGCAGGTTGTCTAAAGAAGAAGAAGAAGGAGGTGTTCTGACTGCCAGCTTGAAAAAGCAATCCAAATGGAATTTAATGCTATTTTAATTGAGCTCTATTGCAATGTCTTTGCTACCAGATATCGCTCTCTCACTCTATCTCTCTCTCTCTCTCTCTGTCTTGCTCTGTCTCTTTTGCACTATTTTTGCAGTACGGATTCACTTAAGTTATTTATGGTAAACACGTTGTGTTAAGAGGTTTTGCTCTTGGCATTGCCATAGGATGGAAATTCGATTTGCATTTTATTCAATCGGTTGCTTCGAATTGCCAATTGCCTTGAGCTCGTTGTTGTTGTTTTAGTTGATGTTGTTTTTGTTGAGCTACCAAAATGCATCAATTTAAATTTTGCAGCCAGTCGCATCAGCCAGTTTACTTACAAAATGCATAAATAATTCACTCCAAATGAAGACATTACGCTCTGAAAATCCCTTAGATCTAACTGCTCATCATATTTATTCGCCTCTGCCCACTCTATTTCTCTCCCTCTTTGTCTCTCTCTCTCTCTCTCTCTCTCTCTTTGTTGTATACACGGGAATTGATGTGCAGTGCCAGCAACAAGACAATTTCAATTTATCATAATTTGCTCGCAAATTACTTTTTCGCCAGCGCTTGCCAACTCACGTTGCCAATTTGGTTGATGCTACAGTCGAGCCGACAGGTGAATCGCAGGTAAGCAGATAGTAGAACTGGAAATGGGAGCTTGGCAAATATGGCCGCCATTAAAGTGATAAACCTCAAGCCAACAGCTGCTCATACACCAACGTCCCATAGGCGTTTTGTCGGGGTCTAAGCAGCTCCTGTCTGTGTGTGTGTGTGTGTGAGGTATACCTGGTTGGGCGAATGGAACTCAATATGTGCTTATAAGCAAGCAGACATAGGCATGTGTGTGTGTGTGTGTGTGGGTGACATATAAAAGTGCTCAATTTGTCTAGCAACTTCATTTATATGCTTGAATCTTGGGTCACTTTGCTACCCTAACTCCCTTATATATTAACTCCTATTAAGAGTTAATCAAAATATTACTGAGTCAGCTTGAAGGGAACTTATACTTAGACTTATACTCAGACTTATACTCATACTTATACTCATACCTATACTTATACCTACACTTCTACTGCTTCGAAAGGGTAATTTTGAGCGAGGCATGCCTTAGTAAGCCTATCTCCCTTATATATTAACTCTTATTAGAAGTTAATCAAAATATTACTGAATCAGCTTGAAGGGAACTTATACTCAGACTTATACTCATACTTATACTCATACCTATACTTATACCTACACTTCTACTGCTTCGAAAGGGTAATTTTGAGCGAGGCATGCCTTAGTAAGCCTATCTCCCTTATATATTAACTCTTATTAGAAGTTAATCAAAATATTACTGAATCAGCTTGAAGGGAACTTATACTCAGACTTATAGTCATACCTATACTTATACCTACACTTCGAAAGGGTAATTTTGAGCGAGGCATGCCATATATTGCTCTTGTTGTTTATTTGTATTGTTCGAAACATTTCACAGATACATAAGCACCCACTCACGAGCTTGTTCCCGCCCACTCGTCGTGGCGCCCTCGCACTCCAACTGCAAAGCTGTCATAAAAATTGAGAAATGTGACTGCGATGAGTGTGCACCATTTCGATGTTGTTTTACTTAGTTGAGTTGTCGTTGTTGTTGTTGTTGTTGTTGTTGTTGTTGATACAGCTCGTGCACAGCGTGTCGCTTTCTATATTCACTTTTGTTGTCTACCTGTGTGTATGCATACCTGTGCACGCCATTTGCCTTTTTAATTGTTTAGGTCAGCCCTAACAATGGCGGGTTGCCGACATTTTTTTCTAGTCTTTTTTTTTTTTGTTGTTGCTCTGCTGTTCGAGCACCCTTCACAGAAGGCGGTTAGTCTGAAAAATGGTCTGTCATTGACTATGTCAGCTGGCAACAGGTTTGTCGTTGTTGTTGTTGTTGTTGTTATTGTCATTTGCACAGTTCGACTTGAACGTTAGATAGAAGTGAATGCACTCTGATATATCTAACACTTGAGCTGAGAACTATTCTTGTCTAGGCCTCCGAGCAGGGTTCACTGATTTCGGCGTCACACCATTTGTCTGCTGACGTCGCAGATGTTTGCCCTGATGATTTTTCATTTTGAACAGCTCTGAACATGGTCTGAATTTAAATGCTCTGCTCCCAATAAGGTCGAAGGAGACGCATTGTGTGCATAAAATCTTAAGGTTATAGACCTGCAACGACCGAACGATATTACCTTGTTGAGGGCAGCTTTGTCTTGGCTAGCAGCTGATAATATAAATATCATTGTTGCTTGCACATAATTAAGCAGGAAAGTCAGCAGCTTCGGCTGCTGCTGTTAAGCCTAACGAGACCCCGTAGAAAACATACTGCCAATGGCTCAACTGGCATTAATTTTATTTCTATATGTGTGTGCGTGTGTATGTGTGTGTGTGTGTGTTTGGATTCTGGCTTAATGCGCCAGTCTGTTGACGCTAATTAAGCCTGTTTATCGGCGTTAGTTTGGTGCTTAACTTTCACAGCAGCAGCAGCAGCAGCAGACATCATCGAGGCAGGTTTTTATCAGCAGCGACGCCAACATCTGTGTGTGTATATATGTATATATTGCCCAGCTTTGACTCCATATCGAGCTGCCAATTCCCATTCTTATTCTTATTCACATTTCCATTGCCATTTCCACTTCGTATGCCCAACGCTACTTGAAGTGCAATAATAAAGCGATTCTCCCAAATGCCACAAAGCCTTCAAGTTCTAGTCTAATTGAGTAAATTGTCCAGGGAAATGAAAATAGCATAGCACATGAGTCTGTGGAATTGTCACACACACACGCACACACACACACACACACACGCACACAGTTAAGTGGCTTGTGCTGCTGTCTGTCGTCTATTTTGTGGTCGATGCGCAAAATCTCAAACAGCTCGCAAACAAAACACAAAAAAAAAAATGCAATTTGAAAAAAAAAAAAAACATACGCATAGAGTCAGTCTGTGTTTCTTTCTCTATCTCTATCTCTATCTCTGTCCCTATCTCTCCCACACTGTGAACTCAATTGTTTGTGGTTTGTATGGGCAGTGACATTCTATTAGCAGATAAAACTAATTACATGAAAATCTATTGCGAATGACAGCGACCACATTGCGCAATTTGCCCGCACAGCCCAAAAGTAGGCAACACTTTCTGTTTAAGCATTTTTGTGCGTTCGTTTGGTTTGTTTTGGCAAGTAAAACTTCAGCTTTTACCTATTGCCCTTTGCCAATGAAAACATTTAAATACACAGCACACACACACAGACACACACACACTCATAATAAACTTTATCGCATGGGGGTCAGTTGGCAATTGGGCAAATAACCCAATCATTTATCATCATGCTGTTGCACACTCTCAGCCTGCAATTGCCATTCAACTATCGTCCAGACACTTTTGCATGCTGACAGTTTTGTAACCTGTTCAACTTAACCTTTGACTGGCGTTGCTGATGCTAGAGAGATACATGTGTGCAATGGCTATACCCTGGGGTGGATTGAAATGGCTCGAGTGTGTATAGTTGCTTAGGGCATAGTTGCCAATGGCAGAGCATAAAAGTTAATTGTGGATAGAATTAATTAGTTTAAGCTTACATAATGGCTAAAATCAAATATATTTTGCTCAAATATTATTAAAATTAAAATAAAGTCATGTAAGTAGCATGAGTTAGTCGATCATTTGCTATCAAATAGTTTTACATTCATTTGTATTTCTGCTTGAATTAGTTTTGCATTTAAATTCCATTTATTTCTGTTCTTTTCAATTATTAAATACATAAAAAAATATATATATATATAGATATATAATAAATTAGAAAAGAGGCAAAGCAATGTTAAATGGCTTCGTAAATATTCAACTTTCATGGCAAACAAAAAAAAACTTTTTTTTTAAAGGCTGATTTCTTTGCTTTGTGATGAATAGCTGAGTTTTGTCTTGCAAATTTAATTTATTTATGTATTTCGCAAGTGCTGAGTGCTCGCTATTTGGCTATCAAATATATATATAACTAGGCCTATCTTTTATTTATTCAATTTGCTTTTAGAAATTTAATTTAATAAAATATGAGTCTTAAAGCAAGTTTTTCTATATCTGTATTTATATGAATTTATTTGATGAATATATTTATTTATATATTTATACATAGATATGCAACATATATTTTTAAATCTTCTCACTATATTAAAAAAGTATTTAAGGCATTTTCATTTATTATTTTGTATGCATTTATATATCAAATACATTTCATAGACTCATATAGCTTATGCATCATTTGTATCCTTAAATCGATATTCTCATACCTCAAATTGAAATACTTCCTTTCACTCTATACATTCTGCTAATAAACTTTTTGCCAAATCCAAGGCTAAACTCAGCATTTTATTTTGTGAAAAATTTAATATATATATATATATATATATATATATATATGAAATTGATTTTAAATGGCATCCGTACGTTTTCCGAGTGTATAAACGAATTATAAAGTGTGACAAATAGATAAAAAATAAACAGAGAAAAAACAAAAATGAAATCTGTGCACACAAAGGAACGGTCAACTATTTCCGGTTGACTCGTTTGACCAGCAAACATTCTTTTTATTGCATTCGTTGTTGTTGTTGTTGTTGCTGTTGCTGGTTGTCAAGCCAAGGCCAGAGCTTACAATAGTAAATACCATGTGCATGCGAGTATTGATTGTATTGACTCCGGGGCTGCGGGGCAACGGAGCGTATGAATTTTGCTTTTGATTTACCTGTGGATAAAGTGAGCTGAGTTGAGTAATCTATGGAGCGGAGCGGGCTGTGCACAGCCATACAAATGTATGCGAAGCCACTTGGCAATATCAATTTCTTCTTCTGGCTGTCCACCTGGCATTACCATGGCAATTAAGTTGCGGCCAAGTCCAACTCCAAGTCCAAGTCCAAGTCCAAGTCAAGTGCTGGCTGTACTCGAAATCTCAGTCTCTAGTTGTTCATTGTATCAGATGGGGATAAAGCTGTGAGCTGCTGTGATTGTTGGACTACAACATGACTATAACAAATAGCTTGGGCAAAAGTTTTTGTGACTTTTCTGATGCCGAAAGCCGCTTGAACAGCATACGAGTGCCTGTCTACACATGTGTGGTCGGTCAAGTGGTGTCCATGTTGAGCTTAGCCTGCTTTATGCACTCTCCGAAAATGTCAATTAGAACATGGTCTTCGTGGTTAGTTAGCATAGAGTCTGAGAGAGAGAGAGTAATTTCCGTTTAAGCCAAGTGGCAAAATAATTTCAACAATCCTTGCGATGGCGATGGCTGAGGGAAATGCTTACAATGTTAGTAATTTGGCTCGTGTGTTTGACAAGCTACAAATGATGTCTGCATGTGTCACATGAGCCAGGGGTGAGTGGGGACTGGGGGTCAGTATTTGTTTGTTTATTATTTGCGTTGCACTGATAATAGAAGTTGTTGTTGTTGTTGTTGAGTTGTTGCAATTGCTGTTAACTTGCTAATTAGTCTAAGTGCTGCTTGTTGCATGATAAGCCACGGAAAGCAGTTGATAGAAAATGCATGTAATTGCTGTATGTCCCATTGGCTTGGCTATAAAAGCGAGTTGTCTTGGCGCCAACTATAACATTTCGAAGTGGAATTCAATCTAGCGACAATGCTGCCATTGAAGATTTTGATTCTGTTCGCAGCCCTTGGCTGCCAGGCTCTGGTTGAGGCAAAGAATGCCACCACGCTATGCCCGCCGACACCCGACGACGATAACCGCGATGGTGAGGACTCCGGGCTGTGTCCCAGCTTCCAAGAACTGCGCAGCATCATCGATCCGAATACTCTAACGGAGCTCATACAGCAACACTATCAGTGCGATTCCAAGTTCCGCAAGGCCTTGTGCTACTACAATACGCCGCGCTTCCAGCTGGTAGTCCAGCAGCTGCAGCAGAGCGAAGCCTACATTACGATGCTGACAGATCTGCGCAATGCTGGCGTCGACACCAGCGACATTGAGAACATTGTGGACATCTTTAGCTGTCTGGAGTTGCCGCCACCGCAGCCCAACAAGACCTGCGACTGCAAGCAGTTGCGCGGTCACACCTTTGTCGGCGATCTACTGGCCGTCATGCCCCATCAGGATGTGCACAGCTATACGGCCGATGCCAGAGTGCAGCAAAATAACTTTGGACTCTTTGCGGACACTATCACCTCCTCGGCCTTCCAGACGCGCATGCGCACCAATATGGTAAGCAAGTTGATGCACAGCTTCTTGATAAGAGAATAAATGTCGACTCTTCACAGCTGAAACGTGATGCGATGCGCCCACTGCGTTTGCTGCGTCGCTATGGCTGGGATGTACCAGAGATCATGAGCGCTGCCCTGTCCATACTCAACTGGTGATCGACATGGATAAGGACAATAATTCCATATGTATAAAGCTAATGCATGAATATGTAGAAAAAGGTTGAATAGTTGAATAGATGAGCAATGTCAACTGCTCAGAAATTCTAGCAGCTCGTCTTGTTTTTGTTGTTGTTGTTTGATTTGATTAAAATTTGTATATGGAAACGTTGGTTGGGCATGGAGTGGTTCATTAGCTTAATGGTTAAGGCTTGTTAAGCATTGCTGTAAGTAATAAGTAATTTGGTGTTTCTTAAAGATCTTAGACTTCCAAGGACTGCTTGAATACAAAGTGAGTATAAACACCCAACAGGTGAGCAGGTTGTTAGCATATCTATTTGAAATAGTTCTCTATTGCATCATCATGCAATCGCCTTTGTTATAACAACTGACAAATTCCATAAGCTTGGCAAATAGAGCCTTAAGGAATGTGTCAGTCTTCAACTTCTCAGTATTTGCACGAATGGCAGCTTCGACGAATGTATTTACTGCGAAGACCAATCGATATATTGATAGAGGTACTAATTAAAAACATAGACTCTGCCGAGGGCACCACAATTTCTAATGAATTGTTGGCAAAGCTATTCAATCATTACTGATATGCTTCACAGATATTTCGAATTGAAAATATAATTTAAATTTCAATTGTTATTTTCAATATTTTATATTCTCATTCATGCCTGCCAGCGAACCCTATTGAATCACATACTTAAGCATACTTAAGTATGCACGTCGATATATGTAATTATATCTGAATTGAAAATAAAGGCTGCATTATTTTGCATGGCTTGCATATCGCCTGCATTGGCACAGCGCCCAGTTGGCTCGCCGGACTCGCATAATTTCCATTTAGCTCGGCCACTTGGCGCGCTGGACAAACAAATTAAGGCTCGTTACACTTTCATTGCATGCGCTCAATTTATGGCCCAAACGGACGACAGTCAGCAGTCGGCAGTCGGCAGTTGGTAGTTTCTCCCAAATGCCCAATGCCAGCTGTCGTGCTGCCAACAAAGAGCGCCATGAAAACAACGACAATTTAATACTCTGGCAGGCATATGCTAGTAAAAGTTTTATTTTCCAATGAGTGCTGTTGAAGTGAGTCTCTAGATTGCATAAATTTGGTTAGCAAGAGAGAAAGTCTGAATGCCACCTAGGGGCTCTTCCTGCTGTCTATCTCTTTAGACTATAAGCCTTGCATAATTTATATACAATTTTCAATACCCTTTGTTAGAGCAGAGAAACAGCTGTAACAATTGCAAAAGCTTGTTCATGCTGGTGCTTGGCTTACGCCTCTGCCATATCCTTCAGACGTCCTCTTCTGTATACATAACGCATGCAGTTCATGCAGTTTTCACATCGCTACACGCGCCTTCTCATGGCAATTGATTTATGGGCGAGACGTGACTTCATTTTTGAGGCAGTTGGGTGTGTGGGCGTGGCAAAAGCAGCAGCACCTGTTGTATCGTCGCCGGTGTGCTTATTAAATTAACAAAGTAACGATCTGTTTCGCTATCAGCGTGCGCGCGCGTGCACCTGATTTGTCTCGTGTGCGTGTTAGCCAAATTCAAAGCCATTATGCGTTATAGCTGTATAAACAAATGGCACGCCCACTGCACGCCCACAGCAAGTTGTGTACGTGCGTGGCCCAAAATACACACACACACACACACAGCTGCGTTGGGCACTCTCTCTCGTGTGTCAATCAAGTTAAATGTTAATGAATTAGTCGGCATTGGCATCGGCATAGGGAGGTGCTGACAGGACAACGCAGCCGAGACTGACAAGTTGTTTTGGTTTCCATGTTCTCGCCGCTCTTGTGGTCGGTTTCTTCTGTCTCTTTCGTTCCTTCTGTCTCTTGCCAGTGTTTGTACAACTCCAAGTGGTCGGCCTGTCAGCGCACAAAAAGCGAAATAAATCGTTGCATACTTACGTGCGCAAGCAATTTTGCTTCTTCAAAACACCCTGTAACTGAGGAAAGTTGTATGACAGATAGTTATGTGTTTTTAATTTTATTATAATTTTTTATTTAATTTACAATATTAACTTTACTACAATAATTAAACAAAAGTATCATATACTACGCAAACTTAACTTACAAATTAATTGTAGCTTGGATTTTGATGAGGTTCTTATTGTTATGAATAATAAACGATCTCAAACTAATATTTAGCCTACATAATAAGTATTCCTGAACAACACCTCAGCAGTCAGAAATCCATGTAGTTCATTCTACACTCTTTATAGGGCAACTCCTCGTCCAGACCACTCAAGTTCTCTTATTAAATTTTCTTCGCTTCGCTTTCGTTTTCGGCTTCACTTTTGCTTTCGCTTTCGCTTCCATTTGATTTTGCACGTTGTTCTTGCCGGGCAATACGTGTCATTGAATTCATTATGCTGTCAGCATGTTAGTCGCTTGCCACATTGCTGGGCGCACCTGGTGGCGTGGAGGCGTGGCTTCTACGTGCAGCAGATTAAAAATATGCATTGCGAAATTAATTAATTAACGCAGCGCTTGTTAGCTGCCATTTAAGCTGGCTCGCATTTTACTGTTGGCATTTTACTGTCTGCCATATATTCCACATATTTTTTTCTGCATTCTCTTTTTTCAGCTCAACGGAATTATTATAAATTAATTTGCGTTACGCTTACAATTGTGCGAATTAAATACAAATATGTGTAAATTAAATCTGTTTTCATTTGTTTGCATAACTCAGCGAAAAACATGCTTCTCCCAAATTGATTTTCAATTAATTAGTCCAATTAAGTTTAATGGTTACTTTAACATTCAATTCAATAATCAAGTGTTTGCATAAATATTAAATATTGCGTTTATTGCCACCGATTGTCGTTAATAAACCAACCGCATTTCCGCAGGACATCGCCAGGAAAGAGTATTAAAAAACTAAAATATTTGACTGTAAACTATATGAAGACGCGAGCAGGGGAGACTAAGAGTCTCATTGCTCCTGGCTATTCCCAAGAGGAATACTACTACTTCTACTACTATTATTGCTACTACTACTACTACTACTTCTAGTACAACTAATACTATTACTACTACTTCTACTACTACTACTTCTACTACTATTATTGCTACTACTACTACTACTACTTCTAGTACAACTAATACTATTACTACTACTTCTACTACTACTACTTCTACTACTACTACTTTACTACTACTACTACTTTTACTACTACTACTATTACTAATACTTTTACTACAACTTTTACTACTACTACTACTTTTACTACTACTACTATTACTACTACTTTTACTACAACTTTTACTACTACTACTATTACTACTACTTTTACTACTATTACTACTACTATCACTACTACTATTACTACTACTATCACTACTACTATTACTACTATTTCTACTACTATTACTACTATTACTATTACTACTACTTTTACTACTACTACTATTACTACTACTTCTACTACTACTA
The DNA here is from genome assembly GCA_037075265.1 of Drosophila nigricruria. NCBI lineage: Eukaryota > Metazoa > Arthropoda > Insecta > Diptera > Drosophilidae > Drosophila > Drosophila nigricruria. The sequence continues at coordinate 3,805,537 of JBAMCI010000131.1, read as the reverse complement.
CTACTTTTACTACTACTATTACTATTACTACTACTAATACTACTACTTCTACTACTACTACTACTTTTACTACTACTACTATTACTACTACTTCTACTACTACTACTACTTTTACTACTACTATTACTATTACTACTACTAATACTACTACTTCTACTACTACTACTACTATTCTAGTTACCTTCATCTATCCATAGTCTAACAAACACACTTGCTTAAATTAAACTAAATTGATATTTTGCAATTTCCCAAATTCTGTAGAATTTGCTGGCATTGCCAGCAGTTAGGACTTCATTTAAAGCACCTCATTCAGCAGTTAAGCTTATTGTCAGTCAGTTTGAGCACGCGAATTGCCGTGTCGCCGCCATGCATATAGAATGGCCACATAATTTGACGGGAATATGCTGGCCGTGTCCAAAACAACGCCAGCAACTAACAATGGCAAAGCTCCACAGACCGTAATTACCCGATGGGTTGATTATTTCAGATCGCTGCCCATAAACGCCTCGTGCGTGTGCACTGAAAGTGCATGTCCGGCATTGGTATGACCAGGTGAACAGTTGGGTATCCTTCTCTCTCTCTCTCTGTTTCTATGTATCATATTGCAAATATTTCTATAATTTAGTTATTACTATGCTACTTTCATCACTGTTTGCACTCTTGGGGGTGGCTCAGACAGAGGTAATTTGAATTGTCCACATGTAAAGTGAGCCTGTCAGCTGACCAAAAAGGACTGCATATGAGCATAATTATAAAATATGTCTTAAATGCATACAAGGTAAGTAGTTATATATACTTATAACAATATAAAGATAAAGATAAAGATATGAATGATAAAGAAAACGAATAAATAAGTTAAGATTCAGGTAATAAAATATGAAATATTTGAGAAAATCGAAAAAAAATCCGATTTTATAACTCAATAGCCCATAAAATTCTGGTTATACGTATATTAATATACTTTCATTACCTAAGAATTCACAGTTTCATTGAAATATATTTAGCTTATATTCCATATACGCTGTATTTCTCAAACGAAAATTGATTTACTCGAAAAACTTTAGTTAAAGTTGTCTCCAAGAACTTTAGTTCCAGCATTTCAACGCAATTTTTCATTTACAAAATGCATCTGTGAGGGGGAATTGCAACAATTTGTTGGCTTGATTTGTTCTAAAATTGCATTACGATAACGATCTGAGGGGTTCTGCAACGATTGCAGCTGCAATTCTGTGGCTGCCAATGTGAATGCCGGCCTGGGCCAGTTCAAATGGCTGTCGTGACTGTGGCTGTGCCAAATGCGATTTGAGGCCCGCATTTGAGGCAAGTGGCAAGGCAAGGCAAGGCAAGGCAAGGCAAGTGGAAGTGGAAGTGGCAGGCGTGTGCGTTCCCAAATGCTTTACAGTTGTTCAATTTCCTTACAATATTTTGCAATAAATTGAGTTTGTCAGTTGAGTTTCGGTTTTTGGGACACGAAAAACAAAAAAAAACAAAAAAGAAAAGATTTTTCGTACTGACATTTCAGATAAATTGTGCAGTTTATTTAAATTCAATTAAAATTAAAACAATTGAAATCATTTTGTGTATTGCAATTTATGTGCAGTTAGAAAAAGGAAATTGAATATATATAAATTTGTTTTTGGATTTGTATTACAAGTGTAAATTATATATCGTATACATGTATATGTAATATAAATTCTGTGTAATTTAAAATGTTGTTATTATTAAGATGAATAATTATAAACTGAATTCATATACTCAATGAGTTCCCAATAAAATTACCATTGGCATGAAAAGCTTTTAATTATTATTACAATTTTATTGAACTTCTCTGACTAACAATATTTTGATATTTAATGCGAAATGCAAACATATTTTTCAACTGAAATTTGATTTATTTTCTGCCATTGAGAAGAGAGCGAGCACTGCGCATATTTACTCAAATTAAAATATTATTATTCCTAGGAATTTAAATGCAAAAAATATTAAACTTAAGTTTAAGCAAAATATTCTTTAGAATTCATATACTACTATATAATCCAAAGATAACGAAGAGTTGCTAGAAATTCTGAATGTGTGCTTGTTTCAAAAGTTCTTCAAGTCGATAAGTTTCAATAACTGAAACAGATTTAAGCAGTCGTTTTGGCCAACTTTTGATATTTTGGGGCAGCTGCCATTGAGCTAAGCTGGCCAGCCTCCTTAGCCTCTATCTATCTATCTCAGTCATTGTTGCTTTGCTTTGTTTTGGCATTTCTCTGGTAATGTGCTCGTTGATAAAGCAACAGCTATTGCTCAATACTCGTAATGCTGTTGATTTATGGGCTATCTGCTATCAGTTATGGTATGGTTGCCAGTTGGCCGCGTGTAAGTGAAACGAAGCGCAACAGCTATAAATAAATGCTGAGAGCTAGGAAAATGGCGACCATTCGAGTATCGGTTGACAAATCTCATTATGGGTTATGATTTGTGAACCCGCTGGGCAAGCAAATGGTGTTGCTGCTCGCTCCAGCTTATCTTGGCCAACTGCTGCTGCAGCTGCTGCTGCTGTCTTATTTCTATATCGAATCGGATTGAGTGGCATTGGCATTGAGGCCAGAATTTCATTCACTTTTATATCTTCCGTGCGACGGCGTCTGTAATTGATAAATAAAATATTGCTGAACAAGATTTCATTACCATGCCCTGGTCGGGTCGAGCTCGACCCGTTCATGTATGCATTTTAAGTGCAATTTGCGGCTGTCAACAATACATAAATTAATTCCGATGTCCCCCAGTAGCAGTAGCAGCCGTAGAGCTCGAAATGCGTACAATGATATATTCGGCCAAAAACTGTTGGCATTTTAATGAGCAAGCCAACCAGCCAGCCAGCCAGCCAGCCAGACAGACAGTTCGCTCCAACCGAAAAAAAAGAAGAACAAACTTGGCGAAATGCCAGTTGGAAAAAAAAGGAATGTGAAAATGTTTTTTATCAAGGTCGATTGGCATGCAATTATAATGAAATTCGAGTGCGTGGCACCGTGGCAAATATTGCAATTGCAATTGTTGCTGCATCAGCAGCTGCACATCATGTGTGTGGCATGCTTTTCGGGTGGGTCAGTGGGGCAGTGGAGCAGTGGGGAGATGCCAGCAGATTTTTCCTTTTTTTTTTTTGCTTCTCTTTTCATTCAGCTTTGTTTGCTGTTTTGTGCTGTTGGCGCTTATCTCGGCCCGCCTTTAACCAGCTAGTAGAACTATTCCTGGTCGTGCCATTCCCTTTGCCAGAAAGTAGCCATGCGGGCGTTGCTTCTTAACCAGCGCAAATATGTTAACCTACAACAGAGAGCAGAGAGCTACAGCAAGTAAATAAATGTGCTCGAGATAAACTGGCGCTTTGTGTTTGGCTCGTCCATGGGGAACGGCCATCTCTCTGCCAGCCAACCTAACGGCCTCTTAAAGTCCGTTCGCTTAAATTCTTCGTTTGTATGCAAAAATCTGGCCACATATTTGAAGGCTGGCAAATATGGCGCACCACCAACCCACCAATCCACCAACCCACCAATCCACCAACCACCGGCCGTTTGTACGTGACTTTGGCGCCTGAAAACTACGCGCTTCACTCAGCCCAAGCGCCCATTGTTGGTCATTAATTTGAAGACAAAGTCTGTTTGAGACTTAGCCAGCGCGAGACTTTCACGCCGAACAGGGTGCTGCACCCTTTCTATGATTTATAATTTTATTAGAATATGGAAATCTAAAAGATAGTTTCTATGCTAAAAGGTAATTCAACTGAAACTTTTAACTGTTTGCTTCTGGTAGCTTAAACTATATGAAAAATCACGATAGCTATTGAGACTTAACCTCCCTTAAGGAACAATGAGCTCTGTGGTCAAGTTTGTATATATATATGCGAATTGTATGAAGCATCCTCTTACTCAGATTAAAATTGGTATACTCTCTAGGGAAACTAAGAAAGGGTCACTATGTTGCAGGGTATGTTTAAGTAGCTAGGGAATAAGAGAGAGAGAGAGAGAGAAATGAAGTGTGAGAACGAGACTGAGATAGTTTAAGGAATAGATTGGGACAATGGGAGTGAAGGAAGGTAGAGAGAGAGAGAGAAAAGAAAGACGAGAGAGTGAGAAGGGGAAAAACAGGAAGAGAAAAAAGAAGAGAGAGAACAAAAGAGAGAGAGGCAGAAGGAAAGAGAGATCACATATATAGAAGTCTGTCTCTCTCTCTTTCTATTTTCTTCTTCTAAGATTTGTTCCCTCTTCCAATAAACAGGGTATTGGGGAGTCGTTTAAACTACTCTCACTACCTTTAATTATTGATTCTGTCAGCTGAAAGAAGAACGTACAAAATTAAAACGACCGTGGAACGAAAACAAAAGAAAGCAAAGAAACTGATAGCAAAAAGCAATAGCGAAAACTATATTTTATGAAGAATATTGTTGCAAATGAATTTTCTTGTTGATTTACCATTCATTATAGATGAAAAAAAAAACAATGTTCAGAAAAAATAAGGAAAAATGCGCGAATATTAAAAGAAAGATTAAAAGAGGAAAAACAGATAATGCTGCTGAGAGAGAGCGAGAGAGAGAGAGAGAGGAGGACGCAGCGACTGCTTAACTTACTAACTTCAATGAAAAAGCATAAAACTCGAATAGTTTTGAGTGCTTTAAAGAAACATTGTTTTAAAGCTGGTTTTTTAACCCTTAACAACCTGTCATCTGATAAAAAAAAGGATTTCAACATGAGTTATCTATGTTTTAGCACCCTGTATATTTGTATATGTATAGCTACTTTGTCACACAGTGCACGTACGCGGCACGTATGCTGGCTGAAAAGGATTGGGATTGTCCACGCTTTGGTCAACGCGAGCAGCGGACGGTAGGAGCCATCAACTCGATTTGATGTTGTGGCATGGCACCACTGTGGTTGGTTGTGTTTTGCGGCTAGCACCGCTGACCCGCTGTCTGAACCTTCGTCTAATGGCTTAGGGCGTGTGAAAGGGCAGTCGAGTGATGGCGGAGAGATGGAACGCGTTAAAAAAATGTTTTAGCAGCGCATTTTTTGAGGATAACAGCGTGCACGTGCTACGGCCGTAGCCAAAGCAGAAGCCAGAGCCAGAGCCAGAGCCAAAGGTGGCTAACAAAAGCAGCCAGCTAGCCAGCCAGCCAGCCAGCTAGCCAACTTTTGGCGTTGAGTGCTGGGGCAGCTGGCCAAGATTTATCAAGCACTGAAATACGTGACGGCAAAGCGTGTCAACTGGCCTGGAGCCACACGAATTATGACGAATGTCGCCTTGTAAATCTCAACTGGCATTTGCGGACATATGCCATTTAGTTGCCCAGAAATAGCTCCTAATTCGGCTTTTATTGTCTTGTCAGAGTTACGCGATTTTGGCTTTAAAGCTTTCACTAAGCTGTCAGCGCAAAACTCAAAAAGTTTAATGGATTTTTTTGTTGTTTTTTTTTTTTTTGTTTTTTGAGGCACTCAAGCTAAACTTGAAAGGTTATTGAAGCAAACTCCTCGAATATTGTTAACGGCTTAACGTGGCATTAGGGCGAGTCCAGTGGAGTCGGTGAACCATTTAAATTTACGACTGTCTGTAATCTAGGCGCTCAGGCAGCAGCTCTCGTTAAACCCGGACTTCGGTTTTGCCAAACGGTAGACGTTTAATAGGCAAACTGAACTGCAAACACTGCCGGAGAATGCTGCCTCACATTTGGCCACATAAGCCGTCGGCCCAGCCTCGTCGTTGCCCCGCCCCTCTTGACCAATGCAATTTGCAAACGAAAATACCAGCATCGACCATCCAGGACGATTGTTTGCCAGTTGGATCTTCGATGGCCATTGGCTGTGGCCTTGGCAACGCTTTGTTGCATTCTCACGCATTAACTGAAAGGGGCTCCTTCAGTGGCCCACATGGCCGAGAGTTTAGCATTTTAATAGGTTCCCAATGCCCCGCCCTGCCCCCGCACTGTTTGTTTATGTAGCAGCTTTTCTCCAGAGTGCCAACAGAGCTTAAGTTTGTCCTTAAATAAATTTCGTGCAGTTAGAATCGGCTTTTGGTTGAAACAATTGAATACTGAGAGAATCAATGGAACTGCATTAGAATCTTAGGTAATTTGTGCTATTGACAAGTTCAAATATGAGAAATGAAAAATGATATTCTAACAGGCATTTGAGCTTTTCGTTGTCAAGGCAAAAGCCAGCAACTATGTGTTGCCATACTGCATATTACAATGTGTGTTGTTAAAGGGGTTATTGAGGCTGCATTGTAATATGCATTGCTGACTGGAGTATACTCTGTAATGTAATTATATACAATTATGAGGATGTTTGCTGCATTTGCTCTAGACAAATGGAAGATCTAAAGAAATAGTTTTGTTTATGATGGATTCACTTGTAGTTAAGATGCTGAAGCTGGATGGATATAGGCATAGTTTGTATATATATACTACCTATACTATCTATACAATCTATACCATCTATACTATCTATACTATCTATACTATCTATACCATCCATACTATCTATACTATCTATAATATCTATACTACCTATACTATCATACTATCCATACTATCTATAACAATCTATACTATCTATACTATCTATACTATCTATACTATCTATACTATCTATACTATCTATACTATCTATACTATCTATACTATCTATACTATCTATACTATCTATACCATCCATACTATCTATACTATCTATAATATCTATACTACCTATACTATCATACTATCCATACTATCTATAACAATCTATACTTTCTATACTATCTAAACTATCAATACCATCTATACTTTCTATACTATCTATACTATCTATACTATCTATACTATCTATACTATCTATACTATCTATACTATCTATACTTTCTATACTATCTATACTATCTATACTATCTATACTATCTATACTATCTATAATATCTATACTTTCTATACTATCTATGCCTTCCATATTCGATATTTGATATTGAATACTTACTAAATATCTTTACACAGTTATACAGTTTTGTTCAATTGCACTAAGCCTTCTCTAACGCATTCTCAATGGGTATAAGGTATGCACAGAAACAAACATGCATACACACACACATATACATACAATCACACACATACACACCCACTATCCATTGCCTCTCACGAATCTGCAGTCAGTTTCAAGTGGAGCACAAACAAATTGAAATAGTTTGCATTATTGTTATAGTGAAAATGTCAACTATCTTCTTATGTGTACTCAGTGAATATTTAGTTATGAGAGCCGAATACAAAATTTGCCCAAATTTGCCGACTGTTCTCGTTTATATAACTTTTTCATGTGAACAAATGTCTGAATGTTGTTGTTAAGAGAATGCTACAATAAAAACTCTTGACAAAAAAAGAAAAATGCAAACTTTTATGATTTTTAATTGTGAAGTTTTGGTTTTTTTGTATTAAATATTTAATTTCAATAAAAGAAGTTTTGTTTTTGTGTTTATTATTAAATCACACGAAACTTTTTTTTTGTTAAAATTCAGCTAATATATAATAAGGCATATAGGTATGTACGTTAGCCTGTTAAATTATATCCCATTCAACTAGCTGACTTCAGTTTAAAGCTGCGTATTGAGTTTTATATCTGATTTATGGTCAAATTTTTAAATATTGTATATTTTACTTTAATCGGAATTCTAGGCCAATTATATTTTTTGTACAGTTCAAAAACTTTTAAATTTCTTATTTATTTTCTTTCATAAAAATGTTGTTATTTAAAAATTTAAGTGTTTTTTTGTTAGTCCAGTATATCAGACAATATTATTTGCTTTTATTTATACATATTTGTCAAAACTTGTTTTTCTTTTTGCATAGTTCAAATAAATAAATATTTACAACCTAAAATATTTTCTAATTTTTTATTTTTAATACCATTGAAATTCCATAAAAAAGTTTTGATTTTTTAATAAAACGCTGAGAAAAAAATATTAAAAAAAAATTAGAATGTTTTATTTATGGCTTAAATTGAAATTGATTGAAATAAAAAAGTTCTACAAATGGTTATATTTGCTTTAAGAGAAAATTCATTTAAATTCGAGTATAATGTTTACAATGTAAGTAAATTGTTTAATTAAAAATATATTAAAATTTAGTGAATGAATTGTAAACTAAATTAAAATATTTCATTTATATCAAAAGCCAGCAAATCGGAATAAAAAGAGTCAATAAATATTTGTATAAAATTTAATTAAAATATATTTGCATTATAAATATAATTTTAAACTATTTAAAAATTATTTTAAAGCTAAAACCTTTCGATTAAATACTTTAAGAAAATGTAAAATATAAATGAAGTGGACACATAATTATGTTTACGGCCGCATCTTTGAGCGCATGTGCACCGCATATTCAGTTAAATATTAATGATGTTGTCAATTCTCTACCGACTGCCCCGCCCCCACACACTGCCAGCTAGCCGCCCAGTCACGTCTCTCGCTTGGCTACGCTTTTATAATAGAGCTCGACGCTGCTGGTCTGATGTGCCTTGGCCTCTGTCGCTCTGTAGCTGCCAAGTATGCAATATATTTGATGTATGTATATATGCATGCGTTTCTCTCACTCTCCCACTCTCCCACTCTCTCTCCCTCTTTGGCATGTAACCATCACTATCATAAACATTAACGGCTTTTACTTACCCGCTGCTCGTGGCTGGCAGTCACTTTTGCACTTGACACAAAAGCGAAATGTAGGCAAGCTGCTGAATTCTTTTTATGAAGCATACTTTTGAGCGCGGCTGCTGTGATTTTTCACAAGCGCAGCCACAAGACATGTGGAGCACGTCAGGCACGCAAAACTTTGACCTACAGCAGATCCGTTAACCAAGAGCAAGAGCCAAGCCAGCGCCATGCCATCTGCCATGGCTTATAATAAAAGGCGACAAAATGTTGTCGCTGTCTCTTACCCATATGTGTACGTAAGTACCGTTGGCACTTTTAAAGCGTCTATTTGTTATTTGAAAAGTTGACTACGAGCACGCTGGCTTACCTATACACTTCCACACACACACACACACATACACATCGGACAGGTAGCCCTTGGCACTTAACTGTTTACGCGACCACATAAAAGCACATAGGCGCCGTTTGCTAGCCAAGTTTTAGTGCGGTTTTCTTGACCGCACCCCTTTGCGGTCAGCGCTCAGTCGGTTGCTCCTTTTGGCTCTGGGGCTTTTAGCCATTCAGCATGCCCGGCACGTTTCGTTTCATTTAAAAGTTGGCTAGCATCGAGTAAAAATCAAATAAAATTAGCACAAGACGCGCATGTGTAAGCAGCGGAAAATTGTTTTCAATTTGCGCCAGCTATATGCCCATGTGTGTGTGTGTGTGTGTGTGTGTGTATAAGACCATATGCAAGGGATGCGCCTTTAATCGAAACTATTCAAGTACATCGTAGGCAATACAAGTTTGTAGCTGCTTTCGAGCATTTTAAGTGCGATTTACGCAAATCCAAAAGCAAATGAAAAGCAAAGATAATCGAAAAGCCTCGCTGAAGGTTCATCAATGAGTTAAGCTTCGAGCAAAGGAGACGCAAGTTGAACCTTAAACAATCTGAAATTAATTAATATAAAATTAATTGAAATTTGACATATTTCAATTTCAAATTTTAATTTAATTAACAAAACAAGAATTTGTCTATAAAGCTTTATCAAATTAAATCGCATTATTTCGCATATTTCATGCGCATTCTTAAATGCTTTAATTTGCTTATGTCCTTTAATCAGGCATTCCAATATACTTATACTTGTGCTATCTCCCTCTCTCTCTCTCTCTCTCTCTCTCTCTCCCTCCCTCTCTCACACATATTGACATTTAATAAATACAAATTACACATTCATCACTGTCAGCTGCGCTGCATATTGTGCTTTAATTTCACGCCTTCGGTTTGGCTGCGGCTTTAATTTCGCATTGAGCCAGATGTCAAGCGACATCAATTTGTTTTAACAAAATGTACTATATAAATATTTGGAAAATACAAAAAAATATAAAAATAATGTACTTAATATTTTAACTTAAATGCATGTATTAAAATGGGAATTTATTAAGCATTAGAGTCTATTAGAAACTTTATTTAGTTTTAAATGAAATCAAAACTTTTAGCTACAAAATCTTGTTGATTCAAATACTTTGATATAAATTAATTAAATACTAAATATGTATAAATATTGGGCCTAATAAATGTCTTTTGACAAATATTTAATTGCAGTTCAATTAACAACGTTGTCATTGGTTATATATATATATATTTATCTATATAGACTATCTGGAATATATTATTTTTGACCTTTTGCATATTCATTTTCAATTACTGTGATTTTAAATCAACCGCTGGCTATTAGTTTATTTCATGTGCAAGATTCTCTAAATTGAATTTAACTGCATTAATTTATACCGGTTCGTATGTAAAGGTAGAGCATATTGGCTTTTGCTGTTGAATCATTAACTTGAATATAGAAACTGTAGAGATTTAAGGCATAGAATATATAAATTTGTATAGAAGAATTGAAGTATACAGACTTTATAGATATGGCCGTGGCTTGAACTTGAATACTTGAAACTGTAGAGATTTTATATGAATTTGTATAGAAGAATGACTTTATAGATATGGCCTTGGCTTAACAGCTTCTATATAGCCTTTATAGTTCTCAAGCTCAACTTCCTTAAATATAATTTAAATTCTTTTTTAAGCTGTCAACGAGTATTACGCCGTCTCTTATAGCCATGTTTTTGCCATGATTTGCAAATGTCAGTTTCGAAATGCGCTTTTGGCGCTACCTGAGACATTTTAATGCCAATTGCATTATGCACATGTGTGTGTGTGCGTGTGTGTGTGTGTGTTGGTTATAGTAAACGCATTGGCCAAAACCAAATGTGCTTAAATTGAAATAATTTGGTCAGCCGCACCGCAAATACACACAGCTGCCTTTGGTAAAATTTCCAATTTCAATTTCTGGTAAGCAATTAGGGCGCAGCTTTTGATGTGGCTTCTGGTTGGCTTTGAACTTGATGGCCATGACAGCATAAATAAGTAAGTAGCTGACAAATGGCAAATGTATATATGTGTGTGACGAAGTTCTTAAAGAGCAACGAAGAGCAACAAAATTTAAATACAGTCACTTACCTATGGCAGACTTTGATTGCAGCGAGACAAGAGCTAAATTCTAATGGCTAATTAAGCGGCAGTCGAAAGGGTTTCACTGCCATAATGGCTAAAGTGTGCAGCTGTATTACAAAGGCATTCAAAATGGAGCACCTGACGATGGCCGCCACCTGATACTGGCGGCGTATGTGATGCCATTTAATGCCATTGCTTTTATTGAAATGTTTTTTTTTTTTATTGAGTGCGCTACGCCGGGCCATGCCGATGAGTTTTTAATTAACTTTTGGTAGAGCTGTTGCCAGGCCGTGTATATGTACATACAAAGGCAAATCAGTTCGAAGCAGCGCATTAATTAGTTACGCATTTGAAAGGCGCACAACACGAGTGTGTGTGCGTGTGCCTGTGTGTGTGTGCGTATGGTAAATTTGTAAAATTGCTTGCGCGCACCACATGGCGTATGATTAATGTGAGCATTTTGTACATTTTATTAAATAAATTGTAATTTATCATTGAGCAACAGCGAAGCGAAAGCAAATCAAATAAATTACACAGCATCCGAGCAAAAACTTTGACCATTAAACGCTCTAAACAAACAAACGGAAAGCAATGACGATTTTAGTCCAACCACCAAGCCAACCCAACCACCCAACCACCCAATCATCCACATCCATCACCCATACGCCGCACTGATTCGATTCAAGTGCGGTTGTTTTTGTTGTTGTTGGCATTTTTGTTTGTGTTCATTTGCGGGGCATTTTATTGCAATTGATTTTTGGTGCCGCCAGCTGCAGAGCCGGACAGCCAGCCGGACAGCCAGCCGGACAGCCAGCCGGCACAGATACGGGCTCTGCGTCGAGACAAGTGTTGCGGCTGCGGCTTAAGTTTGTCGACAAATTGAAAACTTTTCCGTTGGGCTTGGCCCAAAAGCAAAAGAAAAAAAATAAATGAAAACACCATAGACCCGGCCGCAAAACCAAAGTCTTTTGGCCGCCAGCAAACCCCCGAAAAAAAAAGTCAAAAAAATCTGAAATAAGAAAACAATCAAAATAAGCGAGCAACAAATGCGACTTGGCTTTAATTTCACGCGTCTTGAGGCCACTTTTTTCTCTCTACTATAAATAAATAAACGCTTGGCAAGTAGTTGGCCAACTACAAATTGGCAGTAGCGCGCAGCAGCTGCTAAGGGCTGTCGGCTAACCGGCTAAGCCATCTATAAAATATGCATGCAGTGAGTGTATCACTCTGTGTGTGTGTGTGAGTGTCTCTGTGTGTGAGTTCGTAGCTATTTGACCCTAGGCGCCGCCCGCTGAGCTGTAGCAGACGCTGTAGATGGAGCGCGGCCGTTGGGGCAGATGCACCAGCACATGATGCTGCACCTCGTCCACCTGCACATCGGTGCTGGAGAAAGGCGATGCGCCGGTGATCTGGCTAAAGCGGGACTGATAGGTGCGTATGGCTGCGACTCGCTCGCGCCAGGTGTGCCAGAAGTATTGCTTGTGTATGTGACCGCCAAACTCAAAGATCATGGGACGCTCCGCCTTGACTTGCGGCTCGAGCGGCTGCACGCTAAGCATCATGAGGCAGCGCTCGCGCTTGCGATAGAAATTGAAGCGTATATACTCGAGCGGCACCATGCTGATCAGATCGAAGCACTCGATCTCCGGATCCTGGCCGAGGCAGCAATAGCAGTTCGGCTCGCCGTAGTGCATGTCGTCTCGGTCGAAGTTGTCGCAGCCGAAGAGCAGCTTGGTGCCCGTTAGAGCGATTTGGTATTGGCGCAGACCCACTCCGTGTGCATCGACTAGGGTGAAGGGGCTCTCCACCATTACCGGCTCGTAGATCTCTTGGTATTCGGTGAGTAAAACTTTCTGCACTCGAAACATCTTGTCAGCAGCAATCGCAATGACTTTGCCAACGACTTTGGCTATAATTTAATTGAAATGTCAATCAAAGTTTCGCTGCTCGCTCGCACGTCTTGTCTGTCCTCGGTCTGTCGATTTGTTTGTTTTGAGTCGAGTTTTGGTTTCTGGGCTTCGGTTTCTGGCCTGGGCTTCTCCCAGTCAAACTCACTGTCACAGTAGCAGAAGCAGCGCCTGCTGTGTGCTATCAGAAACTGTGCTGCAAAGTCGATTAGGCGAATGCAAATCAATTCAGCCCAATTCCACATTGTGGCCTCAAAACCCATTTGCATCTGAATTTAAATTGCTATTTGTCCAGCTTTCAGTCTCCAGTCGCCCATCTAAAGCCCATAGTTCGCCAAATGCCTGCATTACATGCACTCTGTTGACCTCCTCCAAGCGGTAGCTGACTTCATGATGTCCACTCAGAGCCATCGACGTCGTTTATAAGCCATCTAATGCGGCTTGCTGCTTTTTGTGCGTCTGCAAATACTCTGCACTGAAGGCTTTCGGAATGTTGACTTTACATTTTTAAATAATATTTTTATTGATGGGCTAAAGTGTGTATTTTAGATGTTTACAGAATGCATAAGCTAACATGTGGTATAGAGCTGTTAGAGTCTCTCTCTTAATTCGTGTCTCTCTCTTAGTTTAGCTGCTTCTGCAGAACTTTTTTGGGTGGTCTTTAATGTATTGTATTGGACGAAGCTATGCATAGAAACTTAAATAGAGAGTCTTACAATTGAGTTCGTAGTTTAAGTAGAGAGAACCTTAGCAGTAACATTCAACATTAACATTTCTATGCATAGCTTCGTCTACCTGCTGTCAAGAGCATATAGAGCGGACGCTCTGATTGCTGTTGTGCTCAGCAGCAAATGCGACGATCAGCGCTCAAGAGTTGCAGGGGCAATGATTGCGTTCATTCGAATCGTTCTTCTCTCCTTCTAGTGCCTGCCTATTCACACTTCTCCCCTTCTGGTGCCTGCTTCTTAACTCTCTCAGGGCATCGGCTTCTCCTCGCTCAGCTGGCGTTCGTTGTTCGAGCATAGCTAGTATGAGAATATCTGCGGATAAGAGCCAAATGCAAAGCGTCCGCTCTGATTGCTGTTGTGCTCAGCAGCCAGAGCCACGATCAGCGCTGAAGAGTTGCAGTGGTATTGATTGCGGTCATTCGTATCGTTCTTCTCTCCTTCTATCGCCTGCTTATTCACTCTTCTCTCCTTCTAGTGCCAGCTTATTCACTCTTCTCTCCTTCTAGTACTTGCTTATTCACTCTTCTCTCCTTCTAGTGCCTTCCTTTTCACTCTTCTCTCCTTCTAGTGCCTGCTTCTTAACTCTCTCAGGGCATCGGCTTCTCCTCGCTCAGCTGGCGTTCGTTGTTCGAGCATAGCTAGTATGAGAATATCGTTTGAAGAGTGTAGAAGCGTCTGCAGCGAGAGCTCCTCAATTTGCTTTGCAGTAACATACATATATTTTACATACAGTTGCTAAGCATACACTTTGTAAAACTATATAGAGACATACAATCAATTCCAACTTCAAGCAAAGACAAATATATAATTATAATTGAATATATTACTTGCACTTCAAAATACAATTAAATAAAATAAATTGAATAATCTTTACTCAACAAGCTGCTTGAGGGTATTCACAATTGAACATAGTTTTCGATCAGCATATTTCATTTGCCTTCAATGCCAGCTTTCACTGTTCATTTAATTTTCTGATTTATGTCCGCTGCGCCATCAAGTATCCTGGCTGCTAGGATCTTAGCTTCACACTCGATTGCAATTGCTGACAAATTTTATTCGGAAATCCTTTCGAGCATTGAACAGCTGCTGCTGTTCACTCGATGAGTTAAGCATATTTCAACGAGATTGACTCTGGCTGGGCGAGAAGATGTCCTCGAGCTGTCATGTCCGAGATAATGTGCCATTTGAGTTTAGTTCAAGTTCAGTCTGGGCCAAAGACGAAAATCATCGTCAATTAATTAAGTCGGCTGGCAAAGCTGTCACAATTGCCACATCTACGCATGGACAAGAAATTCGGGATTTAATTAAAATCCATTTCGGGAGAAAATTTATGCTCGCCTCGCTACGATACGATACGTTACGATGCGATAAATAAGCAACCGAAATGTTGCCAACCCATTAATTTGTGGCAAATTGTGCAGATTGCCGCAAATTGCGATGCGGTAATTAATGCAACAAATGTGTTTCACTTCTAAGACGCTTCTAATTTGCAACACTTGATTTCGAGTGGTCCATTGAAACTGTTTGCACATCCAATTCGAGTGGCGAATGGCCTTCAGCCAGCTCATTGGCTTTGGCTTTCAAATGGCCGCAAAATGCATTTCCTGCCCAGACCTCAGAACAGAGATTCGAGAAGCTCTCGCCCCTTCTCTAGCCACTAGATGCGTCGACTTGCCCACTCGACTGGCTGCCTGACTGGCTGACTGCCTGACTGGCTGTACACGTCAATTGTGCTTAAACTGAGTGCAGCAATTAGGTAAAAGTGGCTCTAACAACAATACACACAAAGCACATTTACACACACACACACACACATATATACATATACATGTGTGGTTTATTGCCGCTTTGAGCTCTTCATTACTAACATTTCAGGTTTTTATTGTTAAATGCGACGCAACATAAAATGAGGAATCAACCATTGCTCATATATACAACTACAGCAACAACTACAGATAAAATTACAGATACTTTACCGTTACAGTTACAGTTACAGTTGCGGTCGTCATACATACTTACCTGTATTCGTTATTGTTCGCTTTCCTAGTCACATATATTCGTTGCTATTCACTTGTACCTAATAGTGTTTGCCTCTCCCATATATATATATCTATGTATTGTTTGCTTCTCTCTCTCTTTCTCTCTCTCTCTCTCTCTCCACTGCCTCCACTCACTGTGTAATGTGTACTTTGTGGCTCACTTTGATGCACATTTCAGGCAGTGGTTTTTTCCTTTTCGGGGCGTAATGTAGAGTGCATAAAAGCTCTATTAGCATTAAAGTGCCGCATAATGTTAAGAGTCCGCACTTCAAAATGGGCGCCGGAGCTTTATTGTTAAATATGACTAGCGCGCGTTATGAGTGGGCCATTTGTTTGTTGTTTTTTGTTTTTTTTTTTGCCTACTTTTAGACATAAATTGTTACTTCCCAGGGCAGGTACTTCAAATTTTAATTATATTTCTTACATATATTTTTAATTAATTTTTTGGAGTAGATGGTGTGGGAGGTATATCAAATTGACGTCAGTTTTTTAAGGTTTTGTGTGTAATTTAATTTTAAGGAATTTTATAGTATAATTAAACTATAGATTTTTATTTTAGAAATGTTTTATATAATAAGTATATTTTAATTTTTATCAAATATAAATAAATACAAAAAATATATAATAAAAAATAAATTAAAATTAAAAATAAATATTTTAATATAAATATTCACAAAAAAATAAAATTTTTAAATAAAATTTAAAAAATGCAATAAAAAGTTCATCAGAAGATACTTTTAATATGTAAAATTTTATAAACATATTTGAAACAATTTAAGCTGCAAAAATATGTTAATTCTTTTGATTAAGCTTATGTTTGCAATGAAAACAAAATAATAAATAAGTAAAGCAACTGTATAAAAATAGCATTAATGCTATTACTAACACAGCTCAACAGGATTTAGTACACCAGAAACAGGTATGTGTATCTAATTCCTACTATATTTATATAATTTTTCGCATGTTTTTGAGTAGCTGAATATGCATCTAAAACTTAAAGCCTTTAACAAGTTTTCAGGTATTTCAAAATTCAATTTAAATCACTGTATTACACAGCCCATTCTAATGGTCAGCTGCCCAATTCCCTTATATTTTGTTAAACAGTGTAATTAAATCTGATTTTCACTTGCTTTCATTAACGCTGCAATCTGTTTATGCATGTTTATAATAATCCAATTATATTAATATTTTGCACTTCATTAAATATGAATAAAAATTAATTTATACATATTAAATTAAATAACTATAATTTGATTTCATGGCGATGCATTCGATTAGATGCTAGTACACCCTACAAATTGGCTTTCAACTTAAATGAGATAAGTTTCATATGAAACTTTATAGTTTTGCTCAGCATTCAAACTAATAAGCACTTACTTCGCCCACATCAAAATCCACTTAGCTAAAAGTTACTTTCGAACTGCCTGCAGGGTATCTGCCTAGTGCAGCTCGCGCTCATCTCAATTCATTTCAGTTTGACATTTGCGCCACATACGCTTTTGATGTAATTAATCCGTTTTTATTAATTGGAAGCGCCGTTCCCATGGGTGTTCACGTTGTTGCGGTGGCCCATAATATTGCCATGAGCAGCGCAGTGGGCTGACAGGTAGCTGGTTAAGTGGCAAAGTGCTGCCACGGAATGAGGTTCGATATTTTCCACACACACACACAGGAGCTTAAGCTTAAATGGATTTAGTTCGACTCACAATATGCATGCATTTAAGAGCTAGCTTGACATTTTTTTTTTAGTTTTCTCTTTTAGCCTCTTCTCCAATTTCAGCCATGAAAAGTAAATCGCATTCAGTTACTTTTGTACGCCCAATTG
Organism: Drosophila nigricruria; assembly: GCA_037075265.1. Classification (NCBI taxonomy): domain Eukaryota; kingdom Metazoa; phylum Arthropoda; class Insecta; order Diptera; family Drosophilidae; genus Drosophila; species Drosophila nigricruria. The sequence continues at coordinate 3,787,895 of JBAMCI010000131.1, read as the reverse complement.
AAACAGCCATCAAAATGCGAACTGAAGTGGCGGATAAAAGTCGAGACAGCGTTCAGCATGCAGATGTTCTATTAAGTGGGAATTACCAAAAAGAGGTTGTCAAGCCAAAGACATGGCACTGCCATATGCTTCACACTGAAACACACTTGGCGGCAGCTAGTAGTACCTTGAATACCCTACAAATATGCAAGAATGGGTGGATAGATTAACTCATTATGCTGAAGAGGAATACATATCTCAACAGACAACCTCTCTCTATCTACTTTTTCAGCATCTCAAAGAGTTTTGCTTAGTCAACTTTTCCTAACAATAAACAGGGTATCATATGTTTATATACTCCCCACTCTAATATTTTACTACATACATATATATATTTTTCTTTTTTGGGAAACTGTTAAGATGAGTAGGAAACTATTTACACTGCTTATCTTTATCTGCATCGCATACTCGCAGGGCTTAAACTCAATTTTTGCATTTGGCTCTTATCACACACATCCGCATCTCAACCGACACATTTGCACAATTGCTTGTAACTGACACGTCCGACAGACAGCGGGATAGACAGACAGTGGCCAAAGTCGAAGTCGAAGTCGAGACATAGGTAGAGCCAATCTTTTAGTGGATGTGGATACAGGCGACGCACTCGAAGACTGCCAACAATGTCTGTATTCAAATGGTTATGTTTAAGGTAGTCTGTGTGTGTGTGCACGTGTGTGAGTGTGCGTGTGTGTGCTCGACAGGTGTGGGACTACAATCTTTGCACTTGAGGCAGATTTATTTTATACACACATATATGTAAATGCCTTTAACTTTCTAATGCAATTCACGTGCACACTCAAATGCAGTTGTGCGTGTGCGTTTTTCTGTTCCAGTTGTTTTTATACCCTGTACACATTGATAAATGGCATAGATGGTATGTGACAAATGCAAGGAGGTATGTCCTTTGCTATAAACTATATAGATGGTTTGGCTTAGTATAAAAAAAGACTAATTGATCTAGATATGACAGGTATTTTTGTCCTGTCATATATTGATCCTTCAGGTTGTGCCAGCAAGAAACCATCCTTTAAAGCTCCTTATTTTAGCCTTTTATAAATCTTTATGGCTTGTACCATTATTACCTTTTTCCTAAGTTTATAATAAACACTCAATTAAAGTTGCTTGATTACTTTATAGAACTCGTTTCGGTTCAGTCTCTCCACTCTTCCATTATAGAGCTTAACCTTACAGTTACTCTAATTTCTGTATAGGGTATTTTCTAGTCATGCATGTGCAACTGTTTGCACTCGCACTTGTTTTTTTACACTTTCTTTTTTTTTTTTTTGTATATCCTAGTGGAGTTGCACTCGTTATGCTTAGGTAGAGTTCACATAATATGCGAGTCCTTACAGCAGAACTATTTCTGCCAGTTTAATGCTGCTACACATATACACATATACTTTATATATGCAAGATGAAAATATATGAAAATTGCCCTAGTGTCGGTTGCCTGGTTGTCATTCGCTTTCTCCTTCCCTCACAACGTTCGTTGTCGTTGGTGTAATGTACTGTGTGCAGCTTATGTGAAAACCACTTGAGTTTGGTCTATGCAAACAAAGCTATAGATTAGTTTTCATCTGATCAAAATATTTACGAAGCTTTCCTCTCAGCCAATTAACAGCCACATTTCGGTCGAAGGCTGACTTTAAGGCAGCTTTAAGTCACATGAGAACACAAGTGCCCGTAATTTGGGCCTCTATTGAGAGTCTGTCGGTGTGTGTGGGGAGTGGGGGCAGTAGATATATACGCCTATCGCCCAGCTGCTGATTGTTTCGCATTTAAAAATGCCCTAATAACAGCCAAGAGTTGTCTTAACTAACTGAATGAAGTTGTTGTGTGAGATGATTAGAGAAAAGCTAGAATATTTATATAAAAATATATATATAAAATAGGTAAACTTCAAAATAAATTTAAATTAATAATTGAAAGAGTTTATATACATGTATTAAAAGCATTTGAAATATTAAATAATTTTTTATTAAGTTCTTTATTGAGTTCTATTATTTTTATCTATTAAATATATATTTTTAAAATTTTACTTAATTTTTTTTAATTTTTTTAAATCAAACTTTCTTTTTCAAATGCAATAAATTTTTGGGTATTTACTCATATTTTCATATCTAAAACTTCTCAATTGGCTGCTAATGCTTTTTTTGAGTAAAATGTGTGTAAATACGTAAACTTTTTTAATCTAAACTCATGCGCAAAAGTCATGCCAAACATTAATTTTAATTAAATGCTTCAACTTTGCATTCGAACTTTTCCAAACTATTTACGAAAATAATTTGTGTGAAGCAAAAATGTTTGATATTAAAATACAGTTTGACAAAATACAAAGCAAAAGCTGTGGCAGCTCGCCTGACTTGACTTTTACCTTTCACAATTGAAGTAAAGATTTTAGTTTTAGTCAATAGAAAATGCGAAGAAAAGTTGCCCGAGGCATCTGTCAATATGTTCACTTGGCAGAGTATTTGCGCATCGTCGGAAAATCTCTTTTACAATATTATGACAGCAGAAAGAAGCAAAAAAAAAGAAGTAAAAATTGGAAAGCCAACAAAAACAACGGCATTGCTAGACGTCGAAACAAGTGACTGCTGGCATGGTGGCTGGTAATTTCCTCAATTTCGTTTAGGCTTCTCTTGTTCTGCCCCCCCCTCAAGAGACAGCAGCTGCCCTTAATAAGGTGTTGTTGAGCAATTTAATTTTATTGCACTTATTTTTGGCATCTGAGCTGGCACACACACACACACACACACAAGCACACATTTATAGTCCAGCTTTTTGGCAGTTGCCTACTTTAATTTTAATTGGCTCAACGCACGTGAAGCTAAATTGTTGTCCTCGATTGTTGTTGCTGTTATTGTTTTCGCCATGTCGACATGTTCCTCTATCACATTTCAACTCCATACACCCATGCTGTATACTTTGGTCCTTTATTGTTTCGCATATAAATTTGCTCGACGCTTTTTGTGTACGGTTTTTGCAATTTTTTGGCCTGCAAGTCGTTAACATGTTTTTATTTAATGCCATTTTGATGTGGCGCAAAGAAATTTCCACTGGCATTTATTGCCGTAATTAAGTGATGAAAAATGTTTGAAATGTTCTGCACAACTCATCCCCGAACGAGCGATGCCCCTTCATCTCTCTCCGCTCTCTCTCTCTCTCTCTCTCTCTCTTGCTGCCATCAAAGGTCATCAGCATCGACATGGTTATAAATTCTGAAGTACAGACCCATTCACAGTGCTCTTAAGTGCCTTTATTCTGTTATTTAGACTGCTCCAAACGACTGCTCTAACGCATTCAGATCTTCAATTTATGGCCAGACAAAATAAAGAACCTGACTTTTGCACCGATTGCAACAGGCTCTTCATTAAATGTTTGTTCATTTTTTTTTTTTTTTTGTTCCTTTAATGCCACAAATAAAGGCAAAAGGCTTTCGTTTAGTTTTGATTTATTCATTATTTATTTTTTTTTACAGGCAACACTATTAGTTTAATTGGATTTTCCAGTGGCTGATATGTGAAGTTTGCATAATTGGAATGGCATATACCCTATAAGGAATTTATAAATAAATGTAAAGGAATATATGACGTTCAGTCTGTTAAGATGAACAGTTAAAGTCTGGCAGATATCAAAGAGTTAGGCTTAACTATACATTCAATATTTTTATTTTTCATTTATTATAAAGTGAAGCTTTATCTACAATAAAGAGTTGGATGAAGTCGGTGAACCACTTTTTTGTAGCTAAAGACTAACTGGGAATTAATTGAAGTTTAAGTCTTGAATATCTGAGATGCAGGCTTAAACTTTTTAATATAATTTATATATTTGTACTTGATGGAACGCACCCGTTTGGTGAGTGGTGCCGGTTTTATTAACTGGAATGTAGATGACATGACGTCAACGGTGTCAACACTTTTGAGTATGACCCAAACCTATAACCGTCTTTTATAGCAATCGGACAGGTGTTCGATTCTCGCGAATTGCAGTTTGCTTGACCGCCATTAAGAATTGATGAACTGTGACGCCTTTAAATATTTACGCAAATGTTCCAATAGAAATATATTATTATTTCCCGGCTGCAAGTTTAGTCAATAGCATGAAAAATAAATGCCGTCAACTTTATTTGATCAACAACCGTCAATTTACACTGAATATTAAATAAGTAAACGAAGTGAAGAGCTTAACTTTCTGGCTTTCGATTTTCAAGGATTTGTTTATGCTTATTGATATGTTTGCGTCGTTCTGTTCATAGCCAACATACTATGCTATTATATATTTTGCTTATGTTCGCATATTTATATATAGTATAATAAATAATAATGCCCCCAATTGGTATGTATGTATAATTTTTGGTTTATTAATAGAGGAGGTCAACAGTAATTTAGTTTAATTTTGAGTTGCTAACTTAGCCTTAGTAGGAATCTAGGATTAAGTGAATGTGAAATTTTGCGGCATCGCTTCAAAACTGTGCAAATTACAAGGTATTTTTCGATATACCATGCTCCTAAAGAGGTGTCAAATTTATTTTTGGGTCATCGACAGAGGAGATCGAGAATAATTCAAATACTTTTAAGATTCTAGTTCTAAAACTAAAGAAGATACAGTTTTATCCGTTTTGCGTTCAAACGGACAGACGGACGGGCGGACGGGTGGACGGACGGACGGACGGACGGACGGACGGACGGATGAATGTACTGACGAACGGACGGTCGAACGGACGGTCGGAGAGATGGACTGGTGGACGGACGGATGGAGGGACGGAGGGAAGGACAACAAAACAGAAACTGCAGAAAAGCAATATACTCATTTCACTTCGTGAATGAGTATAACAAACAAACACTAGTTGAAATATTATTCGTAGTCCAAATATGAGGGGAAAACCCATTCAGTATATCGTCTTTTTGTGGCCCATGCCCATGTCAATGTCTATGTCATGTCGTGCTTGATGGTGAGCAAAAATTGTTTCTTGTATCACTCGATTTCAGATATATATTTAAAATATAGTATCAAAAGCTGTATTAATAGTTTTCATAAACTATATCATGTGATAAGCTCTCTCAAATGTTCTATTTGGGTTAAAAAACTATAACACATACAAATTCTATGCAAATGCCAACTACAAACAATGTCAAGCCCAGTGAGGACTGCGTCAGTGTGTGTGTGTGTCAGGAAGTGTGTGTGTGTGTCTATTACTCTGGTTTACAGTTGTTAATAGAGGGAGTTCGTATTAGAGGTGATTGCAGAAGATAAGAAGAGGATAGCCCTACAGTGCTGTCAATGCACAGTGGGGCAAAGTCGATCCGCCCTCTACTGAAACTGATCTGCCAGATTCATTTGGCGCACTATGGTAATAATGCTGAATGCAAACTTAGCCACCTGCCGGAAACAAAGATTTACTGGATTTATCCTACTCCATCTGGTATACTCACTCTTTTATACTCACACTTATATTGCTGTTCATAGAGATGGGAAATATGCCGCCTGCTATGAAGATAATGGGCTGCTGGACGTGATGCATAAAGTTGATTAAGGTCGCTTTATAGCGTGGATTCGCATCGACCCAGTTCGACTGGAAAATCGTATTGGCCAAGTCGTCGCTGTCGTCAGTCAGCAAGTTACAGGTGTAGCAAAAGGGAAACGTCTCTAACAGAATCGTGAGGACAAACAAAACGGATGCAACGGACTGCCACAAGTTGGAAAAGAAGAATAAGTTGATCAGGGTGACGCCGAGCACCATGCCAATCAGCAGAAACTGCACAAATATTGTGTAATATATGATTGGGCGAAGCATATTGCAGCATCTGTTGGAACAGAACTAATAAGCGTATTGATCTAACTCTCAAGGACATTTACCCCACCTAAGTACTAGTTTGTGATCCATTATGCAATTGACAAGTTCTTCATGGTTCTCCTCTTCACTCTTGCTGGGATCCGTGCGCAGATTTCGTATGTGATCCTTGAGCACCTCCAAATGGGCGCGAAAGATGAGCATAAACATCAGAGGGTATGTGTCGGACAACTGAGCCTGTAGCACAACAATGGACATCGTAATATACTCAAAGATCGACTGCGCCCACAAACTGAACGGGCCGTCGCGCCAGTCCAGAAACGGATTGTAGATGGACCACGGAGCACTTCCGTTTATCACCATGGACAGAAAGGTGGAGCCCGCAAAGCCGCAGTAGATAAAGCTGTAGATCAGAAAGGCGTAATTGCAGCGAGCCACCACATTGTGTATCTTCTGGCGATCCTCGTCGTTGAGCAAACGCTCATCCAGTTTGTCCAGTAAGTCCTCCGTTTTCCTCAGTCGCCACGGGAGATTGTATGTGAACAGAGACTTTGCCGATGCACCATACACATTGATGGCCACTTGCAGTGAAGTGAAAAACTCGCTGGGCGCAAAGTTCTTAAACTCTAGCACATAGCTGATTACAAACCCCACCGGCAGATAGAAGACTCCAAAAGAGGATGTTAAAAATGTCCAGATGTTATACATAAACCGCCATCTACCCGCCTTAGGTGGTATCCAGCCAACTAGCTTCATGCCTCGATACATGTAGATGTTCCCATCACGAGAACGCACCCGTTCGGTGAGTGGTGCCGGTTTTATTAACTTGAATATCGATGGCATAACGGCAACGAAGCCAGCGCTTTTGAGTAAGGCCTAAGCCAATGTCCGTCTTTTATAGCAATCGGACAGGTGTTCGATTCCCGTGAAATGCTGTTTAAATATTCGCGTGCGCATAAGCACGCGCTCTGCTGACTGCGCAGTTAGCGCAGCGACTGAGCGTGGGCTGCGCTCATAGGCTTTACTATGGGAAATGAAATGTTTAATAACTTTTTTTGTAGATGGACTTTCTTAATCAAACTTTCAGAGCGGGATTCTGTCATTTATATATGTATATTTGCCAAAGCACAAGTCTCTAGTATTTGAAATACGACTTTTACAAGTTTGGTCGTAAAGGAAAGAAGAGGGTTGTGGTATCAAAAATGTGACAAAAATCAAAATTGTATAAACTTCACATTATACTGAATACAAAATTTGGAGACTCTAGCTCTAAAGATGTGGAAGATATAAATTTATAACTGATTTTCGATAACGTTTAAAATCGATAACTTCAAAACGATCAAATTTATCGATTTTTTGAAACAAACTCGATCTGCGCGTGCTATAAAAATTTCAAGTCTCTAGCTTGTAGATACTGAGACAGACAAACATACGGACAGACGGACGGACAGACGGACGGACGGACGGACAGACGGACAGGGCTAAATCGACTCGGCTTGTCACCCCGATCAAGAATATATATACTTTATGGGGTCTGCCACGCCTCCTTCAGCCTTGTACATACATTTTAACAAAACCATTATACCCTGATTTCCCATTTTCAATGGGTTCAGGGTATAAAAATAATTTCAAGGGTATCTATAATTCAATCACACTTTGCTCTACCAAATTTTTTCATATTTTCAGACGATATTTTTTTATAAGACTAAAATGCTTTAGCCAGCTTAACAAAGGCATTGTCAAAATTCTTGGAGCCAAATACGTTGAAATTCCACTGGACATTTTTTTTCCAGAAGAATTCACGCAAAAATGTATGTTGGCTTTGCGTTCTAACGCGTTTAAATTAGTTGGAAGAGTAAAAAAACTATTTTGTTTTATTAAATAATATATATATAAAAAAAATTATAATTTTTTTTTTTAAATATATAAAAAAAGAAATATATATATATTTAAATTTGTAGACAGCCGATGCCAGTTCGATTTGCTATTAATATTTTTTATTCTGCTGTCCCACTTTTAATTTCCGCTTGCAATATACACGATTAAAATATGAAATGAAACGCAGTTGTGCCTATCTAAGATTTAAAATTGAACTGAATTACAGAATTGCTAGCCTTTATATACAGCTGACAGAGATAGTGTCTAGAAAAATAGACTAGAAAGGGAAAAACTGAAAGTAGTTTGCTAAACAAGTCACGCTTGCAACAGGAAATAGCAAAATATTTTGACTCGAATATGTCAGAAAATTCAATTTGAACAACTTCGTCACATCTTCAAATAATTTGAGGAGTATAGCTTTAATTAGTTTATGCCTTACCTTAGTTTCGATTTCCGCACAGCGCTAGCTGAATGAAATAAAAACAGAATGCTTAAAGCACTATGCCAGGAGACAGCTTTAAATTAATTTAACTTCAAATGTGGTCGATGTGTAAGATGCTTAAAATTCAATACACGCACTTTTCAGCCAAGAGTCCTTTATAAACTTGATAACACTTGGGGCCCTGACGTGCATGCGGGCCACTGTTTGTGTGCGTGTGTGTGTGTGTAAGGGTCTTTAACAGAAACTGTCAGCCGGCTGGGAATTTTAATTTGGAACGCAAACAACAAACATCAGACGAGAGGCGGCACTGAACACATCGACAGGCAAATGCTGTAAAAACATTTAAATTAACGTCTCCTTTAAAACGGTTGACACTGTGCGTGTGTGCGAGTGTGTGTGTGTGTGTGTGAGTGTGTGTGTGTGTGTGTGTGTGTGCGTGTGTGTTGGAAAGGCATTCATAAAACGAGCCCATAAATGGCAAAAGGGTCACACAAACACAAACGCAAACACGCACGCACTGCCACACAGGCATGTCCATAAAGATAAAGACCATAACGTTGCCATAAACCGAAAGAGTCTTCAAGCATGTGTGTGTGTGTGTGTGTGTGAGTGAGAGTGTGTGTTGTGCTTGCGTTTTTTTCTTTTCACTAGGTAATGTTGCTGATAGCCATACAGAAGATATACGCACACACACATACTTACCCGAAAATGGACATTGAGCCGAGTGAAAACAATTTTCACAGCTGGCCACTAGGGCGTATGCGTAATATTGCGCATACGCCTCAATGGCTGTCGAGTGCAGCGGTTGCAGCTAGACGAGACGACTTGGCCGTAATTACAGACATTCATAATAAACCTTTATTCATCTTTATATAGTTAAATAACATTTGCATTTTTCTCGTACATTAAATGTATTTCAAAATGTTTTTTTTTATAACTAAAATGCTTAACTAAATAAATATATATGTGAACAATTCTAAATACAAATTTTAATATAAACAATTTTTTTGTTATTTTCGTATGCATTTATGTGTGTGTTTGTGTTTGTATTTGTTTTTTTTAGGGGCAATCGTTAGTAATTTGTATTAATTATTAGCTATAATTAAACTAAGCTCGGAAGGGTGAGCGCTCTTTTGGTGTATCTAACAATATATTATTATTTTTTTCTTTTTTTGGCAGAGATATGTTTATTTTACAGTTTACAACTAGAAGTATGAACTCTAAACTAAATATATATATATACATACATATATTGTGCTTTAATTTATCTTAATTAATTTATAATACTTTTGCTGCTCTTTAAGTTCGTTTTGATTTAGTTAAGCGGCTTTGTTAAATTATTGCGATTACTAATTTCAACTCAAATTCAATTTATGCTAAAACGCATGATTTACAACAAAATGGCGACGCTGCTTGTTTACCTGTGTACAGTTGTCTGTCTGTGTGTGTGTGTGTGCGTGTGTGTGTGTGTGTGTTTGCAAAATATTCACAACATTTTGGGGCTCATTATAGTTGCAAATGCTTTTGCGCCTGTTTGCGTTGCTAAACGTGGCTTTTGGCTTCACTGAAATCAGGCGTTTTAGCTTACGATTATTGTTTATTATTGGATTTTGCGCATAATATATGTATGTACATAACTATATATCTATATATATATATATATATCGATTGATTAGTTGCTATAGTAATACAATTAAATTTCATAAAGTCTTTCATTATTTAATTATCATAACATAAACATATACTAAACAATAGAATTTTGTAAGCAGAGCACACATTCTCTCCCACTCTCTCCCATTCTCTCCCGCTCTCTCTCTCTTTATACAGAAACCTCCTTGGTATATTTGGAGCGATCGTTCAGATCGAGCACCAACTTGTCGGGCCGCTTGGGTCGACCGGTGCCAGTGCTGCCGCTCGTCTTGTCCGTTTGGCTAGTGGAATTGTTCGATGCATTGGACACATTGCCCAGCGACATGTTCGCCTCGGCCGTTGGCTGTGCCACGGCCTCATTATCGCTATCCGCACCGCCGCCGCCGCTGTCGCCCGCTGGCCTAGCGCTGCTGGCCTTGTACAGCGCAATGTCGTCGTTAGAGCGAGCGATCTGGGTGACAGCAATGCTAACATCCACCTCGGCTCGATCGAGCAGTTCGCTGCTGCGCGTTTGACTGGGCAATGGTTGGGGCGTGGCTTGGGTGCAGCTGCCGCTGCGTCTTCGGCCGGCGGGAGCCGGCTTGTCGCTAAGCCTATACTTACTTCTACAGTTATCACAAATTTGATACGAAATGCTGACCTCGGCCTCGAGCAGGTTGCGCGGGCCACGCTTGCAGCTGGTGGGCGGCGTATTGGTGGCCGCCGTGCGCACTGCGGGTCGTCGACGTTGCGTCTGGTCCAGATCCTCCGACTGCGAGCACATGCAGTCCAGCTTGATGTTGGCGAAGCTGAGGCTGCCCTCCTGCTGGGGCGAGCCGAGCTCCTCGCAAGCGGTCCGCGGCGGACAGCAGTAGTAGTGCTCCTTGGACGCGTCCAGACAACGACTGCAGATGATGTGGCCGTCGGCGCTGCGTCGCAGCAGCTGTTCGCGGAAATCGTCGCCACTCAGCTCTGTGTTTGTGGCCCGCTCCTCGTAGGCAGTTGTGGGCGTGGGCGTGGCCGAGGAAGGTGGCGTCTCTAGCACCATGGTGGGTATGCTGCCACGTGCCGCTGCCGCTGCCGCCGCCGCCGCAGACGCTGCCCTGCCGTTGGCATTGTTGTTCTGCTGCAGCTGCTGGTTGTACTTTTGCATCTCGGCATTGAGCGTCAGCAGCGGCAGCGCCGTTTGCCGTGCGGCCGCCGACGCAGCATGACCGCTGGATGCGTGCGTGGCGGCGGCGGCGACCATCATCATGCCACCGGGCGTCTTCAGACCATCCAACAGACTCGATATGGTCATCACAGCGACACCCTTGGGCGGCGCCATATCCTGTATGCGCTGCAGCTGCATGCTCAGCTGGCGTATCTCCTCGAGGGCCTCCTGGTCGGAGAGCTTGGTCTCTGCAAAGGAAATGATTGCTGGATGAAGTCGTCGGGCGCTCAGCCCCATCAATTACAGCGGCACAAAAAGCGTCGTTTACACGCCGCCGCAGCTTTCAACTGGAAAAGTTGCCAGCCGAACAACTTTTGCACTAAAAAAGTTGCCTCGTCTCGTGTCAAAAGTTGGCCCAGCGCCCGTTGCGAGGACAATTTAAATGCGTATTCCTGTAGTTGTGGCAGCCAACAAAACATGCCAACATGGAAATGAAAATGGACGCTGTTGCGGCTGTGGCTGTAGCTGTCGCTGTCGCCGTCGCCTTTTATACAAGACAGCCTACAGTGGGGACTGTCTGAGTGTGTGTGGGTGGGTGGCTGGGCTGGGTGTGCTGTTTGCTCGATGATAAATGGCCGTTCAATTCAACTGAAAGCCTGTCAGTGTGATTTAAGTGAGTCCACTCAGCGCCACTTGACGCGACTTTCAAATATATATAAAAAAAAAGCCACATTTTTTTTTTTGCTGGATTTAGATTTATGGCTGTGAAATTAAGCGGCAGCAGCGCCACCCGCGCACCACCAGTGGGCCACGAATTGAATTTATTATGTGCGTCTGTGGGCTACATATATTTGCACAACAAATATTTAAAATTCACCACACAAAAACAAATTCACATGAATATAATCTAACAACTTTGTCTCTAACTGAGCGAGTGTGTGTCTGTGTGTGTGTGGGTATATATATGCGGCTTTGTTATTGTTTAATTTAAATATGCAAATTGAAGGAAGCAAGAAAAAAATGAAGCGAATGCACGCAGAGAGACAGAGAGAGAGTGAGTCGGAAATTTAACGCACAATTTACGCAACCGCAAATGCGTCTTGCGGTCGTGCCGGGCAACGGCAAAATAGAAATACGAGCAATAAAAAAAATTAAATATAAAAAAAAAAGGAATAAAGAAAGCGCCAAATGAGAAAAGGTCGCTCATAAAGCATTAAAATATAAAGCGTCGCTCAGCCGCCCAGCCACTTTTAAGCTTGGCAATAAACTGGCGCTGGCAGTAGGGAATTAAAATGCGGCCTAGACAACAAGCCGCTCGTAACTGTTACTCTCTGAGACTTAATCATTTGACATGCCACGCCCACGTGTCAAAACATAAAACACCAACTGCGCCTGCACCTGTCCTCCTGTCCACCTGTCCGTGCCTCTATAAAAGTTTTCCTTCTATCTAATTTGTACCTCGCCTCATCCTCAAGTCAGAGATTTGCTGTTTATGCCCACGACATCCTATCAAAAGGACATCATCAGGCATTGAGCGACTTCGGGGAATAAACCCTTAACAAATTTGCCGCCTCTTGTGTAGTGGCTTCTAAATAAATAAATGTTACGTTTTGGCATCTTCGAGGAAGTTAACGCTAGGCTGATTTCTGCCACAAACAAGCTAGCGCTTGAGTGCTCTCTGCCCCCCGCTCCCCCCCTCTCCCCCTCTCCCACACTCGTATCTCTCTCACGCGAACTGTTAAGGTTAACCGCATGGAGGACATTTTGCGCACATAAATCAAAGCTGAAGTTGACATAAGATATCTGCGAATGCCTTAGCATATTCATATACATATATATATATATATATATATAGACTTTTATATGGCTAGACAGTGATGTCGGCATTAAGCTGACGCCACTCGCACAATCAGTTTATTTTTTAATTCGCCCGACAAAGTGCCATAAATAAAAGTCAAAATGCCACAGATGAGTTGACTTAATCAGCATCCTTGAACCTTGTGCATAAAAAATGCGTAGCCATTGTGGCATATAGATCATTTGTCAAGTGTCTCGTTAGTCGTAAGCATCGATATGCAGTCGAGTCCAGGCCCAGACCATAATGATGCAATTACTCTTACCTGCCGAAGTGGTGCCAGCTGCTGGTACCGTGGACGTTGTCACCGAACTGGGATGGGCGAAGGTGCGCACCTGTGGCCGAAAATTGAATTTGGCGCCCGATGCCTTGGCGCCCATGCCAATATTCTCCTGATGCGATTTCCCGCTGCGCAGCACAATGTACACCTGTTTTGTAGGACGGTTAAGGTAAGGCTAGGCTAGTATTTGCAATAGTCGTTACCCACCTTGCTGCCAAAGATAAGTGCCAGCAGCAGAGTCACCGTCAGCTGTGTGTGACAGAAGAATATGATGTAGAGCAGATCCGGATTGGCGGGCGACTGCAGAAAGAGCCTGGCCAAACCAAACAGAGAAGAAAAACATTGATAAAATCATTGTAAATGCTAAATCAAAGAAAATACGATTCGAATGGGAATTGTCTTCGGTCTGCTTGAGACTACTTGGCTACTTACATGGACACATTGAGGAAGCAGGTGAGCAGAAACTCATTGTAGATGGCCATTGATATGAAGCGGCTCTCGTTGAACTCAGATGGCGCCTTCCTGACCATGATGCAGAGCCGAACGCCCCAGGCCAAGAACAGAACTTCCACTGTGGAGCGTGTGTGAAGCATATGAAAATGAGCAAAAGTGATGTGAATTGTTGAGTTTGCTTCAGTGCGCGGCTCTTTGTGCATTTGCATGGCTTTTAACTTTGCTTTGCTTTCAATTTTAATTAAAAACTTCAGAGCTCAACGTGTGCGTCAGCTGCTTAATTAGATGGCAATGCCTACGAGCCAAATAATGTTATTTAACATATTTTTCGGGATTTTCACAGTAAAAGAGCATATTAATAAAGATATCTCACACACTCACACACACACACACACACACATACACTCACAGCCGACTCAATTTCAATTTTGATTACGCTGAACACGAAATTGTTGCATACTTTTCAGCGCAAAGTAGCAAAATTAATGCACTCAGCACGCAGCTGTTTGGAGCGCTGTTAATGCGCATTTCGTGCTGTCCCATATGCACTATATTCAAATTAAGTTATTTATGCACTGATTTCTGCTCTCAGCTCTGTCGCTGTCTCTCTTTGTGCTGCATTTATATTTTTTTGCTGTTCTGCTGAGCAACAATATTCGTTTATATATTATAATGCTATTGAGTGAAACATAAGCTTCAGAGAGCATGAGAAGCTGTTGTTGTCGTTGATAGCATGGTCAGCATTGGCAGCATGAAGAGCTGCATAGCCACAGACATATATACATTTCTGACAGCTTTGCAGAGGACTTAAGGCAAATGCTATGAATACTTTTGGTAGCAATACTTACAATATGACATCTAAGTTATCTCATTAGTTTACTTAACTTGAAAACCTGTAAAACAAGTTTCTATTTTGGAGAGATACCCCTATTGTCTGTGAGTGGTGCAAAACACGAGCCAGTCGCCAGATTGCGAGTCGATTCTTGGCTGTCTGCAAGTCTTAGTCAATGCAAAAGGTGCTCATAGCGAGGCAAAGTGAATTGATTTTATATTTTTTGTAACATTTTCACAGCTGCTGTACTTTGAAATAAATACAAATCAGTTTTGAATGTAATACTTTTTGTATAGATTATACTTCTAGTGCCTAGCGCTGCATATGTTTTGATTAGAAATTTGAGTTCTATTGGAATTTTAAAGAAATATTTTGTTATAAAAAGAATCTGTCTAAAATTGTAGTACTATATCCTTCTATCAGCCTAAAAATATTTTTATTGCTTAACTAACTTAAAATATTTCACTATATCTTGTTTATATTCAATCAACTGCAAGAGTTATGCACTGCCTTTTGCATAGGCAATTTGTTGTTGTTCAACAAAAATTTGAATACTGCCAGTTTGCCAGCTGTGTACCTAGACACACACCTCACAAATATGCAGCTAAAACTTTGATATGTGAACTAAACAAAAATTCTCACAATTTTTTTCAACATAAATTGAAAATGTTAGAAAATTTTGTTGCTGCTGCAGCCGCACTAACTGAAAACTGTTTCAGATTCCATATAATATAATTTTTTATGAGCTCAATAATGTTCTCTAACTGTTTTTAAAGGCATATAATACAATATAGATATCTTGAAATGAAATCTATAATTTTTCTAAATTTATTACATCGAAGCTTCATCAGCCTTATGCCTTATAAATCTATTCTTAAAGTGGCCCTTGGGATGCCTTTAAGTCAAGCTTGAACAGAGACTTCGCCAGCAACGCTTGCATTTGTTGAATGGCAACTTTTGCACTATGTTCGGATGACTTGCAATTTGTGAATAAGCCTTATGCTGTGCCCGGAATGCCTTTTGATGCATCACAGTGTGCCAACTCGCACAAAAACTTGCATTTAGCTGCATTTGGCTGCCTGGGCTGGGCTGGGCTGCGCTGGGCTGGGCTGGGCTGGGCTGTCTGAATCGCAACACTCTGTGGCCTCGTGGCTGGATTTTATGTTAAGCCAGCAGCAGCACACACACACACACACACACACACTTACACACACATACACTTACACACACACACACATACACACACACACACACACACACACACATACATACGTTGCCTATTGCCAGCCAGTTGTCCTGACTACGCTGGCATTTCAATATTTTTCTTTTGTCATGGCACACGCTGCGTATGCGTAACTGCCATTTCACTTCTATTTTTTTCCTTTTTATATTGCAGCTTTGCTTTGTGCCTGGTTAGCCATGTGTTGGGCATGATTTTAAGTGGCTTCGGGATCAATCAAATGTGCTTTATGGCGTTTTGTGTCCGGCACATCGAATTATTTCGAATCGTCGTCTCTGTTTACTTACTCGAGGTGAACGTGTAGTCCCACCAATCGGTTTTGCATAGAAACGCTTTCAGGTCGTCCGCCGTGCGACCTACCACAACGTCCGGTGGCGATACCAAAGTGCGCACCAGCAAGCAAGTCCCAATGGCGCCACAGATGATGCCCAGCCGCTTCAGCAGTGCCGCATCCGTGATTTTGACAGCCTTCGCTGAGCGCACGCGAAATATCACCGAGATGCTGTACGAGTTGCAGTTCAGGCGGAAAAAGATGTATGCATGAGGATGAGGAGGAAGCTTTAAGCGTTGCCCACTTACCGCCAGGTTTTCAGCATCAGCGCACCGTAGGTCAGGGAGAAGCCAATCTCTCGCAGCCAGATGCGAGCCGTGCATGTGTAGAGATTCGGGTTAGGGTACATCACAATGTTCTGCAAATGGGCAAAAATATGCAAATAATTTAGTCCACTCACATGGCCGATTGTTGTCCTCAGACGTGCGTTCGTTCGTTCGTTCGTTCGTCCGTTCGCTTAGCCACTTAGAATTGCAAAAATGAATTCAGTTTTAGACGTAACGTCCTGTGACAGGAACAGGAACCAGCAAAAGGAATACGTACAAAACGTACGAAACAGGAAAGGCAACCTGTGATATTTTCGTTTTTCTGCTTTGCCATTTGAGCATAACTAAAGTCAACAATTCTATATTTTTTGGCAATATATTTTCATTTATACTGAAATATTTATACAAGCGGAGTGGCAGCAGGAGGCGGCGTCTCTTTCAGTTTAAAAAATCATAAAGCATTGTTGCTCGGCCGTTGCTTGTATCTATAGCTGAGGCTTCATTCATTCTGTGGCAACCACCTCGCTACAGATAAATAGCACAATATATCTCTTTTGTCTGCCATCTGCTAAAGCTATAGACTATATACATACATATATCAAGCCTGAGCGTGTGTGTGCGTTAAACGATGAACTCTCGTTTAAAGTTCTTTATTCGGCTGCCACATTATTTATGTGTCACGAGTCATAAATCAATCAAATTAAATTGTAAAGTAATCTATTTGAATTGTGTGCTGGTCACTGCTACGTGCTTGGCCTGTTTCTCTAAGTGTATATAGAAATAGATATTCATAGCTTTATCTACCTGCTGGCTGTGCAAATGATGAATATGTCAATTTAATCCCCATAAAGAAATCAATTTAGTCCTAAGTAAACTTTTTTTTTTGTATCTATGCTCAAAATAATAATATTCTATAAATATAAAAATATGTGGACTTTGGCTCTTGATTGAGTATGTTCACAAAGGCAATATTTTATTATTGGTATTTAATATTTATTTATTTGAAAATTATTTATGACAAAAATAGACAAAAAGGAAATGGAAAAATAGACAAAAACTAAGTCAATTTTAAATATTTAAATTTATATTTGGGTAATTTTGAGATTTTTGATAATAGAAATAAACCAAAATATGATTTTTAGAAAACTTTGATCTCTTTTTAATAAATTTTCGAATCATGCCCATCCCAAAACCTACTTTAAACCCCAACAGCTGACTTCATTTCCAGCTCCCAACTTCAAATGATCTGCAATCAGTCTGTCACACAATCCGTCAATCAATCAGTCAACCAAACACAGCACATAAAACTCCTTGACAGAAATAGACATTTCATTCATTGAGTATTTAGAAATCAGTCAATCAAACAGAATAAGCTCTTCTTTTCATAGGCTACACACATATAGATGTTGGCTTTGTGCTTGAAGTACTCGAATAAAGTTAGCTATATTGTAAATTGTGCTGAGTTGGCTTATGTCTAGTTTTAAGTCAGATTAAATGTATAATCGTGTTAGCTTACCGTGCAATAGATGAAGAAGGCGCCCAGTGCGATGACCCGCAAAAGCGCTGGGCTGGCAGCGCGCACAACCTGTAATTGTTAAATACTTATTATAAAGTTGTCGAAAGAGAAGATTTGGCTGATTTAAGATTAGAATCGAGCTGCTGTGTGCTGGGAGCTATTAAAGTTAAGCACGTCGCGTGGCTTAGTTGAAATTTAAATTGGAATCGTCTCATCTGCACAATTGCGCACAGCAGAGCAGAGCAGAGCAGAGGAGAAGCCACAAAGAGTTCACCTAGTGCCACATGGCAGAGATCCAACTTAGCCAAAGTCACACTTGGCTGCCTGTCAGACTAAGAGAAAGAGAGAGCGGGACTTAGCGGCATTTAATTAGTTTTGGACGGACAAGAGAATGAGAGTGAGATATAGAGATGCAGACAGAATCGCATTTGAAATAAAAACAGTTTAGTTGGCTGACTGCGCTGATTCGCACCACTGAGACACAGACAGCACAGCACTGGGGATTTAATAATTCACTCTGATTACGTATATAGAGCGCAGAGCTCCTCGCATGGACATGGCAAAGTTCAAAACGGTTTAAGGCTATACGCCAGAGACAGTTGGCCGTACAGTCTGCTCCATGGACGTACCTAATGAGCGCTCAAGTGACACCGGACAGGCCGCAGTGCAGTCTGGAGCCGTTTGATATCTCTATGTGAATGTTTGCACTTCCGTTTATACCGCACAATATCCGTTGTCGAGGACATGGACACGGACATGGACACAGACACGGACACGGACACGGAGGCGCAGACACAGACGCATGCAGCACGTAGAAAATTAACTTGAAACTAACAATGCTAAGCAGCTTAGCATTCCAATGACAGCAGCTTAGGTTGCTGGCCTCTCGCCCACCGACTAAGCTATTTGACAGCGGCGACTTGCCGAAGGCGCCAAAGGCAACTTCTCTAAGTCCAGTCCAACTCCCACGCCCACGCCCACTCCTATTCCCAGCTTATAAAAACTTGTACTGGCATTTTAAACAAAAGTGGAGAGATAAAGTGAGAAAGCACTCGCTGGCACTTAATGCAGCGCCAGCAAAGTAATTCTATTTGGGCGGCAAAATTTGTGGTACGTGTTGCTGGCCGGCCAACCTACCTTGACTTGTTGATAGCGAAATGTGAACCAGGCGGCTGGGGGCAGCAGACCGATGACAATGCAGGCCAGAGCCAGAATGCTGGAGCGCATGGGCCAGTTGAGAGCCGCGATGCAGGGTGAGGCGTCTTCGCAGGAATCACAGCCCTCGGCACAGGGCAGGCATTCGTATTCGTTGTTGCTGTTGTACGTGGAGTTCTTGCCCTGCGTAAATGAGAGTTGAAGTTGGGTAAATATTAAATGAGTGTTTTTTTCTTTTTTCTCTCTCTCTCGGTTTGGGTTAAGCGTTGCCAATTACTGCAACCAGTTGAGTCAGCCGTTTTTTGCCTTTGGCCATGCCCCTGCATGATAATGGTAATTTATATCAAAATACGCTTCAACGTACCAGCATCAGTTTCTCGTACTCCTCCTCCAGCAGGCTGCCATTAAAGAACTTGTGCAGCGAGACGACGTCGGGAAAGTAGAAGCCCTTGCGGCACAGGCACTTGTAGGAGCCGCGCCGAAAGCCCAGTCCCATAATGGCCTCGCACTGCGCACAGAGTAGGTGAAAGTGGAATTGAAACAGAAAATGAAAGTGAAAATGAAAGTGAAAATGAGAGTGAAAGCAATTGACTGCTGATTGCTGCGTAGAGCGTTTTAAGTACCCACCATGGTGGTGCGCTGTTTGCACTTGTCGGTGCCGGCGAATATGTTCAGCGGTCGCTTAGTGCCCGGCGTATGCCGCTGCGGGCACTGGTCGATGTCCACGCGCCGCAAGTCAATATCAATGCCAGATGTGCCCCTGCAAGCAGACGAGAACCGATCATTGGAAGGCTGTCAAAAATTGCTTTTTTTTTTTTGTTTTTTATAATAATTTGTCAGTTTAACAATCGACTGGGCGGCACTTAAGCCAAATGGCGCCATTTATAAAAATCAATTCAATAAAACGTGCACAGCGCCAACGGCTCAAATATTTATGTATGCGTAAGTAAATAAGTGTGAGTGTGTGTGTGTGTGTGTGTGAACCGGGGTTAGGGCCAGTCCATACCAGACCAAAAGGCCATTCCCTGCCCAGCCACTGGATCGCATTCTGTGTTTCCATTTTTTTTTTCTTTTTGCTGTAATGTGAGCGATAACAAACAATAAATTCCGCCTTTGATTGCGCGCCTGTGTGTGTGTGTGTGTGTGTGTGGTGTGTGTGTGTGTGCGTAAGTAGTAGATGAAAATAGAAAGGATAAAGGATAAAGGCCAGGCGGAAACTAACAAGCGTGTTATGGTTCCGGTTTCGCAATGAAAATGAACGCAACACAGAAAAAAAAAATATAGTAGAAAATTATTTTCTTGTCGTTCCGCTGTCGTTGCCTGCCTTGTCGTTTCACAAAGACATAAAGCCATGAAAAGGGTGCACTAAGTCCGACAGCCAGCACCGACGGCTATAGCCTAGAAATTCTATATGGAAGGGGCCAGTCGGCAACACCCAATTACACGCATTCCCAAGCAGGGCAACTCGCTGAAGGAGCGACCAGGCAGCCGGAACACATCGAGAATTTTACGCATAATCCAAGGCTCGCCAGCACAGTGGGTCAACAGCGATTTTATTATATATTTTAATAGTTGGCAGTTTGTTTTTCCAATCTCAAAATTATATAATATATATAATTTATATTATTAAACAATTTTAAAATAAATTTCTATAATTTGTCTACATTTTTATGGCTACAAATATTACTTTGATTCAACGCTTATTAATTTCATTATTACTCGAATTAAAATAAATTTTAGCAGTTCACATTTTTCATAATTTATCGTGTAATATAACTAATATTTGTTTATTAATGAAGTCAGTAAATAAATTTATTTGTAAGCCCTTAAGCTAAGTAAAGAAAAAAAACATGACTAAAATAAGTTTTATTATTTGTAATTTCAACAATATAAAATATATTTTTATTAACGCCTCTATAAATATGAATTATAAATATTATAATTATATTTCAATAAAAACTACATAATACTCCAACAAATATATATTCATGTGCAATTTGAAATTTGAATTTTGATGGTGTAAAAAAAAAATATATATATATGTACATAGGCCCAATGTATAATGGAATTTCAACTGCCCGCCCGTGCGTCCCGCTGACGTCAGGCGGCAGACCTTTTTTGTTAGCCAACACACAGTTGGCCCTAATGTGAGTGTGTGTGTGTGTGTGTGTGGGTCCCTGGTCGAAGTTTCATGCGCTTGTCAGTTAATATTGACATATCAGTTTGTATTTATTTGATTGTTTCTGACAACTTATTGATTGCAAAAAGGGATAACTGGGCTGAGTGTGGTACGTAGCCGGACTACACAATGGCCATATTACATTATAATAATGATTATGTTAATTCTCCTGCAGTTGATCCCAACGCCTTTGTGTGGCGCCCGGCCTGGATCCCTTTATTTTTTTTTTTGTACTCCTCTTATTTGCTTGCCTTTTATTTGCTGTGGTTACGTTTTGTCAGCGCTGCTGCTATTGTTGTTGCTGTTGACAGTTTTGAAGATAATTTGTAAAGGGATATCGGAAAATAGGCTTATCGAGCTGACCGGGCATCTGTGCGGCTCATATTGATTTATTAGTTTGGCGCCTCACGCTGGTGTGTTCTACGTGTCCTTGGAAAAGGAAGTATTTTGGGGCAATTTAATGGCCACAGCCATTGCCTGATGCGGCCTGATGCGCCTTTGATTAAGTGTCGCCCAATGCCTACAAATGAGCTGTCAATTAATTGCTGTCGTCAGCTAGTCCTTTGCTCCAGTTGTGCCTGTTGTGCCTGTTGATTTTCAATTTTGTTGCGAAAACCATGCGGATTTCAAGAATCTTATTAAGCTCTTTATGACCTCTCGCTCTCGCCTTTGACTCACTTCTATGTCGCAGTTCAGCTGATTAGCATAATTGGTTTTTGCTCGCTGACTTACGCGCTGACTCGAAGCCAGTTGGCTTCAGTCTTTGCAAAATTGTCCAATTAAAACGTTGGCCTAATGGCGACAGCCCGCTATTGAAACTTCGCAAAACACTTCATTTGCACACTTTAAGCGAATATTTATATTGTTGTCAGTGAGTTTAAAGTTAATATTTGGCTAGAAAGAAACACAGAATGTGGTTGTGTGTGCAACGAATACTTGAGCCACGCCAAGCACGTGCACAGCTCACCGTGCTCTACGTGCATAGCTAAAATGCATTTTTCGCAGCTTAAACAGAAAAACAAGACACAAACACACTCACACACACACATTCATTTTAAAATTCTGACAGCTAATACGCAGCACAACCACCTCACCCACCTCACCCACTCAAAGCTGTGTGCGTGTGCGTTATTGTCGAGTGCATTAAGTTTGCTTTGCTGCTGCTGCTGCTGCTGCTGCCTGTGCGTATTTTGGTTATGGCCACAACACAACATATATACATACATTTATAGATGTGTGTCTGCGGCATATGCCAGTCCCTTTCACTGCTCAGCGCACGCAAGCAGTTCGCAATCAGTTTGTAAACAAGAACTCGCCAGTTTGGATTTGTTGCCGCATTACGTATACGCCATGTATGCTGCCATTTGCCAATATATAGCAAACTGTGCATGTGTGTGTGTGTGTGAGACCTCATCTAATGCACATAATCAGCTTCACTTTTGCAGTTTTCACCTCGCTGACATTGCTGGTAAGCCAGCAAAAATTCGGTCATCGGGCCCAAAGTTGATTTCCAAATTGTGTGCAGCCCGAAAATTTCACAATTTTCTAGGTGAGCCACACTTTTGTTGGTCGCTAAGCCAAATAACCTACAGGTCAGGCCATTTGCATGTTCATATATATAAAACGGATAAAAGAGGGGGCAAATAATGTTAACATTGCTGTGTGCAAAGCTGACCCAGCTAAAGGCAAATAGAATGTTTGACCAAATGAGAGCAATATGAAAAGATGTTCGTAGAAAAAAGAGATTTTTTGTTCCTACTGCTACTAGTATTTTGCAGTTTCATTTAGGCTTTAGACTTTAGCCTTTGTTCACTTTGTACTTATGTTCATCTAGATGTTGGTTTGAGATCTCAGAGAGCTTTAACAGTTGCCTAAGTACTGAAGCCATGATGACGATCGATGTTAAAGTTTCTCATTAACAATAGAGCACACGCCTACCTCTGGCCCACCTGAGTGTGGCTAATGAAATTTGCTACGTCTTGGCCGTAATAACACAATTCATAGAAACCTTTTAAACCTTGCTCTTTTCAACTCAAGCTTAATTTACACAGAGCGAAACTTAAATATTTTCGAGGAATTTAAGAGTCGCCATTCAAATTGATTCGCAAAATATTTTTACTTTTTTTTTGTACCTTTGCAACGAACGGAATAAAAATTTCAATTATTCCACTGCAGCTGAAGGGCAAAAAAAAAAAGTGAATATGAAAAGTGTGACATGAAAGGAATGTCGTTTGTTTGTTTGCTTGTTTGATTTGTTTGTTAACTGTTTTGGCTTTGTTATTGTTGGTTTTTTGTCTGCAGCATTGAAGGATGTGCAGCAGACAGTTGTGACAGAATCGAAAGGCCAATACGTTAGCTCCCCCCTGTTGCTGTTGTTGTTGTTGTCGCCCACATTGCATTGCTGCGTATAATTGGCTGTTCGAAGAGACACTGACATTGTTTAAAAACATAGCTGACACTCTGCACCCAGCACAAACTGCAGTTGAACAAGTAAGAACAAGTGTAAACGACATCTCCTGGAGCTAAACTTCACTTAAAGGCCAGTCAACGGGACACAATCACAAATGCTCAAATCGCATGTGTGCAAGGCAGTCGACTCATCTAAGAGTTAAATACTAGCAAACAAGAGACTCGAACTGGCTTTGGCACTGGCATCAGCATCTTCAATTCATAATCATGTATATTCAGGCATTGCAACTCGACGTGCTAACAAGCCAACCCAGCCCAAACCCAACCCAAACCCAACCCAAACCCAACCCAAACCCAACCCAAACCCAACCCAAACCCAACCCAGCCCAAACCCAACCCCAACCCAACCCAACCCAACACTTCTCTCTCGTCGTTGCATACTCAAAGGAATGCTTATTGCAATATTTGATATTTCCGGTTCCGTTTGCCTCATTATGCTTTGCCAGAGACTTTGTATATGTTTTTTTTTATAAACATATGTATGTGTGTATGCTTAAGACTTGTAGATATTGCAGCATAAGTCAAATAAATACAACGCTGAGATTATTTGTAAGTCAGAGAGAGAGAGAGAGGGAGAGAGAGTAGAGTGTGAATGAGTTGGCAAGCCCTATACCCCTAACTTTGTGCTGTATTATTGAAAATTTGTTGCATGCAGCGCGCGCTAAGCGAAACTTAAATGAAATCCAATAAAATTATTGCCCCAGCAGGCATGCCTGAGCAGCTTTGCCCCAGGCGCTAGCCTGACTCGGCCGGCATGTCCTTTCTCTCTGCTCACAGCGGGTGCTTAATGTGATTTGTGCTTTATACTTATTTGCGTTTCAGTTTGAGGTTGGCGCTTGGGGTTGGAGTTGGGCTTGGGGTTGGGGTTGGGGTTGGGTTTGAGGTTGAGGTCGCATCATCTCTGTTTGTTTTGCGCAATTTGGTCGTCTGCTCGGTCCGGACGAGGTGCCAAATAATTTCTAATATTATTAAGTTAATGTTTGCTGGCAACAATGGCCCATTGTTGGCCGCCTGCATTTAACATGGTATAACAGAGCACATAATACATAAATTAAATCAATTAGCAACTTTCCGTGCCGCCGTCTGACTTTCGTCCAACTTTTTCACGCCGCTCGTTACACAGTCAGTTTGCTGGCAGTTAGCTGCCGCCACGACGTAAACAAATTAATTTTGCGGCTAGTCTCACAACTAATGGAATACTGATAGCAGCACATTATTAACACGATACCCACTAGCTAACTTTAGCTCTTGGCCAGCCGGCAATGCAAGTGAACAATGCTGCCATTATGGGGCATTTCAGCTGAGTTATGAAACATAGTTAAATATATATTTATATTAGCTGAGATTACTCAGTTAAACTATTTTCTGTATATTTCTAAACAAATTTTATTCTATATAAATAATAGAGTTGAAAGCCTGACTTAACTAGACAAAACATCCAAAATTCCCAGAACAAAGCAAAGTCCAACTTTGAGTTTAGATATTTTGCCAAATAATAAGAGTATTTAAGCTTCAGCAGGCCAATAGATACTTTTCGTTCTAGCTGTTTTTAGCTGTTTTATTTTTGTTTTGCCAAGTTGCCAAAATAAATGAGCTTTGTGTTTTTTGGCTGTGGTTGCTGCAAGGCGGCGCTGCACCTAAACTGAACGAACTTTCAACATTTAGACATTAATTTTGTTGCATCCGTCCATTAGGCGGGCCAAAATTTATGTTGCAACTAATTGCAGGCAGTTACCGTGCTTCCGCGCTGCCATCAGCCAGCCCTCTGTGGGAGTGTGTGTGAAATTTATCGAGCGTAGAAAGTCAATGAGCATTAGCTGGCATATCTAGCGAGGCATGTGCGAGCGTGCGCCATGCCCGCTCCTTATAATTGATTACTTTCATTAAATATTGTCTGCCACACACACACACACACACGCACGCCCACCTGTGGCCCAACTGAGTGTGGCTAATGAAATTTGCTACGCCTTGGCCGTAATAACACAATTTATTAGCACAAATTTTGTAAAAGCTTTAAACTGTCAGTTCTCAGTGTTGCTCTGAAATGTCGACAACTCAGCTGCTGCTGCTGCTGTTCTTACTGCCGGCCATGGTAATGGCAAACCCACAGGCCAAAAAAGATCAACGTCAAACTATTGAGGAACTTACGTATCGTCAACAAATCTATTATCAGTCGCGTTGTAAGTAGAATCAGATCACTCGATGGCAAGGGGATTATAATCGATTGGCTTTTGCTTAACAGGGCATCAGCGCCATCGCTTTATAACCACGCCAGATCCAGGCGAAACACCAGACCCGCCCAATATGCGTAAAGTCTATCCCTGCTACTGCTACAAGCCGCCACAGCCCGGCCACGCGACCACAGAGGATTATGAAAAGTATTTGGTTGAGCCCAAAGAATATTTCATATTAAATAAGTAAATAAGAATAACTTTCTGTAATGATTAAAGTTATTATATAATATATGTTATATAATATATATATATATAAAGAACTCAACTCTCTTTTAACTTTACTTTCTTTATAAATAGAATTTGTTATCTGGATTCAATCTCGTTTGATTGTCTAAAGTTAATTGAACAAATTCCAAGGCTTAAGCTCTCTTATTAAAATTCCTGATATTATTTTGTTAACTTCTAATTGTGAGGCACCAAACAGACGCTTCTAATAATGGCATAATAAGATGCTGACTAAAAAACAGATTGTACGCCGGAATTTGTTATTGTCCGTTGTCCGTTGTCCGTTGCCAGGCAATAATTACAAATTATGCATGAAACGATGTGGAAGTGCGGACAGCAGCAGCGACGACTGGTTAATTGTGCACAGCAGAGAGAGAGAGAGAGAGAGCGAGGTACAGAGTGGAACCCAGATAGGGCCTCTACCTCTCTACTCTCTACACTCTACTCTCTGCTTCATTGAAAACCCTTACCATCTCTACGCAGCGTTGGCATGTTCGCAATTTAGTCATAAACAGGAGAATGGCTTTCAGCCGTCATTATGCTGATGGGCATGCAACATTGAGGCACTCAGTTTGATAGTCTAACTAACTGTTCAGTTGGGTCTACTACAACTACAAGCAACCAGGCTGTAAAGTGTGTACAAGTTGTTCTCTCTATATACCCTGCAGTCAGTGTAAGGTATAGTAGTTCTTTTAGATATGTAGAGGCATAGAGACTATGATCACTAGAACTAGGTATGCGAAATTTAGAATTTGTTGTTTAGTTTTTAGTTAGTTCTCGAATCATCACAAGAGCTTAAGGAATAATCTTAATAATTCTAGAATTATAAATATATTATCCTATAAAATATATGATAGGAATTTTAGTTGATTTTTACCTTGCTAAGACTAGAACTTCAAATATATAAATCTAGCCTAAATTGAATATATTAACTATATAAATTTTAGGAAATTGCAATTCCAGGACATCGCCTAGTCAGTCACACTATCTCTGTTAGCTCTTTAACTTGTTACCATTTGCAGTTGTTGTTTTAGTTCCAGTTATTGTGGTATTTGCTTGTCAAATGGCCTTGTTTATGGTAAAAGCCGTTCGGCCAGTTCCTTTGCAGGTTTTATATTTCATTATTATTTTCTTTTTGTTTTTTTGTTGGGCTCACAAATATTTGGTAATAAAGCGCCTGACACTTTCAGCTGATTTGGCAAATTTAATGAACGAACGAGAGCAGCTCTTTGTGTTGTTTTTGTCTGCAGGCGCCTCAGCCTCCTCAGTCTTCTGGCAGCCAAGTGAATTAATTAAATATGCTCAAAGTGCACTCGTCTTCGTGCCCTAAGTGGCGGCCCCGGAAGGGGAAATGCTTTCAAATTTATTGATTTGGCCAACCGTCTCGGACCGACATCAATGAAATTTTCATTAAATTGTGTAACTTGTTTTACGCTTCTGCTCGCTCGACTTCGGCTTCACTCTGACTTTTCCCACAGTTGCCAACTTTTGCTTTAACATTCAATTGAGAAACTTTTCCCAAAGAGAACTATGTTCCAAAAAAAATCGAAAAAAGGAAGAGAATCAAGTAAAAAATATACAAAATTAAAAAAAAAAAGCCCGCACAAATTTAGTTAAAAGTAGTCAGGCAGCACGTCATAAAGTTTGATAAGTATGTAGTGTCCATGTTAAAGTATTCAGTTTGCCGGTGCGTGATTGAAATTTGCGAACAGTTGGCCAAAGTGGCTAAGCAATGGGGGTGCTGAGGGTGCTGTGGGAGCTGAGGGGGCTGTGGGTGCTGCATAGAATATAAGATCTGTGGCAGTCGTTATTATTACTGTTTCGATTGGTTGCTGTTGTTGTTGCTGTTGCTGTTGCTGGGGACTTGTGACTGGACAATGGCAAAAAATGTTGCCACGCGCAGTCATATTGTAGCAGCAACTGCTGGCAGCAACGGCAGCTGCAACTGCAGCTGACAGTTGAAAATGCCGCCGAAACAATAACAATGAAAACAAGTAAGAACGTTGCAGTCGGGCGCTACCGACTGCGGGATACTCATTCACACCCCCACAGATCACGCCCATTGCCACGCCCACAATTGGTTTGTACATATATAATTTTTTGGAAATCAATAGAGGAGATCAGCAGTAATATCTGTACATAATTCTGATTTTCTCACTGAGAATCGGAAAAACGTATAGTTTTTCCCGATTTGCCACGCCCCCAGTAGGCGTAGACATATAATTTTTGGCCAGTTCTTAGAAGTAGTGAAGGGTAACGAAAGTGTGAAATTTGGATGCTTACACTCAAAAAATGCGAAAATTACAGGGTATTTTTTAGCCGGGCATACCCCATAAGCGGCGTAAAATTTATTTTTGGCGCATCGATAGAGGAGCTCACCAGTAACTTACCATCCAATTTTGAAGCTTCTAGCTCTAAAACTGTAGGAGCTACAAACTTTTGCGGTTTGCCACGCCCCCTATGGGCGTAGATATATCCGCCATATCTTTTCCAACTTGGGTTGTCAACCCGAGTATATATACCAAGTTTCAAGTCTCTAGCATCAATAGTGCTCAAAATATTACAGAATTTGAAAAATCACTATATAGTCAGATCCGATTTGCCACGCCCCTAGTAGGCGTGGATATATAGATTTTTGGTCGATCTTCATAGGATCGTATCAGTAACCTACGTGCCAAATTTGGGCGTTTTAGCTTTAAAACTGTAGAAGATACAGTTTTACCCGATTTGCCACGCCCCCAATGGGCGTAGATATATCCGCCATAGCTTTTTCAACTTGAGTTGTCAACACAAGTCTACATTCCAAATTGCAACTCTCTAGCACTTCTAGAAGTAGTGTTTCTGAGGTATGGGCAAATGCATTTTCCGATTTGCCACGCCCCTAGTGGGCGTATCGGGAAAATCTTGACACTTTATAATTCGAGGGTATACACGAGTATATATTCCAAATTTCAACTCTCTAGCTTCAAAACTGTGCAAATGGTTTGCGTTCATACGGACAGACGGACAGACGGACAGACGGACGGACAGCGTGACGGACATTGCACAAAACCAATATACTCATTTCACTTTGTGAATGAGTATAACAAATGTACAAGGACTGAGCAAATGGCAAATTTTCAGACCATTGTAGTTGCGTTCGGTTGGCTTTCGGCTACAAATTATTTATGGAATGGGAAATATAGCCAGATCCATTCATCCACCCACCCACAGCCAATGGCATTACCCTTAAGACCTGCCTGTCGCTTTGTATTGCAATTGTTTCTGACTTACTTGAAGTGATAGCTGCCATTCTCGTAGCCAAAGAAAGGCACCGTGTAGGTCAGCATCCAAATGTTGCCGCCACCGCAGTCGTAATATGGCTTCGACCATCTGCCATCCTCGTACTTCACGGCCAACGTGTCGTCCTCGATGCGCTCCTCCGTTCGATTCGAATACAAATGAAATGCTGCAAGACATCAAATAGAAAAGATGAAGGTTAATCGATAGAAATGGCAGTTTAAGATCAACTATGCAACAACTGTACAGAAGACCTAATGCAATGCGATTATGCTAAGAGGCAATGCCCACATTTCTTCGTTCGTCCTTCAATCGCATTGTCCCTTTGAATAGGCTAACGACTTTATAAGTGCAGTCCAAATACCCTCAGCTCACGAAGATACATTAAAAATAGATTTGACAGCTCGAAACTCTAGGTACACCCTAAAGTCAAGTCGTATGAATTGCTCAAGGAGCTATTAACTGGTTGACATTGTATAAGAAATTGAACCAATGACTGATTAAGTAACATTGAACCAAATTATGCTTGGCATGGTGGGGGAAACGAGAATGTTGCACGACTTGAAAATACCCTAAGAGTAGAAAATAATAAGAGAAGTGCTCTATAGACTATCATTTGTTACTCCAGTTCTTAGAATTTTGGAAGTGAGGCTCGATACATTCAGTGTGAATTGACGGTTGTTGAGAAAAAATAATATATTTCAATTGAATTATTTGCGTGAATATTTAAACAGCATTTCACGGGAATCGAACACCTGTCCGATTGCTATAAAAGACGGACATTGGCTTAGGCCTTACTCAAAAGTGCTGGCTTCGTTGCCGTTATGCCATCGATATTCAAGTTAATAAAACCGGCACCACTCACCGAACGGGTGCGTTCTCGTGATGGGAACATCTACATGTATCGAGCTATGAAGCTAATTGGCTGGATACCACCTATGGCGGGTAGATGGCGGTTTATGTATAGCATCTGGACATTTATAACATTCTTATTTGGAATCTTCTATCTGCCGGTGGCGTTTATAATCAGCTATGTGCTAGAGTTTAAGAACTTTGCGCCCAGCGAGTTTTACACTTCACTGCAAGTGGCCATCAATGTGTATGGTGCATCGGCCAAGTCGCTGATCACATACAGTTTCTTGTGGCGACTGAGCCAGACGGAGACCCTACTGGACAGACTGGATAAGCGTTTGCTCAACGACGAGGATCGCCAGAAGATACACAATGTGGTGGCTCGCTGCAATTACGCCTTTCTGATCTACAGCTTTATCTACTGCGGCTTTGCTGGCTCCACCTTTCTGTCCATGGTGATGAACGGAAGTGCTCCGTGGTCCATCTACAATCCGTTTCTGGACTGGCGCGACGGAATGCTCAGCTTGTGGGCACAGTCGATCTTTGAGTATATTACGATGTCCTTTGCGGTGTTGCAGGATCAGTTGTCCGATACGTATCCGCTGATGTTTACGCTCATCTTTCGCGCTCATTTGGAGGTGCTCAAGGATCACATTCGAAACCTGCGGAAAACGGATCCCAGCAAGAGTGAACAGGAGAACTATGAAGAGCTAGTCAATTGCATAATGGATCATAAACTAGTAATTAGGTAGGGCAAATAGTCTTGACAGTTTGCTTAGTTTGCAACTGTACAGAAGACCTGATGCAATGCGATTATGCTATTTCTTCGTTCGTCCTTCAATCGCATTGTCCCTTTGAATAGGCTAACGACTTTATAAGTGCAGTCCAAATACCCTCAGCTCACGAAGATACATTAAAACAAGTAAGAGTGCTCTAGTCGAGACGGCTCGACAACGAGATACCCTTAACCCTGCGAAGAGCCAATCTTCCCAACATTATATTCTTATTTTACATATACAAATATTGCGAGCAACGCACACACACACACACATGCATATGCACGCACGCATAAGCACGCGCTCTGCTGACTGCGCAGTCAGCGCGGCGACTGCGCTCGGACTGCAATATGCCTATTGTATGGGAAATTAAATGTTTAATAACTTTTTTTGTGGATGGACTTTCTTAATCAAACTTTCACAGCGTAATTATGTCATTCATAAGCGTGTATTTGCCAAAGCACAAGTCTCTAGTATTTGAAATACGAATTTTTCAAATTGGGGGCGAAGGGGGCGTGGCATCCAAAAACCAAAAATGACAAAATGTCCGCATTGATTACACGGATCTACACAGTGAATATAGAGTCTCTAGCTCTTACGGTATGCTTAACCGAAGAAAAGTTATCGATTTTTATCGATAATAAGGAAACGGGATGAGTTATCGAAAATCTAAAAAAATCGAGCTGCGTAGTCTATAGACGAGTATTCTCTGAAAATTTCAGATCTCTAGCTTTTGTGGTTTACGAGATCGCTGCGTTCATACGGACGTACGGACGGACAGACGGACAGGGCTATTTCAACTCAGCTCATCGAGATGATCAAGAATATATATACTTTATGGGGTCTGCCATGTCTCCCTCTGCCTGTTACATTCATTTTCACACAAACAATTTACCCTGATTTCCCATTTTCAATGGGTTCAGGGTATAAATAGATTTGACAGCTCGAAACTCTAGGTACACCCTAAAGTCAAGTCGTATGAATTGCTCAAGGAGCTATTAACTGGTTGACATTGTATAAGAAATTGAACCAATGACTGATTAAGTAACATTGAACCAAATTATGCTTGGCATGGTTAACGTGAGTTGTGTAAGCATATAATTAAATGAATCAAGCATTTGTGTGTGAAACGAGAAACGATAGTGTTTCACGACTTGAAAATACCCTAACCTGAAATGTGAACTGTTCGGATATGAATCAATAAGAGAAGTGCTCTATAGACTATCATTTGTTACTCCAGTTCTTAGTATTTTGGAAGTGAGGCTCGATACATTCAGTGTGAATTGACGGTTGTTGAAAAATAATAATATATTTCAATTGAATCATTTGCGTGAATATTTAAACAGCATTTCACGGGAATCGAACACCTGTCCGATTGCTATAAATGACGGACATTGGCTTAGGCCTTACTCAAAAGCGCTGGCTTCGTTGCCGTTATGCCATCGATATTCAAGTTAATAAAACCGGCACCACTCACCGAACGGGTGCGTTCTCGTGATGGGAACATCTACATGTATCGAGCCATGAAGCTAGTTGGCTGGAAGCCACCTAAGGCGGGTAGATGGCGGTTTATGTATAACATCTGGACATTTTTAACATCCTCTTTTGGAGTCTTCTATCTGCCGGTGGGGTTTGTAATCAGCTATGTGCTAGAGTTTGAGAACTTTGCGCCCAGCGAGTTTTTCACTTCACTGCAAGTGGCCATCAATGTGTATGGTGCATCGGCAAAGTCTCTGTTCACATACAATCTCCTGTGGCGACTGAGGAAAACGGAGGACTTACTGGACAAACTGGATGAGCGTTTGCTCAACGACGAGGATCGCCAGAAGATACACAATGTGGTGGCTCGCTGCAATTACGCCTTTCTGATCTACAGCTTTATCTACTGCGGCTTTGCGGGCTCCACCTTTCTGTCCATGGTGATGAACGGAAGTGCTCCGTGGTCCATCTACAATCCGTTTCTGGACTGGCGCGACGGCCCGTTCAGTTTGTGGGCGCAGTCGATCTTTGAGTATATTACGATGTCCATTGTTGTGCTACAGGCTCAGTTGTCCGACACATACCCTCTGATGTTTATGCTCATCTTTCGCGCCCATTTGGAGGTGCTCAAGGATCACATACGAAATCTGCGCACGGATCCCAGCAAGAGTGAAGAGGAGAACCATGAAGAACTTGTCAATTGCATAATGGATTACAAACTAGTACTTAGGTGGGGTAAATGTCTTTCAGAGTTAGGTCAATACGCTTATTAGTTCTGTTCCAACAGATGCTGCAATATGCTTCGCCCAGTTATATATTACACAATATTTGTGCAGTTTCTGCTGATTGGCATGGTGCTCGGCGTCACCCTGATCAACTTATTCTTCTTTTCCAACTTGTGGCAGTCCGTTGCATCCGTTTTGTTTGTCATCACGATTCTGTTAGAGACGTTTCCGTTTTGCTACACCTGTAACTTGCTGACTGACGACAGCGACGACTTGGCCAACACGATTTTCCAAACGAACTGGATCAATGCGAATCCACGCTATAAAGCGACCTTAATCAACTTTATGCATCACGTCCAGCAGCCCATTATCTTCATAGCAGGCGGCATATTTCCCATCTCTATGAACAGCAATATAAGTGTGAGTATAAAAGAGTGAGTATACCAGATGGAGTAGGATAAATCCAGTAAATCTTTGTTTCCGGCAGGTGGCTAAGTTTGCATTCAGCATTATTACCATAGTGCGCCAAATGAATCTGGCAGATCAGTTTAAGTAGAGGGCGGATCGACTTTGCCCCACTGTGCATTGACAGCCCTGTAGGGCTATCCTCTTCTTATCTTCTGCAATCACCTCTAGTACGAACTCCCTCTATTAACAACTGTAAACCAAAGTAATAGACACACACACACACTTCCTGACACACACACACACTGACGCAGTCCTCACTGGGCTTGACATTGTCTGTGGCTGGCATTTGCATAAAATTTGTATATGTTATAGTTTATCTTATAAGATTTAGCTGATTTAGTTGTGCTCTGCATACTCCGATTGCCGCCTTGGCTCTACACAGGCAACTCGTTGAATAGTTGAAAAGTTTTAGCGTGAGGACACTCTCTTGGATCTTAAGACAACACTTACAAGGAGATTGGTAAGAAGTGAAGTATATATTGCCGCTATCGCAGTCATTGCTGATAAAGATACGAAAAATCGATTTGGCGGCAACGTTCGGACCCAATTGCTGTCAGCGAATCCAATAATCTGCATAGATAAACGTGGAGATTGCTTCAAACTAAAACTAGAAACAACATCATATGTTCATAACTGTTTTAGTTTTTTATGCTCCTTCTGTTGGTTTTCTTGGGCCATCTCATGTAAAGTTGTTGTGTTGAACACAGACATCGCATATTCTTATACTATATTTTAAGTATATTTCTGAAACTGACCGATGCAAGAAATGATTTTACCTCACCATCAAGCAGGATAGAACTGGGGCATTGGCATGGAATGGGCCACAAAAATACGACATGCTGAATGGGTTTTCGCCTAATATTTGGACTAAAAATATTATTTCACCGAGTGTTTGTTTGTTGTAATCATTCACGAAGTGAAATGAGTGTATTGCTTTTGTGCAATTTCCGTCTTGTTGTCCGTCCCTCCGTCCGTCCGTCCATTCGTCCGTCCACCCGTCCGTCCCTCCGTCATTCAGTTCGTCCGTCCGTTCGTCCGTCCTTCCGTTCGTCCGTTCGTCCGTCCGTGCGTTTGTCAGTTCGTCCGTCAGTTCGTCCGTCCGTCTGTCCAACCGTTTGTCTGTCCGTTTGAACGTAAAGCGGATAAATCTGTATCTTCTACAGTTTTAGAACTAGAATCTTAAAAGTATTTGAATTATTCTTGATCTCCTCTCGATGACCCAAAAACACTCTTTGGGGGCACGGCATATTAAAACAAGTAAGAAAGCTCTAGTCGGCGGTACCCGACTAGGGGATCCCCTGAACCCTGCGAGAGCCGATACTCAAAACATTCTATGCTTATTTAACATATACATGTATACAAGCAATACATGCACACACACATACACACATACACATACGCATAAGCACGCGCTCTGCTGACTGCGCAGTTAGCGCAGCGACTGAGCGTGAGCTGCGCTCATAGGCTTTACTATGGGAAATTAAATGTTTAATAACTTCTATTGTAGATGGACGTTCTTAATCAAACTTTCAGAGCGAGATTCTGTCATTTATATGTGTATATTTGCCAAAGCACAAGTCTCTAGTATTTGAAATACGGAAATATTTTACAAGTTTGGGGGGAAAGGGAAGGAGAGGGGGGTGGTATCAAAAATCTGACAAAAATCAAAATTGTATAAACTCCATATTATACTGAATACAAAATTTGGAGACTCTAGCTCTAAAGATGTGGGAGATATAAATTTATAACTGCGTTTCGATAACGTTTTAAATCGATAACTTTTAAACGATCAAATTTATCGATTTTTTGAAACAAACTCGATTTGCGCGTGCTATACACGGACCTACATAAAAAATTTCTAGTCTCTAGCTGTTATAGATTCTGAGATCGACGCGTTCATACATACGGACAGACGGACAGACGGACGGACGGACGGACGGACAGACGGACAGACGGACAGATGGACAGACGGACATGGCTATATCGACTCAGTTCGTCGAGCTGATCAAGAATATATATACTTTATAGGGTCTGCCACGCCTCCTTCTGCCTGTTACATACATTTTAACAAAACCATTATACCCTGTTTTCCCATTTTCAATGAGTTCAGGGTATAAAAATACCCTGCAATTTCCACAGTTCTGGAACGTAAGCCCCAAAATTTTTACAGGCACATTACCCTAGATTCCTACTAAGGCTAAGTTAGAAACTCAAAATTTAACGAAATAACTATTGACCTCCTCTATTAATAAACCAAAAATTATACATATATACCAATTGGGGGCGTGGCAATAATTATTTATTATACTATATATAAATATATGAGCATAAGCAAAATATATAATAGCATAAGGCAACAATATATGTATGTATAAAATATTATGTTAGCTATGAACAGAACGACGCAAACATATCAATAAGCATAAACAAATCCTTGAAAATCGAAAGCTAGAAAGTTAAGCTCTTCACTTCGTATACTTATTTAATATTCAGTGTAAATTGACGGTTGTTGATCAAATAAAGTTGACGGCATTTATTTTTCATGCTATTGACTAAACTTGCAGCCGGGAAATAATAATATATTTCTATTGGAACATTTGCGTAAATATTTAAAGGCGTCACAGTTCATCAATTCTTAATGGCGGTCAAGCAAACTGCAATTCGCGAGAATCGAACACCTGTCCGATTGCTATAAAAGACGGTTATAGGTTTGAGTCATAATCAAAAGTGTTGACACCGTTGACGTCATGTCATCTACATTCCAGTTAATAAAACCGGCACCACTCACCAAACGGGTGCGTTCCCGTGATGGGAACATCTATATGTATCGAGGCATGTGGGTAATTGGCTGGATGCCACCGAAATCGGGTGTATGGAGATATGTTTATCTTATCTGGACATTTGCGACCTTCTTCTTTGGGGTCTTCTATCTGCCGGTGGCATTTGTGATCAGTTATGTAAGAGAGTTCAAGAATTTTGCGCCCAGCGAGTTTTTCACTTCACTGCAAGTGGCCATCAATGTGTATGGTGCATCGGCCAAGTCGCTGATCACATACAGTTTCTTGTGGCGACTGAGCCAGACGGAGACCCTACTGGACAGACTGGATAAGCGTTTGCTCAACGACGAGGATCGCCAGAAGATACACAATGTGGTGGCTCGCTGCAATTACGCCTTTCTGATCTACAGCTTTATCTACTGCGGCTTTGCGGGCTCCACCTTTCTGTCCATGGTATTAGGCGGAAGTCCGCCGTGGGCTATCTATAATCCGTTTCTGGACTGGCGCGACGGAATGCTCAGCTTGTGGGCACAGTCGATCTTTGAGTATATTACGATGTCCTTTGCGGTGTTGCAGGATCAGTTGTCCGATACGTATCCCCTGATGTTTACGCTCATCTTTCGCGCCCATTTGGAGGTGCTCAAGGATCACATTCGAAACCTGCGCACGGATCCCAGCAAGAGTGAACAGGAGAACTATGAAGAGCTAGCCAATTGCATAATGGATCACAAACTAGTACTTAGGTGGGGCAAATGGTTTTATGAGTTAGTTTAATTCGTTAATTTTTATTACTCCCATCAGATGCTGTAATCTGATTCGCCCAATTATATTTCGCACAATATTTGTGCAGTTTTTGCTGATTGGCTTGGTGCTCGGCCTCACCTTGATCAACATAGTCTTTTTCTCAACCTTCTGGCAAGCCGTTGGCTCCATTTTGTTCGTCATCACAATCCTGCTGCAGACGTTTCCCTTTTGTTACACCTGTAACTTGCTGACTACCGACAGCGAGGACTTGGCCAACACGATTTTCCAGTCGAACTGGGTCGATGCGAGTCCACGCTATAAAGCGACCTTAATCAACTTTATGCATCACGTCCAGCAGCCCATTATCTTCATAGCAGGCGGCATATTTCCCATCTCTATGAACAGCAATATAAGTGTGAGTATAAAAGAGTGAGTATACCAGATGGAGTAGGATAAATCCTGTAAGTCTTTGTTTCCGGCAGGTGGCCAAGTTTGCATTCAGCATTATTACCATAGTGCGCCAAATGAATCTGGCAGATCAGTTTCAGTAGAAGGCGGATCGACTTTGCCCCACTGTGCATTGACAGCACTTTAGGGCTTATCCTCTTTTATATTAACGTAAATTTTCATCTTTATTTATTGCACCCTTAAACGAGTCTGGCGCGTGCCAAGTGCTCGTCTGCAATTGCCTCTAATACGAGCTCCCCTTAGTAAAAAATGTAAACCAAAGTAATAGACACACACACACACACACACACACACACACACACACACACACACTGAGTCAGTCCCCACTGGATACGGCATTGTTTGTGGCTGGCATTTGCA